>JBBHKE010000271.1:0-68012 GCA_037447655.1 Zygnema cylindricum | reverse complement strand
TCTCTCTCTCTCTCTCTCTCTCTCTCTCTCTCTCTCTCTCTCTCTCTCTCTCTCTCTCTCTCTCTCTCTCTCTCAAATTATTGTCCTAAATAACCACTTAGCGTAAGCTTTTGGTTCAGTTTTGATTCTACAAGTTTAGTAGTTTTGCCATTTGTGTAAAAGACTCTACCAGGATTTGCCTTTTGTACGGTCTCGTTTTTGCTCACCTTTTTTTGCAAAAGTTTTTTTACAAGTCCAAGGCCGTTCTTCCATTGCTGGTTTTGAATACTGCTTTCCCTTCGGAAGAGATGGATTCTTATTCTTATAAAGTAACTTGGCGAGTTGTAAAAAAAAAAAATCTTATTTATGCTACTTCAAGCTTACGCCCCAATTTTTACATCAAATCTCTATTTCTGGATATGCTGTTATTGCTTGTCTTTTTCTCTTGCTGGTTGTACTCATTATTCCGTTTTCTGTAGTTGTTCTGTTTGCGGCTCTGAACCCCAATGACTGAATGCTCAGGCTGTTCTATTGTTCCTCTCGAGCACTTGAAGCTTAAAATTTAATCCTAAACAGCCCTTAAAAACCTAAAAATCCGAAAAGTACAGTTTTCTACATTAAAATTCTGTCAAATGTTTTAAGAGGATGTGTCAGTTTTCATTTCTACATTCTTAGTTATCCCTTGTGAGTAATGGAAGGCTGTTAGTTAATATTCGCATAACTAATGTAATAACTAAAACAACAACAGTAATAAATTGATAAAGAAAAACCATTGAAAAAAAAACAAAACAAAAATAAATATTATATAATTATATATTTTATATCTTTACTTAATAAGCATCTTATGTTATAGAGGAGCTTGTGAAGCCAGGGATGAATAAAATGTGGTATCTCCAACATTATTTCCTCATGTTTGGAGAATTGTCTCAGAAAAAGTTGATAGAAATAGTAGATGTTGAAAGTATGGAAAGGAAGGCCGTGTATCAGGGTAGCAAGTACTATAAAACTCAAAAAAAAACCTAAACGGTTGATATGTTGTGATTAATTTGAAACAGATGGAAGCTGGAAATGTAAGAGTTGTATGTGCTAGGAATGATGAGCTCTGCTTAGCTTTTCGAGTTATAAAAGCTTTATATGAGAAATAATAGTCTTTAACTTAATTGTATGCTAGAGTTAAAACATTAACTAAATTAAAGCTGTGTCGTGAACTCCATATTAGTGTTATCCAAACTACATTTATATTGCATTAGTGATGCATTAATTCCAGTTTGGAATCTTTATTAAAATAAGTGTTGAGGTTAGAGAATCAGGGAACATGAGAGGAGTAAAAAAGGCAACAAGGATGGAAGGTGCATGTCTTATTTTAACCTCATTATAAATCAGAAAAAACCCTGAAAAACCCTAAAAACCTTAAAAACTCTAAAAACAACCAGAAAAATAGCTTGGACACTTTCAGCTGTACTATTCCCAAGATAACCACCAAGCTTATTAAAACTGTGTGATGGTAAACCTTCGCAGTACATAGAAATAAAAGGAAGAAAACGCCAAAAAACTCAACCGAAAAAACTCACACAAAAGCAAACAAACAAAATGATTTTGTCTTGAGTGATTGAGTTGGTATACCCATGACATGTCACGTATGTACTACAAGGCCCGCATTGCCAATGTTCCACAAAGAACAAATTCAAAATATTTTTTCATACTAAGGGTACAGCCCCATGTGGCTAAGTTCGGGTTTTTTTCTGTCGTTTTCCTTTCAAACTTAGCGCCGTACAGCCTAAGTTGAAACCGTACGAATAAATCGCAAATTTGTAGAGTACAATTTGCGTCCTTCTCTAACTTAAGATGTACGAAAATTTGTTGTCTTGTGTTTTTCCGACCTACTGTCACGTCATCTTCAAACTTATCATAAACCACATTGGCAATGTGTTTTAAGCAAAGTAGAACCTTTTACACAAATAGGAAAACATATTCCCACATGTGAAAAGTTTTCAAAAGTTTTTGATGACTGAAAAAAGTACAGGGCTATTCGTTTTTGTCTGCATGCACCTTGTACAACTTTTTTTTTGCAGGGGGTTCGAGGCTGTAGTGTCATTTGACTCATTTCACGCAAAGTTGAAAAATTTGCGAAGGTGAAAAATTTGCTAAGTCATGGTGGCCGAACGGGAGAGGTTTTACGCAAAGGCATGTTGTACAAGGTACAACCACGGTTGCAAGGTTGTACGTCTACGATGTCACGCAATGACATGCGACATGCCAAATTGTTTCAAAACAATGTTGTTCAAATCGTGCGATTTTTTCAAATTTTCCGATTGAAACGTATAGTTCGTGACGATTTTGAAATTCGCAAAAAAAGTCTACTCTAAACTGAAACTGGCGATTTACGGGAAAAGTACAATATTTCCCGTAATATGTACGGTTTTTTACGGAAACGTACGGAAATCGAGGAAAATATACGTCGTAGTTATTGGTACTTTCTGTTCAATGAACTGAACAGAAATATCACGGAACTTGTACGTCTCTTCATCGAAAATGTACCGACATTTTCGAAAAGAGACGTTGAAACGTCACACTATTTTTGCACGCGTTTTTTATGTCGTGCAATGCTTAATGTGAAAAATGTCATTTGTACATGGTATGTACTTAATTTTTTTGCAGTCGTGTGCTGTCTGATAGATAGAGAGAGAAGGCAGAGAGAAGGCGGCCATGGCTGCCTGTCAGATAGGCTCAGACACACGGAATTTGATAAAAATGTGCCCTTCCGAACGTTTGAACCCGGGTGTGCAAAATTCCTGGCGTAATCTTAGTCCACACACTTCGCTAGCAGTTGATGAAGATATTATGCTCACAAATTGAAGTGTCCGATTTATTTAAATATTAATAATACTCTAGCGCTCATTTAACGGAAAACTTACAAACTGCGCTATATGTAAAAAGAAAATTGTTTCAATTGTACGAAATTGTACGGATGAAAATTCATTAACGATTTTTTACGATTTGTTCAAAAGGTTCAATGCGTTCGTTACGTATAATTCATCGCGATTGGTACGTTCGCACTAATCGCCGTGAACAACTATGTTTCAAAATTACGATGTGTCTTGCGACGCTTCAAAAAGTTTCAAAAAATACGGTGCGGCAAAGACAAATTGTATAAGGTGACAGCCGTCACGGGTATTGGCGACGTATACAATCGTCACAAACGTAAGTAACAATTTCGAGTAAACACATAGAGACACATGAAATCCGGGTCCTCCGGATCCGCGCTAAAATACAAAGTAAGGGTGCGTCTCTATGTACTTCAAACTTAGAGATTTTTTTTTGTTTTTTAGCGCAGATCCGGCGGACCCGGATTTCGGGTGTCCCTATGTGTAACCAGCGAAATTGTCACTTAGGGCGTGACAATTGTATACGTCGACAATGCCCATGACGGCTGTCAACGTCTACAATCTGTGATGACCCACGTCATTTTTCGTAACTGCTTGTGACTTCACGTGACTTTTTGTGACATTGTAGACCTACCGCCCTCCAGCCTGTGCCGTTTCACGGTTGAAGAAGATGCGTTTTGACTTTGCGTCTATTGTCGGCTCGACGTGAAATGGCATCGGAACCTTGAGACCCCTGCAAAAAAAAAAAAACCGTACCGGATAGAAACGGACAAAACAAAACAAACTATGTACTTATCTTTGTCGTATTAGACAAAAATGGACAAAACATAGCGAATCGTGTACACTTCCGCGTCGCTTGAATTCGTTTGAAGTTTTTGAACAAAACAATACACGTGCGAATACGTGTTCCTATTTGTTTATAGAAAATCCTCAATTTTAAAACACATCGGCCCTGTATTTTAAAGATAAGGTTGAAGATGACGTTTTTTGTCGTCGAAGTGGGTCGAAAAACACAAGACGAAAACATGTAGTACATTTTAAATTCGACGATGACGCAAAATGTACTTCTCTTTTTTTCTATTTTATTGTACGGTTGAAACTTACGCGGTACGGCTCTAAGTTTTACAGGAAAACGACAGAAAAAAAACCCTGACTTAAGCACACAGAGACGCACCCTAAGTTCGCCAAGTTGTAAGTATTTTGGACCGTACCCTAAAGCTTTGGCATCCAATTACGCATTGTATGACATTTTGGCAATATGACAATATGGCGATATGTTGATTTAGGAGCCCTTGTCCTTCGGTACACCCCTAATCGTTATTATCACCTTGAATCGTTATTAGCGTCAATGTTTTTTTCGCCACGTAAAACATCTTTTCTCCGTACACACTTGTTGGATTTTCAATTTGAGACCGCCAATCGAAAGCTGAGAATGTTACCTTTCAATCGCAACCGTCATATCCATAATCTTACAAGTGTGTGCGGAGAAAATATGTTTTAAAGTGGCGAAAAAAACATTGACGCTAATAACGATTCGCGGTTGTAGTGTTAAAGTTTTTTTTTTTGCCACTTAAAACACCTTTTCTTCGTGCACACTTGTTCGATTGTCAATCTGATGGTTGCTATTGGAAGGTTAGATTCTCACCTTCCTGTTGGTGTCTCCGATTGAAAATCTGACTTGTGTACGGAGAAATTATATTTTTAAGTGGCGAAAAAAACTGACACTAATAGCGATGGTGTTGTGTATCGGTAGCCTTTTTACTCTTAACCGATATGTAGTTTTTTTGACCTACCGACAATTAATATATCGTTTTCGTACTGTATATGTACGATTCTGTACTACTTATTGTATTTCCATACTTCAGCGTACGGGTTGGAACCGACATATCGGCGATGGTCCAAGACCGATTTATTGTACCCTCGCTTGTACCGACTACCAATATATCGTCTGCCTATCGCGATAGGAAATTTAATAATTTATCCATACACAACGCTGTCTAATTTAATACATTATAATTCAACATTACTTCCAGTTTAGAGTGAAACCAAATCAAATCGAATTTTACCGGTTTTTTAGGGTTTTTTAGGGTTTTTTAGGGTTTCTACAGCCTATCAAAAATCTTTTAGTTCTAGTGCCGAACCGTTCGTACCAACCGCGCTGATTGGGACAGTCTTGTACGAAATGTCTTTTACCGTACTGTATCCAATGATGACAAAAGTGAGGTCGTTCGTGGTACGCGACAATATTTGAGATTCTGAAGAGTAAAGAGTAAAGACCATTTTAGTTGTTGTCGTACTGTTTGTCAGTTTGTTGCTTCCTATTGCTGTCGTCTTTCAGCTGTTGCTGTCAATTGAATATTGCTGGTCAGTTACACACGTGTAAAAACTCTTTTTTATTTGCTTGTCAGTGGAAAATATCAATTTGATTGGATCATAGCCTTCCACAACTGAGAATGAACCTGGTTTAGGATGACCTATTTTTGTAATGCTGGAACTAACCCGTGGTACAGTTTCAAAACGCAATGGTTGCAATGATTGAAAATACTAACATCCAATCACATTTTGATACTTTTCAGGCGACCAATAAAATGGATGGTCGATGAATGGTCGACCAGTAACACAAAACCCTAAAAGTACAAGAAGAAGTACAGGTATCGATATCGTGAAGGCTCTTTCTTTTTCGAATCTGTTTTATGCTACGTAAATGTACTTATTTACACGTTAGAGACGAAAAAAGATAAAGTAAAACAACGAGTAAATTACTTTTTTTCTGCCAATTACAACTCTTTCTATAGACTCCAGCCTTTTTTTATCGAATTAGAAACTTTTCTTTTCGAGAGATTAAAAGTTTTTCTGGAAATATGACGTATTTACAAGGCTATGGATAACAGCTTTTTTAACCGATAGTTAGTGCCCAGGTCACCACTTGTCATCATTACACGGTTCAAGAACCGCTCTAATGGAAGGTCATTGTCGGTTGCGTGATCGAGAATCTCTGTCTAACCGAGGAACTGTACTGTAGTCAATGTACGGTCACCAAATTACAGTACAACTAAGGGAACACGTGTAAATCGTGATTTTATTGTGAGAAAAGGTATGGAAACTCTATATGCAGTTTTCTCATAATACGCGTAATGTAAGCGAAAAACACGTAAAAGACGTATAAATATGAGGTCATACGATATAGTGCTTCCGTGCGTTTCCGCACTTTTTATCTATGCTGTAGGAAAAAAATTATTTAGCCCAACTCTTCCACGTGTAGAATAAAGTTTTTTTTGTCGATTCGGAATATTTGGGCCGTCAGATCAAAAATTCAAAGAGCCAAATTTTACATCATGCAATCTCGTCCGTTCATTGATTTTTTGTGTTTGGGATCCTGAAACTATTTGACCGTTGATCGACGATTCAACTAGCCAAAGATTTCGAACTTTCGCGAAAATTTCTCTCACTTTGACCTCGAACCGCTGTAGACTCAAAACTAGAAATTAGAGGAATCCGACGGAACGTATTTCATTATGTTACGCTTTCTGAACCCTAAACGTTAATCTTTCCGGCCGGAAGAATTACGCAGATTCTGTTATCCTTTCCTAAAAGTTAACCAATACGACAATCTCAAAAGGAAATTTCAAAATCAAAAAAGGGCAGTTATCGAAACTTTTGATGCCGGAACAATATAAACTGCTGAGCTGCGACACCGCGTGAGAGGACGTTACATTTTTGAATCCTGCAAGGCAGGCTTTGAAACCAAAAGACTGCGCTGCAGCAATACACATTTGAATCATATCACCAAAAAAAACTTAAAACAGTAAGTAGGAATTCTTTACTTGTTTGAAACCAAAAGACTGCGCTGCAGCAATACACATTTGAATCATATCACCAAAAAAAACTTAAAACAGTAAGTAGGAATTCTTTACTTGTTTGAAACCAAAAGGCAAGAGGAAAAGTAGATTCGAGAAGGAAAGTGAACTACTAAACTTTGAATTTTGAAACTAAACGACAAGATTGCAGCTTCATCGGCAGCAAATCAAAACAGGCAAAAGTAAAGCAGAGCCAATAATGCGAGAGCTGAGAGTACCGAATAGAGCTCCACCTTCTCCCTTACATCTTTTGAAACGGCGGACAGCATTTACCGAAGTTTGCTATTCGAAAGCAGAAATAGGGGAGCTGGTTGTAGCAGCTGAAGAGGAGAAGGGAGAAGGAATAAAAGAGGCAATATTGAAACTTCGGGCAGCTTCAAAACTTTCATGGTCTGCCCGTGAAGCCATGGCTGATTTTGGTGCCGTTACAGTGCTTCTAAACGCTCTTCAAAGTGACGACGATGATATTGTGGAAGCTTCTTCTGCCGCCCTGTTGAATTTAGCTTGGGAAATGGAATTGAAGGGCTTCATGGGAGTCGCGGGGGTCATCAAGCCTTTAGTTGGAGTAATGATGTCAGGAAGGACAGAACTCGCACGTGTAAACGCTCTTGGAGCTTTATGTAACTTAGCAGTTGAACCGACCAATAGAGAAACTCTCAGAGCTCTAAATGTAGTTCCTCATTGGCTGAAACTTTTGCAAAGCAGTGATAATGTCCAAGAAAAAAAAGATGCAGCCATGGGACTTGTTAACCTGGCGATAAATGCAAACTGGAGGCGTTCTATGGTAAAAGAAAACGCTGTAGAAATAGTATTAGAAATTTTAGAGGACACGGAATCAGAATGTGAAGAGGCATGTGTTCTTCTTTTGGCAACCTTGGCAAAATCTTCAGAAGGTTGTGCACGGATTCTTGCAGCAGATGGAGTGGAAATACTTGCTGGTTCTTTGGAATATGGTTCTATGAGAGTAAGAGAATATGCGGTTTCTGCTCTGTTGCTGGTGGCATCGTCAGGGACAGAGGGGATGCTAGTAGTGAGAGAAGAGGTGGTGTTAGTGGTACTCAATGCTATTGTAGAACAAGGAACAAGACGAGCCAAAGAAAAGGTAATATTCCACAATATCATGCTAAAAGTCTGGACATGATTATTTCACCTTTCCTTGGCGTATGATCTCTTCACTTTCTTCGTGTCTCTGGGTTTGTCCCTTTGTTTCTATCTGTGTTTTTGTGTAATCTCTTTTACTTGAATGCAGTATATCTGGACTTTGATCTGTTTATGCTTGCATTTGCTGCTTTTGAACTGTCGATGTTCTTCATTTCCTATTTTCAGATGGTTTTGTTGAACTGTTTGATGCTAACTTCAAATCTCTTTTCATGATTGCAGGCAGCTGCATTGCTGAGGTTGTTACGAATACATTAAAAAGTTAATGTTACACCTCGGCTAGTTGTTGCGCATACACATAGTTCATATTCTTGCCGGGCGTATTCGCTTTTGTCCCGTGGTTCTATGATTTATTTTATGTAAAGGCCTCTTGTGTGGCATTTCAATTACTTTTTTACCTCAATTACTTTTTTACCTCAATTCAATTCCGTCGTTTTTGGAGCGAACTGCATGGATACCGAAGGCAATTTTGGATGACTTCACGGCCATTGAAGAAACGCAGTAACTAGGATACACGCGTATTTAACCATATTTTGTAAATATTAGGTTGCTACTTATTCGGTTAGGCCAGGTTTACATAATTGGTAGAGGTCTTATCACGCACTTACAAAACCAGCTGCAATTTTTGCCATTTCACTTGAGGGGAGCTCGTTACATTAGTTTGGTCAGTTATTTTTTTTTCTCCCAACCACAATTTTTTCACAGAGTTCTTTAAATAAGTCTTTCTTTATTGTTAAACAATGGAAACAGACATGGATACTTTGTAGTTTTTTTACACCTGTTAGGGAATGTAGGTCAGAAAGGTCCTGTCAGTCAGAACTTTTCGAATGTGAGACAAGTGTCAGAATAAAATTCTGTCTCATTTTTGCGTAGTATATATCACAGAAAGTTAGTATAGTGATGATAATATTTTGCAGGTGATATTTTAACTACATGTCTGAAACTTAATTTTTAATTTTTGAAGAACTATTTTCCTGTTTGTCGGATAATAATTTATGGAAAAAGCCATGTGATACCAGTTTTGGGTTTAAACTGATACTACCAAAAACATAAAACGTTGAATGACTGTTTAAACGGTTAAACCATCTGGTTTAAACCATTTCTGAAGGTTGAAAGTTTTTTTCTTATTGAAGGTTTAGAATAGGTACTTAAAAAGTGTAGAGGGAGGAAGGAGGGGAGGGAGGGAGGGGGGGGGGGAGGGAGGGAGGGGGGGGGAAGGAGGGAGGGAGGGAGGGAGGGGGCAAGGGGAGGGTGGAGGGGGCAAGGGGAGGGTGGAGGGAGGAGGGCGGGGGAGGGAGAGGGAGGAAGGGGGAGAGGGAGGGAGGGATGGAGGGGGAGAGGGAGGGAGGGAGGGAGAAAAGGAGAGGGGGGTGGAACGGAGAAGGGGAGGCGGAGAGAGAGAGAGGGAAGGGGCTGGGTGAGGGAGGGAGGGGGAGAAGGAGGGAGGGGGGGGGGGGGGGGAGTGAGGGGCAAAGGGAGGTACGGAGGGATGGAGGGAGGGAGGGGGCGAGGGGAGGGAGGGTGTGAGGGGAGGGAGGGTGTGAGGGAGAGAGGGGGGGAGGGGAGGGTGGAGGGAGGAGAGCAGAGAGGGAAGGGGGAAGAGATGAGGGGAAGGGAGGGAGGAGGAGAGGGACGTAGGGAGGGAGAGAGTGAGAGGGAGAGTGAGCAGAGAGAGAGAGAGGGGGAAAGAGAGGAAGAGAGAGGGGGGGACTATTAGATGGCCTACAGATTTTGTCCACTCAAAATCCTAATCCATTTTTGCCAAAAATGCCAAAATAACAAAGATTAAAATTTGGTTTTACAGTATGCCTTCCTAAAAATTATCCAGAATCATCATTTTATTCTTTTAAAAAATATAAATATTTTTTATTTAAAAACGATTTCAGAACAAGATGACAATGTATTATTATTATTTTTCTTATCAAGAAAAGTAAGGCATGTGAAATATAGTTTTTTGTCCTTTTCCTGAATGAATTTGACACTCACATTTCTTCAAAATCATGTAAAATCCTTTTCAAAAAAAAAAAAAAAAAAAAATGATGAAGGAAAACTTTCTATGAGATTGTTCATAAAGTAAAACATGGTTCCAATTCGTACGGATTTTTACATGTTTTCGAAAATTACATAGTATTCATCAATTTCATACTTTTCGTAAATTTCATATAGTTTTCGCTGTAAGGGAAATTGTAGCCTAAAACCGCTGTTGTTAAAATCGTGCGATTTTTCCCCTTTTCCCGATTTATACGGATAATTCGTGACTCTTGAAAAAATCGCAAAAAAACGCGGAGTACTTTCTGTCCGGTAAACTGAACGGGAAATTTACGGGAAATGTACGAAAAATTTACAGGATATGTACGGACTTTGACGAAAGGATGCGTTGCACTTCTTAGTATTTTCTAGTATTGTGTATCGGTAAAAAATTTATCGCGATAACACCGATACCGATAGTTATCGGTTATCGAACGGTCAGCGGTCCCGATATATTTGTACTTTCTGTACTTTCTGTTCGGTAAACTGAACGGTAAATTTACGAGAAATGTACGGTTTTTTACGGGAAATGTACGGAATTTGACGAAAAAATACGTTGCTCTTTGTAGTACTTTTTGGGCGGTTGACTGAACATAAATTTTACGGGAACGTACGGAATTGTACCGATAAACTGATTATCATGGAACGGTAAAAAGACGGCCGACACAAAGTACAACGGATGCAAAATAACATTATGCGTGCCGCCGGAATCGAACGGACGACATTCAATGAGAAAATACGAGCGGACGGTCAGCGTGAGCGCCGGAATCTCGGAATGGCTTTTTTGGCGGCTTTTGCCAAAAAAGCCGACGGATTGACACGTGGCAGGTTTCCAGTGGATCCCAAAAATAAAGGGACAAAGCCACGGCGTCGGATGTGCAAGGTACATTGTTTTAACTGGAGTCGTACTAAAGCCGTACACATCTTATGCCGGCTACTGTACTTTCGGCTTGTACAAATGATCTGATTGGTAGGTACCTCAGGGGTTGTGAGTAGGACGCGTCGGGGGAATAAGACGTACAGTTGATTGTACATGCCGTACAGTTGATTGTACATGCCGTATATTTATCTGTACGGCTCGTACAGTTGTCGCCGATAGTTATCTTTATCGGCATTATCGCCGATAAGTAGCCGATATTATCGGCTACTTATCGGCGATAAGACCGATAGCGATATATCGTACCAATATATCGATTATCGGGTCCCCGAAAAAAGGCCCATATCTGTTATCGGCAAATCCTTACCGATACACAACACTAGTATTTTGTGTCCGGTAAACTGAACATGACTTTCATGGAAACGTACGGAATCTCATGGAAATGTACGGAATTTTATTGAAAATGTACGGACTTTTACGAAAAGAGACGTTTGTGTTGCACCATTTGCGCGCGGTAAGTTTGAATTCTATACGATCATACGGAAATTTTTTAGCATGTACGGAATAGTCACTAACGATTTTAACTATTTTTTCAAATCGTTCAATGCGTTACTTACGTATAATACGCCGCGATTGAATCGTTAGTACTTAACGGTTTGAACCATAGTTGTTCAAATCGCGCGATTTTTTCCTTTTTTGCGATTGAAACGTATAATTCGTGACTTTTGAAAAAAATCGTAAAAAAACGTGTTCTGTAAACTGAAAACTGAAATTTTACGGAAACCTGTAAACTAATAAACTAATTACTGTATCTGTACATTTTTTTACGGACATGTACGGAATAAAACGGGAAATATGCGTCGCACTTATTGGTACTTTTTGTTCAGTGAACTGAACTGAAATACCTCGGAAGGTGTACGTTATATAATCGAAAATGTACGGACATTTTCGAAAAGAGACGTTGAACGTCACAATAATTTCGCGCTTTCAGTTTGAAATTTGTACGGGCGTTTTCTTCAATTTTTTTTTTGAAAGAAGACGCCATGGAACAGAGACGAAATTGCATAAAATGTTATCATCGTGGCATTCGAACCACAGGTGAACGACAAGGACTACCATTTGGTAAAGAAATTCCGTTACTAACAAAAAATGTGATAAAATTTTAAAGAGTTTAATGTTTTACAGATCATTTCACGGGAAAAACTTGCAAACTGCGTTATATGTAATAGTTTTTGTTTTTTTATGTACGTAACAGTACGGAAGGAAATTCATTAACGATTTTTTTGCGATTTGATCAAAAGGTTCAATGCGTTTGTTACGTATAATTCGTCACGTACGGTACGTTCGCACTAATCGCCGTGAACAACTATGGTTTGAACCATAGTTCAAAAGTAGGCGTTTTTATGGTAGGCCTTTGGTAGGCGTACAAAACTTGGCACAAAACTTTTGAAGAGTAGGCATACTGTATGTGTGTGCGTTGTGCACACTCTGTACGGACGTACGAATCTGACGTATGATCATAGTACAGCGCACGCCGCCGGACGAATTTTTTCATTTGGCCTTCAAAATTGCAGACGCTAATATGACAGATAGTCCTATCGTAAGTTGTGTTATGGGATTTTCATGTGATCTTCTTAGATCGCTACTTTGATCAGCGACCGTCCGATCGTCCAAATCTGGCGGTTTAAATAAAAAATACATCAAAACTCGCATAATTTTTTCTTTGTCCGAATGTTTTTCAAAATTTAGACATGACGTTTAATTCTCTATCAATCGATGTGCAACTCAACCCTGTTACTATTCTTTTTCCATTTTGCGACCCATACAATATGGGTCTTAAGGTCATATTGTATGTTTTACATGCAATAGGCCATATTGTATGGGCCTACTTTCACCTACTTTTGAACTATGGTTTTGAACAACTATGCTAAAAATCTTAAAAACCCTAGAAGTATGAAAAATGTAAGGCGGTTGTACTGAAATATACGGTAATGTACGAGACTGTACCCCAAGAACCTCTAAAATCCTCTGATTTAACCTTAAAAAGTACGAAAATATACGGAAACTGTACGTAAATGTACGAAAACTCTACGGATATAAAGTAGGGTACGCATTTTATTAACTCTCTCTCTCTCTCTCTCTCTCTCTCTCTCTCTCTCTCTCTCTCCCTCTCTCTCCCTCTCTCTCTCTCTCCCTCTCTCTCTCTCCCTGCCACCCAACTCACCCCGTTGGTGCTGTTCACGCAGTTCCCTGTGTACCAATTGCAGCTCGTCCTCAAAGCCGCTTTCCTGCCACGTGTCAACATGCCAAGTGTCAGTCGCAGCTTATGAGATGCCACGTGGCAGCACAGTACGTTTTTCAATAAAGCAATTTCATAGATGAATGACACGTGTAAAGATCCTGTTCGATACTCACTTCGGTTCCGAGCCACACTGTCGGCACACGAGCAGCTTGTTGGTCTGCCGGTTGAGGTACACTCCACACTTATTATTGGTGGGGCATTCCGTACGGTTCCCTACGATTTTGGCCTCCGAGGTGGGCGCCAAGCTCAGCACCAGAATTAGTGTGGCGACCAGTAGCAAGGCGGGGAAAGATGCTGACGTGGCCATATCCTCGGGAGACTCGGGTCGGAGCGAGAATCTTAATATTTGGAGGGAGAAAGGAGAGAGGAGGAGCGAAGAAAACACTAGGAGTGTGTGTTTTCAAGTTTTGCCTTTTTAGGGTTTGATTTGAAAAAAAGAACGGCTTCGTGGTATTTATAGGTGCGGGTAAAAAAGTGTACGGAGAAGGTACACTGTACAAATCGAATGACTGAGTTAAGGGACGAATGTAACGGGCAGCGGTATTGTCGTGTTGCGGCGGCGCATTAATGGGCGTGAACTCCCACTCGTAAGGCGCGGAGGAGATTTGCTGACTGGCAAAAGAGACAAGCTTGGGACAGCTGGTAAGTACGGAAATCAAGGGTTCGGCAGGAGTGTAGAACAGATTTGTCAGAGCCTTAGATGTTTCTGTGGCTAGGAGATTGTACGGATTTGTCGGTTCTGCAGAAGTTCCATAGGACGCAAAAAAATATTCACCTGCAAATTTTTCAGTGATTGGGACGGCTGAGAAAACTCGGGCAGACCCGTTTATTGGAGGGAAGGTAATTTACGGGCAGGAAAAAAAAACAGGATACACTGAAATTTCTTCTGGAATTTCTGAGAAACTTTTTTTAGATGTCGCAAGGAGGAATAAGATTGGCCCAAAATTTGGAGTTAATGCCAGAAAGAAATCGAGCCGCATAAAATAGCCGGGAAAAACGTTTTTTCACATGCAATTGTTTTCATTTTGTTTTTACTTGCAAGAGGCGAAATAATTAATGAATGGCCAAAATTATGATACGGTTCTTGCAAGGAAACCGTAACCGTCACCGTCACCGTTTTTTTGTTTTTAAATAAGCGAAACATGAGACGTAAATCGTCCCAATGAGCCCCAAGCCTGAGAAGATTGATGACTTTGATACGACAAAGTATCCGTAGGGATGGCGGCTAGGATTCTAAAATCTGAACAAGGGAATGGCTGGGTTAATCATAAGATTTGATGTGACTTTATCCTACACGACAAACTTGACGTATCGTACAATTTTGGCAGCAGCTGGTTTCTCTAGGCTCACAACTCGCACCGCATTTTGATGGACACACATTGGCCGTCAGCTTCTGTGAACCGGCCGGCCTGGCAGTTTGTAGCCGGATCCGGTAGGTTCGTGAATCCCACGTGTCGCTTCAGCAGTGTTGTGCTGCGGCGTATTTTGTATTAAACGTTTGAACTAAAACAGAACATGTAAACTCCGTTTTTTTGTTTTCTTCGCACTCGTTGGCGTACGGAAGATATAGAAAGGATGTAAGGTACAGTACAGTACTGTAGTACAGAAGGTACAGTACAAATTTTACTAATTCACTATTCCACTCGAATGAGCGGGCTCTACAGAATATGTGTATACGTAACGAGTATTCTCTTACTTTTTTAGAGAATTCCTGAATAGTTGTACGGATTATCTCAGTGGCCTACATTTTCATAATGATTAATTTAGTGTTGTGTATCGGTAAAAAAATTATCGCGATAACACCAATACCGATAGTTATCGGTTATCGAACGGTCAGCGGTCCCGATATATTTGTACTTTCTGTACTTTCTGTCCGGAGTGCTTTCTGTCTGGTAAACTGAACGGTAAATTTACGAGAAATGTACGGTTTTTTACGGGAAATATACGGAATTTGACGAAAAAATACGTTGCACTTTGTAGTACTTTTTGGGTGGTTAACTGAACATAAATTTTACGGGAACGTACGGAATTGTACTGATAAACTGATTATCATGGAACGGTAAAAAGACGGCAAACACAAAGTACAACGGATGCAAAATAACATTATGCGCGCCGCCGAAATCAAACGGACAACATTCAATGAGAAAATACGAGCGGACAGTCAGCGTGAGCGCCGGCATCTCGGAATGGGTTTTTTGGCAGCTTTTGTCAAAAAAGCCGACAGATTGACACGTGGTAGGTTTCCACTGGATCCTAAAAAATAAAGAGACAAAGCCACGACGTCGGATGTGAAAGGTACATCATTTTAACTGGGGTCGTACTAAAGCCGTACACATCTTATGCCGGCTACTGTACTTTCGGCTTGTACAAATGATCTGATTGGTAGGTACCTCAGGGGTTGTGAGTAGGACGCGTCGGGGGAATAAGACGTACAGTTGATTGTACATGCCGTACAGTTGATTGTACATGCCGTATATTTATCTGTACGGCTCGTACAGTTGTCGCCGATAGTTATCTTTATCGGCATTATCGCCGATAAGTAGCCGATATTATCGGCTACTTATCGGCGATAAGACCGATAGCGATATATCGTACCAATATATCGATTATCGGGTCCCCGAAAAAAGGCCCATATCTGTTATCGGCAAATCCTTACCGATACACAACACTAGTATTTTGTGTCCGGTAAACTGAACATGACTTTCATGGAAACGTACGGAATCTCATGGAAATGTACGGAATTTTATTGAAAATGTACGGACTTTTACGAAAAGAGACGTTTGTGTTGCACCATTTGCGCGCGGTAAGTTTGAATTCTATACGATCATACGGAAATTTTTTAGCATGTACGGAATAGTCACTAACGATTTTAACTATTTTTTCAAATCGTTCAATGCGTTACTTACGTATAATACGCCGCGATTGAATCGTTAGTACTTAACGGTTTGAACCATAGTTGTTCAAATCGCGCGATTTTTTCCTTTTTTGCGATTGAAACGTATAATTCGTGACTTTTGAAAAAAATCGTAAAAAAACGTGTTCTGTAAACTGAAAACTGAAATTTTACGGAAACCTGTAAACTAATAAACTAATTACTGTATCTGTACATTTTTTTACGGACATGTACGGAATAAAACGGGAAATATGCGTCGCACTTATTGGTACTTTTTGTTCAGTGAACTGAACTGAAATACCTCGGAAGGTGTACGTTATATAATCGAAAATGTACGGACATTTTCGAAAAGAGACGTTGAACGTCACAATAATTTCGCGCTTTCAGTTTGAAATTTGTACGGGCGTTTTCTTCAATTTTTTTTTTGAAAGAAGACGCCATGGAACAGAGACGAAATTGCATAAAATGTTATCATCGTGGCATTCGAACCACAGGTGAACGACAAGGACTACCATTTGGTAAAGAAATTCCGTTACTAACAAAAAATGTGATAAAATTTTAAAGAGTTTAATGTTTTACAGATCATTTCACGGGAAAAACTTGCAAACTGCGTTATATGTAATAGTTTTTGTTTTTTTATGTACGTAACAGTACGGAAGGAAATTCATTAACGATTTTTTTGCGATTTGATCAAAAGGTTCAATGCGTTTGTTACGTATAATTCGTCACGTACGGTACGTTCGCACTAATCGCCGTGAACAACTATGGTTTGAACCATAGTTCAAAAGTAGGCGTTTTTATGGTAGGCCTTTGGTAGGCGTACAAAACTTGGCACAAAACTTTTGAAGAGTAGGCATACTGTATGTGTGTGCGTTGTGCACACTCTGTACGGACGTACGAATCTGACGTATGATCATAGTACAGCGCACGCCGCCGGACGAATTTTTTCATTTGGCCTTCAAAATTGCAGACGCTAATATGACAGATAGTCCTATCGTAAGTTGTGTTATGGGATTTTCATGTGATCTTCTTAGATCGCTACTTTGATCAGCGACCGTCCGATCGTCCAAATCTGGCGGTTTAAATAAAAAATACATCAAAACTCGCATAATTTTTTCTTTGTCCGAATGTTTTTCAAAATTTAGACATGACGTTTAATTCTCTATCAATCGATGTGCAACTCAACCCTGTTACTATTCTTTTTCCATTTTGCGACCCATACAATATGGGTCTTAAGGTCATATTGTATGTTTTACATGCAATAGGCATATTGTATGGGCCTACTTTCACCTACTTTTGAACTATGGTTTTGAACAACTATGCTAAAAATCTTAAAAACCCTAGAAGTATGAAAAATGTAAGGCGGTTGTACTGAAATATACGGTAATGTACGAGACTGTACCCAAGAACCTCTAAAATCCTCTGATTTAACCTTAAAAAGTACGAAAATATACGGAAACTGTACGTAAATGTACGAAAACTCTACGGATATAAAGTAGGGTACGCATTTTATTAACATTTCAAAATCGTTGGATGCCCACTGTACGTATGATTCGTTATCGCTATTAGTGTTATTAATTTTTTCGCCACTTAAACATCTTTTGTGCTTGCACACGTCTGATTTTCAATTTGAGACCGCCGATCGGAAGCTGAGAATCTTACCTTTCAATCGAAACCGTCAGATCCACAATCGGACAAGTGTGTACGGAGATAAAAAGTTTTAAGAGAACAAAAAAAACATTAGCACTAATAGCGATTCACGGTGTAGTTTACTCCGTGCGTAATATGCGCACGGGGACATCTATGTGGTAAGAATCCGGAATTTAAAAGTCGGCGAATGGACTGCACAGGCCATGCGCCGATATAACTGTAAAATGTTTACCAATACGCCGATATTCCTGCGTTGTTTCCACTGATTTCTCATAGTTTTATGCCATTTGTCTTCATTCGGTTCACACTCGTCACGGGAAGAGTACCGAATATCGGTCCAGCAAAATATGCGCATATTGAGGGGATTCCAGGTGTCTTCAATGTGTGTGGGTCAAGCGTTGCGCTGGCATCACTCGTCATAATTACCTCCCGATAGAGTGGAGGCAATTGTGACCGTCAGATTCTATTTTCTCACTTCTGCCGTGGTAGAAACAACTTATATTCGTATCTTCGACGCAAAGGCCCTGGCACCCTTTATGGCGTTGCTTTGTTTTGTCGTTTCTCCGTTGAAATCAGGTAAATAGTAAATACTCTTTTCTTTGGCATCACTCAAAGTGACGCCAGAGCAGCGCCAGGGAACTTTCTGTTTGCCACGCCTCCCGTAACCTGCTCCACCTGCCGTCTTGCCGCGACGACTTACGAGCCTGCTGACGGCGGACGTCATTTAGGCGGCCGTCAATTCTTCTCAACACGTGTCTTACTCTGTACGTGTCATTTATCCGCACAGGGGACGATGCGTCAGCAGTTTCAAATTGGCATAGTACATATTTTATACGTACTGCAAATATTAAGATTCCTGACACGTGTCTTCACCTGACATCACAAGAAGTTTTTCAGCTCGCGTTTGGACGAATTTACTGGCTTCTACGTTGTTCA
This sequence comes from Zygnema cylindricum, assembly GCA_037447655.1. NCBI lineage: Eukaryota > Viridiplantae > Streptophyta > Zygnematophyceae > Zygnematales > Zygnemataceae > Zygnema > Zygnema cylindricum. The sequence goes on along the minus strand of JBBHKE010000271.1, from coordinate 49,447 downwards.
ACATGTAAACAGGTTATACTCGACAGAATCAGTTTGACTGGTAACAGATGCTCCTTAAGTGTGATTCGCGGCTGGCCGGCACGCCGGAAGGATCTCGGATCGCGGGATTCCGAGTTCAAACTGCCGCCAAACTTGCAGCCACAAAGCGCGGGTCGGGCGTTTGGCCTTACACTTTCGTATTAATCAGAACTAGTACTCTTGTACTCATTTGGCTTCAAGCCTGTTTTATTGCCTCGGCAGTCCATTGAGAATACAATGTTGTCTAGAATATGTACTGTGCGAATGTTTTTATACAGATAAAAGGGATTTACTGAGTACTTATTTGATTATTTGTGTCGTGTAGCGTGCCATGTAAATTGCAGGTGGGACTGAAGTTCGCGCCTCCTAAAGAAAAAGTCATCGTTACGAATGTCACGAAGTACCGATTTGAAATAAGTTGACTTTCCTTTGCTTACCTGCAGCATTCTGGCAGAGGATTTTGAAATGAGATTCTGGATGTTGCATAGATCAGAGTAACTAGGCGTATATTAGGGCAACAGGATAGCTGTAGATCGGTCAAAGTAGTTGCCCTAGTTTAATAATAATTTGATTGCAGTTTTCTGTATTCTTGGCAACATTGCTGCACTTGATCCTCTGTGAGTGTAAAATTGTAACATAGATTTCACAGGAAGTATTAAGAAATAAGGCGCGCTTTTGTTAGTTCCTTCAGGAATAGTCGCCTGATTTATTTTTGCTGGTAAGTACAGTTTTTTTTATGTTTTGCCATAAGATCCGCTGGTTTTAACTGAAATTGTCTGTCAAAAATGTACAAACATCACTTTCTAGATCTGAATGGGACTACATGGGTGTCAATGAACTTGATGGTTAAGTGAAACTTAAGCAGAATATTCGTAAAACTTCACCAGTGTTGTCCTACCTTAAGGTCACTGCTTTCAAGTTCCATATCTCACGGTGAACCTAAGTAACTATTTAGGTCATTTTTTGTCTGGTTAATTCAGCTTTTTAGACATCCAACCTGCTCTTTCCGACTGTTCATGATGATTTTTTTCCTGACCAGCGAAAACTCTGTTTAGGAAAACTTGATTCTTCTTATACTGATTCGGCCTATGTATTGTATTTGCAGTATAGTTTTCCTAAACTCAGGTTCTTTAGGCATATCATCTGTACCAATTTCAATTATGAGCAGTGCACCAACAAGTGCTTTGGCCCGTGGATCTCCTCGGGAGACAGGTAAATACCGTCTTTACTCACGAGTCAAAAGTTAAATTAGTGACTTAATCTTCAAGAAAAGGAGCGGAGTAGTCTTTTACCGTGGATGTGATTTCTTTACTCAAAGCCATATATTTGTACTTCAATAAGGTCTTAGGAATAGTGAGCGGCAACAGACTTTTATTGTGGACGTGATTGCTGATTTCTAAACCGTATGTTTTTACTTTGAGCATTTCAAGTACTTGAAGTACATTGTAGGAATAGTGCCTGAATCTGCGGTAGACTTTGTTTTATAGGCATATTATGCTTGCCTTGTGCTCATGTGGGAGCTGTGGCCACCGTGGCGCCTGATGAATATATTTTCTTCAAGTATCTCAATTCCTTGTAGTACTTCAAGTATAACTTAGAAACAGTGCTTGAATCTGTACTTGACGGATAACTAAGGAATAGTGCCTGAATCTGCGGTAGTCTTTTTTATAGGTATATTATGCTTACCTTGTGTTCATGTGGGAGTTGTGGCATAGTGTCTGACGAATTTCTTTACTTCAAGTATTTCCTAGGAATAATACTTAGCCTTTTTTTTTGTAGACTTATTAGGCTTACTTTGTGTTCGTGTGGAAGCCGTGGCTAGGTGGAGCCTGACGAATATCTTTACTTCAAGTATTTCAAGTAATTCTTAGGAATAGCGTGTAGCCTTTTTTTATTGGCTTAGTATGCTTACTTTGTGTTCATGTGGGAGCCGCGGCCACAGTGGCGCCTGATGAAATGAGGGTTGCCACATGTGGTGCCTATGCATGCAGCTTCCAACTTTCGTGCACAAGGAGAAGACGCTCGTACTTCAGGCAGCAGGTCAGCGGGAAAAGGTATTCTACCCTCCGTTAAGTCTCAACATCCTGTCTATGTTATTCGAATAGAACTCGTTTTCGGGCTTTCTCACCCTATTCCTATTTCTTCCTAGATTTCCATTCTTTCCGTTCATTGTATTGTTACTTTTTACTCTTTGTGTTTAAATGCCTCTGTGATTTATCGTGAATGGTTGTTGGATTCTTATTTTTTATGATGTTGTTTAATCACTTTTGTGATTTTGTGTGACTGACTGAAGTTGCCTGCTCCGTTTACATTTTTACTACGGTATAACTGTACTTCGAGATCAATCTTATTTGGATGTTGACTCCTGTGTATATGTCTGTGAAGGTTGCCGGAGGAGAGCAGCTGCTGAGCAGAGGCGGATAGAGCAACAGAGGTGGGGTGAGTACCTTGAAGATGATGACGATATTCTCTCAACTCCGAGTCCCAGCCCTCCAAATCGACGTCGATCTCGTAGGTCATTGAGGCGGTCAACGAGGCGTAACACTGCACAGGAAGAAATGGATGATTATTTGGCGGGTTACAGCAGCTCTGTTTGTCGCCGACCCACTAACGACGCCCTTGACCTAGACATGGCTCTTGGTATGTGTAGGGGAAACACCTATTTTTTGAGCTTTTCTTTTTTTCTGTTTTGGTTAATTTGTACTTGGAGCGGATTCTGTAAGTCTGGCCTTTTTAGAATTTGTTGAAACTGTAAAAGCTTAGGCTAAGGGAGGCTGATTCTCTGTCTGGAATTTCGGGTGCAGCCATTTCTCTGTCTCTGGCAGAGAGTGCACCAGGACATGGTGGGAGCAGTCTACTACCTGAAATTTCCATTGCAAGCAGCCTTGACATGTCGTATGAGGTACTCTCTCTCTCCTCTATTATTTTTTTTGATACTGCAATCCTCGTCCTGAAATGATTGTTTACAGTGATATTGAGATTGTGAAGTTGCTGAAAATCGAGACAAGCTGGACTTAACTGGAAATCCGTTATCCTTCTTTACTGAGTGTTTGTATTCTTTCCGTGCAGAACCTTGTCAATCTTGAAAATGTTCGCATAGTTGCACCAACGGAAACTGTAAATAAAATGACTGTGATTCCGTTCAAATGCCATAATGACTCTGAATCCTCTGATGAGTAAGTCTCTTTTCCATTGCTTTTTGAAAAGAGCGTAGAGATTCGTATGTATGACTTCTTTGGTGTTTTGCAATTGGTCAAGGTTTTTGCATGATACTAGCAGGCAGAGGAACTATGTCTTCGTCAAAATCCAGGCAAAATTTTGTTTTAGTTTGTTTGGCTTATTATGACAAATGTTTCTCGTTAGTAATAAGCATAAACTTTGTGACTGACCGTAGGGCTACGGCAGCACTATTCTCTTTGTATGATGGTCGATACCATGTACGTTGTATAGTTTTTACAAAGTCAACAGTTTGTATAAAATACAATCTAAACGATAGTATTTTTTGCTGTACAAGACTATGCATGTGGCTTGCTGTGTTTGACAGCAAACCACCTTCATCCCATTCTTTCCACCTGAATTGACCTTATTTCGTCTTCTATTGCAGATTGTGCCCTATTTGTCAGAGTGAGTTTGTGGAGGGAGATTCTCTGATGTTGCTCCCTTGTGAGCACACGATGCACAAGGAGTGTGGGGAAGAATGGCTCCTCAGTTATTCCAAAGCTTGTCCGATTTGCAAATGCGACGTTTGTGAATAATTAGGATTTTGTGATTTGCCGAGGACCGGCGGCCGCTGTGCATAGAAAGAAGATTGAACTTGAAAGTGTTTTAAGCAATTAGTGGAAATAGGGCATTGACCTTTGCGTAGAATCGCGCAGCCATTCTTTCGCCAATGGGAGTGCACGCTGTAGATTTTATAAGATGATGATCTGTAAGGAGATCATTTTCTGGAGGGATGCAATTAAGCTAAATTCTTTTGCTTTACCAGGGCCTTTTGGTAGATAAAAGAACAAAAAATGTAATTTGTATGCGCGTGTATCAGGTGTAAATATTTAGTGTATAATTGCAGTTATTTTTAATTAATCTTAAGCTTCTTAAGGATATATATCTTCATTGTTTCTCCTTTTTCTTTTGGTTGATTCATCAAAGCCACCATAATGCGCTTTTGGATACTTTTAAACTTTTAAGCAGCCTTTTCTTTGAGAATACTTGGGATGTCCAATTGTTCTGCTGATTATTATGATTGGAACATTGTGTATTGTGTGATGCTTAAAATCTAGGAATGAGATATGATTGTTCGACATTGGTTCTTGATTGGCTCTCCCAAATTAGAAATGAGGGACGAAAAAGAGTGAAACAAAGGAATTTGTTTCTTCAGAAATAAGATGAAAAGCATAAACATATTGGGAACATAAGACAGCGATAACATAGCATTAAAAATTAGCTTGGAAGACCATAACAGGAAACATTACATTACTTTCGTCAATTAAGTAGTTAACATGTAATTTCTCCCACACATTCTATTGCTCCAAGCAATTTCTGACAGAATTTGGATTCACTCTTAGCTTATATCCAGTCATTACTGTCATCTAGTTACTTATTAGTTGTACTCATCTGTATAAAATCCTACTAAGACTTCCTTGTTGTATCTTTAACATACCTACTTGTATACGCCACTGATAGGAAGGACATGAGACCATCGCCAGTTGTGTTTGCTTTTCCCAAGTTCCTCCTCTCTGAGCAGTCCATCTTCCCCACTCCATTATCCCCTTGTATGCCACTCCCTTTCTCTCCTGTGAGACCTATTTTTCCTTGCCGACATCCTAATCTCAAAACGCCTTTCCCTATTCCACTTCTCCTTTCACAATTTTCATTTTTCTACGGAACAGTACTGAGCCAGTGTATCGCTTCAGAAAGTGTAGAATTTGCTTCCTTCAAAACGTCTATGCTCTTCTCTATCTGAGATCTCTTCATCTGAATCCCGCGATCCACTTGCATCAAAGCTTCGATGTCGGTACCGTTAGACAATGCCGCTAAAATAGCTTCATCTGTCTCTTCAAGTAAACATTGAGAGAGAGAGTAACGAATCTCTATTGGTATTATGTCGCAAACTCGTTTCATGATGACCTTCCAATATGCATAGATGTTGATCTGCATCTGGGCGGAAGCATGATCGTCATTCGACACAAGGTCTTGGATGTCAAAAGATTCAAATGTGTTTGCAGGTTGAATTGGTAAACCATAGCTTGATCCGCTAATTGGTTTCTCTTTCCGGGCTTGCTGAACCCGTTCTTGTAGTTTCGCCACTGTTTCCATGTAATAGTGATTATTCGTGTACATAACGGCAAATTCTTTTTTTATTGTCCTCTTAACAAATTTCCCACATTGTTCTTCAGATGAATCCAGACTGGCAGTCAAATGTTTACGGATTAGTTGAGAAATTTTTGGGTAGCCTTCAATGGAATCATCAGCTACTCTATGAGCTACTCCCTCGGCATACGCTCGAGAATCAAAAACAAGCTTCTCGGCGATAGGCTCGATTTTCTCTATCTCCTTTCGTATGAGATGTTGTAAGACAGAATGAGAAAGAATGTTTTGAAGGGACACTCCTCGCGATTCCTCCATCGCCTCGGAACAAACCTTCCGATATTTTTTGGACATGAAGGCTGATGTTGATCCTCGAACATCTGTGGCAAATTTTTCAAACATGGCATCAAGCCTTGCGGCCATGTGCGTTTCTTTTTCGTCGTATTGGTCATAATTCCCATGTAAGATGGCATGCATTAGCATTCGTCTCTTACTAAGTGCACCATGGAACATGGTCATAGCTTCACCAACACCGCTAACTCCACGTGGAAGTGACTGAAGCTCTTTTTGGCGTTCAAAAAGAGTCGTTTGGATCTTCTTTCGTATATTCGGAAAACTTTTACTTACTCTCTCCGCTTGAATACTTGCTAATCGTTGACCGAGAGAACCCACACCCAACATGCTCTGATGGAGCGAGGAAAGTCGAGAATGTTGTTCGAAAAATTCTCTTTCTTTTTGACGAGCTTCTTCATAAGAGCTATCTTCGTCCGTTTGATTCCTCACACAAACATATCCTAATCCGACATTTACCACGTTGTCGGTAACTTTCTCGTAAAGTCCATCCGGTGCTCTGTCTACTTTTGTCACAACCGCTAAAGTTCTCTCTCCCGTGGGATCGGCTACTTTAGACATTGCTATGGATTCACAAGTTGGGAAATCGACTTCCGCACTCAAAACATTTAAAATGACACTTTCGTCGGGAGCGATGTATTCTTTTATCATATTTGCTATTAACTCGTATATGTTCTTCGGTTGCCCCGAGACCGGAACTCTCGTAATCCCCGGGAGATCGACAAGTGTCAAATCCGGAGCCTCCGGATGGCAAACTGTCATAGAAATAGGGTTATTTCTCACCCCTTTTCCTTCACCTGCGAGACGTGAGGTGGCACGTTCTATTGTCTCCTGTATACTCTTCTTAGTTATACATTCCTCGACCAATTTCCCTTCGTGTTTGTAACTAACAAAAATGTTTTCATTCCGCTCTTTTTTCAATCGCAACACGAGAGGGACACGTGTCACAATTCCTTTCCCTTTAGGGAGAGAAACTCCGGCTAGAGATTCGAGAACCGAAGATTTTCCACTCGATTGGTCTCCGACTACGACGATAGTAGGAAGACCGATGCCTTCTTCACATAACCCTAATGATCTCATTCTATCGACGGCGTCTAATAGTGGGCGAACAGTTTTTGTAAAATTTCCAACCAATGACGAGCTTCGGAAAGTATCGACATTGTCCATACCTGATGGAAGAGTTTGGTATCCGAGATCGCTAACAGATTTTTTTTGCGATTGCTCTCTTTTTCGTGAATTGGAATTCCACAATATTTAGAGTTTACAAGGATCTTTTTGCTTGTTTATGGATTGTAGCACGAGGGGGACACGTGTCACAATTCCTCTTCCTCTAGGGAGAAGAGAGACTCCGACTAGAGAATTAAGAGCGCGTTTTTTAGTACGACATAGGTGGAAAAGCGAATATTTTGGTCATATAGTAATCCTAAGCTTGTCGTTTTTTGCACAAAAGGTAATACTGGGGGAAAGGTTTTACTATGAGATTCTACCAAAGATGAGCTCCGGAAAGCATGGAGAAATGAGAAATGACAATGTTAAGAGCTCGGCTCAAAGAGATCTCGGTATAATGTGAGAAAAGGGGAGATAAAGGTTTAGATAGAGTGATGGAAGAGAGAGTTTGAAAGAAAATGAAGAGGACAGCACAAGGAAACACGGTTTATTTAAAAGATAAAGAGGGTAGTGCGAAGAAGAGTAGAGTGAAGAAGAAAGGAAGAGGTAAGAGAGTTTGAGAGAAGGTAAAAGACGACTATAGGTGGAAGGTATTTAACGCCGTATTGTTTTGAGGGAGTGGTGTACGGAGTGGAGTCTCCGATGTTTATTTTTGAGGACCGTTAGATTTTCTCGTACGGTCTATTGTTAAAGTATCAACGGTTCACAGAAATTTGGTGCGGCAAAGATTGTTATCATGTACTATTTTGGTAAAATTCGATATCGACGGTATACAATGAAATCGTAGCATGGCATCCATGCACGGCGGCTAAAATTCCGTACTAGCGGTAGACACAAAAACGGGCGGCTCAGATTGCTGTCATCATGCCGCTTTGCAAGCAGCGGAGATGCGTGAATTTTCGATTCACTTTATGGCATAATGTGTTGTCGTCGTGCGACCGTCACGAACCTATTGGGAGATAGCTTCCGGCGTGGGTGACGTAACGATGAGCTTATCCCATTAAATTTCTGGTTCTAAGGAGCTGGATCACGTACCCATTCGGGCCAAACACTTTACATGTCGGCCGCCGATGGCTTTGTGGTGACGGCTGCGATCTAACCTCGTAATCTTACAATTCATCGACTGGCGACAGCTGGCGGAGGAAAGTGAACCCTTTTGTACTACTTGCATTGCTGGAGCAGGCTATTGTGGAATACTACAGTAGTAGAAATTTTCATGTTGCAAAGTACAGTAAACGCCGGATACTGTCACATTGCATGCGCCAAGCCGACGTTCATATCGAGGTGGCATTGCAAGATTGCATGCTAATTGGTCGAGCCATCCGTACAAGCTACAGTACCCGGTGGTATCGCGCCGACACAGATAACGGTCCAACTCATAGCGGTAAATTGTGAAAATTCCATATCGACGGTTGACACATAAACGTGCTGCTTAGGGCATGGTTACATCAGACGAAAAGTGAGGTTTAATACAGAATTTTGTACTTGCCCGTACCATGCCGTACTATATTTTCGTGAGTTTCTTGAAAACAATATTACAGAAAATAAGATTACGATTCTCCAAGTATCCGGGAGAAGACTTCGACCGTCCGATTACATTTTGGTCTTCATCTGCGAAGCAATCGCTCCATACGCCTCTGTATTGGTGAAACCACCTCGCGGAGGTGGGTTCACCAATACAGAACCAGTCAATTCGCTACACTTGGACAATAGACAAGTGCGTCGATGAAAATTGAAAATTTTCACACGCCCCAAAGTCACCTGCCTTCGGACAAGGTGACTGTAAAATCTTTGCCGAAAAGAAATACGGTTTTTTCCTGAAAGTCAGCAGAGTGAAGGGGATCTTTGAGGTACATTGACGCGGTACACTTGCGAAGTACACGTACGAAATACGAAGTACGGATTTCCATACGAAAATGGTCAGTTTTCAAATCTTTGACGATTTTAGAGATTTGATCGTCGACATACGTGGAGCCATTCAAATCGGAACACGTATGTAAAAACTTATTTACAGACGATACGCGATGTAACCGAGGCCTCTGTAATACAGAAATTTTGTTGTCCGTACTATTACAGAGACCTCCTGATGTAACCATGCCCTTAGATCAGAGGTCGCAAAAGTCAAAAAAAATCATACCCGAAACCGACCGTTTTTTTTTTTTTCAAAATCTGAGTAACCGACTCCCGACCGAGTTTTGTCACGCTCCAAAATTGTTAACCGTTAACCGACCGTCGTTTAAGAAAAAAAAAAAAAACTGAATCTTGATTTTTCGCGACTAACCGTGCCCGCCCGTAACCGAAAAAGTACAAAATTAATCAATGTACGACAGAATAAGCCAATAATTACGATTTGTCGCATTCCCTAAGATTTGCGAAATGAATATTGTACTACCGTGTCAGATTTGAGACGCTTTGTCGTTTTCCCTAAGATTTTCGAAATGAATATTGTACTACCGTGTCAGATTTGCGACGCTTTGTCGCGTTCCCTTTGATTTGCGAAATAAATACACCGCCAATCGCTATTAGCGTTGTGTACGCTAATCCCGTCCCGCTTTTTTTTTAATTTATTCTCAAATAGAATTATCCACATTATTTAAAAAAAACCCTAATTCCTAATTAGAGTAATCGATTTCTTCGAAAATTTCCAAATTCCCAATTAGCGTAAACCACGCTAATTATTCGTATACGCTAAAGAAACTTCTACGCTAATAGCGATTGGCGGTGTAGCTTACTACAGTACCGTGTCAGATTTGCGACGCTAATCATGATGCCACTTACTTCCACGATACCAAAAGTACAAAGAACAATAATTGTTGGAAAAAAAAAGTACAAAATGTTCATTTTTTTTGGTTTTTTGTTTGACCGACCGTAACTGACCGTTTTTTTTTCCATGTGAGTCAACCGACCATAACCGCCCGACCCCCAAAATTTGGCAACAGAATCCGTTCCGGATTCGGCGCGGGCGGTCGGTTAACGGTCGGTCACGGTTTCGGTTGACCGTTTGCGACCTCTGCCTTAGATTGCTGTCGTGCGGCTTTAGCCGTAATAAAGTACAAACTGTACGTTAGTACTTTTGCTCTATGGTACTGTGCATGTGGGCATTGGTCGTTTAATGTGATGTGTTTAAGAGCAAACCACCTTCATGCCATACATTCTTACCTGAATTAACCGTTTTTTGTCTTCTACTGTAGATTTGTGCCCTATTTGTCGGAGTGAGTTTGTGGCGGGATTCTCTGATGTTTCTCACATGTGAGCACACGATGCACAAGGAGTGTACGGAAAAACAGCTCCGCAGTTATTCCAAAATGCTTGTCTTATTTGCAAATGCGACGTTTGTGAATAATTAGGGTTTTAAGGATTGCCGAGGACCGGCGACCGCTGTGCATATAAAGAAGACTAAAGAATAATATTGGGCTTGAAAGTGTTTAAAGCAATACGCAATTATTGGAAATAGGGCATTGAACTTTGTGTAGAATCGCGTAGCCATTCTTTCGCCAATGGGAGTGCACGGTGTAGATTATTCTTTCGCCAATGGGAGTGCACGGTGTAGATTATTCTTTCGCCAATGGCAGTGCACGGTGTAGATTATTCTTTCGCCAATGGGAGTGCACAGTGTGGATTATTCTTTCGCCAATGGGAGTGCACAGTGTAGATTTTCGAAGCTCCCTTTTTTAGAAGATGATGTTGCTGTAAGAAGATCATTTCCACAAAGGATGCAATTAAGCTAAATTCTTTTGCTTTACCGAGGCTTTTTTGGAGATTAAAGGAAAAAAATTGTAATTTGTATGCGCGTGTAGCTAATAAATCCTAAGCTTCTTACGGATATTTATATTTCATTGTTTTTTTTTTTTTTTTGTTGGTTCACAAAAGCCAATACAATTATGCGTTTAAATTATTTGAAATTTAAGTTGTCTATTTTAAAAAAACACTTTTATCAACAATAATTTTGATGATTGTTACGATTGGCAAATTGGTTTTTGTTTGATTCTCAAAAATTTAAGAATAAGAAATGATTGTTCGACTGCACACATTGGTACTTGCTTGGACCTCCAAAAATAGAAATGAGAAACAACATAGAGAAAGTGAAACAGAGGAATTTGGTCCTCCAACAATAAGATGAAAAACATAAACATATTCGGACATAAGACAAAGATAACATAGCATAAAACTCATTAAAATAGCAGTTCGGAAGACCATGAGTGGAAACATTGCATTATTTCTAACATTTTAGAAGTATTACACCCTAGTTCAATCCATGCATTCTATTGCTCCAAAGATGCTATTCTTGACCAAATGTAGATTCAATTTTAGCTTATATCCAATTATTTCCGTCGTCTAGTTACTTGCTTGATGGACTCATCCTTGTAATAAAGTCCTACTTGTTATATCCTCACAATATGTATTTGTACATGCCACTAGTAGGAAAGACATGACATTTGCAGATTCTCCAGTTGTATTTCTCTTTCCGTTTTTCCGCCCCACTTAGGACGTCCATCTTTCCCGCTCCGTCACTATCCCGTTGTGTTTTTCTCTCCCTTCTCCCCTTCTTTCTTTCCCTTAACCCCTTACAATCTCATCCACCATTCTATCTTCCCCATCTCTCCGTTTTCTTTTTCATTATTATTTCTTCCAGTGTTCTCAGATGGCTTACCATCCTTGATTTTAACAAAGTCTTAGACACTTCTCTCCGATAGAATTTTTTCCTTTTTCTAAAGTGCAGTACTGAGAGAGTGTTTGCATCAGTAAGAGTAGAATTTGCTTCTTTCAAAACGGCTATACTCTTTTCTATTTGAGCTCTCTTCAACTGAATCCCGCGATCCACTTGCATCAAAGCTTCGATGTCGGTACCGTTAGATGTTGCCGCAAAAATAGCTTGATCTGTTTCTGCAAGTAAACATTGAGTGAGAGAGTAAAGAATTTCTATCGGTATTACGTTACAAACTCGTTTCATGATAACTTTCCAATATGAATAGATGTTAAGAGAGAGTAAAGAATTTCTATCGGTATTACGTTACAAACTCGTTTCATGATAACTTTCCAATATGAATAGATGTTAATTTGCATCTGGAGGGAAGCATGATCGTCATTCGACACGAGGTCCTGAATGTCAAAAGATTCAAATGTTTCAAGCTCCGCTGATCTACTAACATGGTTAATAGATTTCTTTAGGCGGGCTCGCTGAACACGTTCTTGTAATCTCATCACTGTTTCCATGTAGTAGTGATTATTAGTGTAGACAGTTGCAAGTTCTTTTATTATCGTTCGCGCCACAAATTTCCCACATCTTTCTTCAACCAAATCCAGACTAGTAGACAAATATGTACGGATTAGTTGAGCAATCCTTGGGTAGCCTTCGATGGAATCATCAGCTACTCTATGAGCTACTTCCTCGGCATAAGCTCGAGAATCGAAAACCAACTTCTGGGCTATTGGCTCAATTTTTTGTATTTCCTTTCGTATGAGTTGCTGTGATACAGAATGAGAAATAATATTTTGAAGAGACACTCCTCCAGACTCCTCCTTAGCCTCCGAACAAACCTCCCGATATTTTTTGGACATGAAGTTTGATGACGATCCTCGAACATTTGTGGCAAAATTTTCAAACAAAGCATCAAGCCTTGCGGCAATGTGCATTTCTTTTTCGTCGTATTGGTCATAATTCCCATTTAAGATGGCATGCATTAGCATTCGTCTCTTACTAAGAGCACCATGGAACATGGTCATAGCTTCCCCGACACCGTTAACTCCGCGGGGAAGTGACTGAAGTTCTTTTTGACGTTCATAAAGAGTCGTTTGAATCTTCTTTCGAATGTTTGGAAAACTTTTACTAACTCTCTCCGCTTGAATACTTGCTAATCGTTGACCGAGAGAACCCACACCCAACATGCTTTGATGGAGCGAGGAAAGTCGAGAATGTTGTTTCGAAAAATTCTCTTTCTTTTTGACGAGCTTTTTCGTAAGAGCTTTCTCCTTCTGTTTGATTCCTCACACACACACATATCCTAATCCGACATTTACCACGTTGTCGGTAACTTTCTCGTAACGTCCATCTGGTGCTCTGTCTACTTTTCTCATAACCGCTAAAGTTCTCTCTCTCGTGGGATCCGCTTTTTTAGACATTGCGATCGACTCGCATGTCGAAAAATCGACTTTTGCACTCAAAACGTTTAGAATAACACTTTCATTGGGTGCAATGTACTCTTTTATCATACTCGCTATTAACTCTAATATGTTTTTCGGTTGTCCCGACACCGGAACTCTCGTAATTCCTGGGAGATCGACAAGTGTCAAATCCGAAACCTCCGGATGGCAAACTGTCATTGAAATAGGGTTATTTCTTACCCCTTTTCCTTCACCTGCGAAACGTGAGGTGTCACGTTCTATTGTCTCCTGTATACTCTTCTTATTTATACATTCCTCGACCAATTTCCCTTCGTGTTTGTAACTAACAAGAATGTTTTCATTCCGCTCGTTTTTCAATCGCAACACGAGAGGGACACGTGTCACAATTCCTTTCCCTTTAGGGAGAGAAACTCCGGCTAGAGATTCGAGAACCGAAGATTTTCCACTCGATTGGTCTCCGACGACGACGATCGTAGGAAGACCGATGCCTTCTTCACATAATCCTAAGGATCTCATTTTATCCACAGCATCTAGTAGTGGGCGAACGGTCTTAGTCAAATTTCCGACCAATGAGGAGCCTTTAAAACTGTCGCTACTGCCGATACTGCCGATATTGTCGCTATTGTCGATATTGTCGACACTGGATGGAAGAATCTGGTATCCGCGATCACTAATAGGATTTTTTTCAGATTGTATTTTCGCTTTTATATTTTCATGAGTCGGTTTTCCGCCGTATGTACAGTTTACAAGGATGCTTTTGTTAGGATTCTTGTCGTATTGTAGCACGAGAGGGACACGTGTCTTCATTCCTCTTCCTTTAGGGAGAGTGACTCCGGCTGAGGACCTGAACCCTGAGGGTTTTTCACTAGGAAGGTTTTTTAGTACGGTATTCGTGGGAAATCGGATGCTTTGGCCATAAGGTAATCCTAAGCTTGTCGTTTTCTCCGCCGCAGGTAATACTGGAGGAAAGGTTTTAGTATGAGATTTTACCAAAGATGAGCTTCGGAAATCATGGACAATGTTGAGAGCTCGGCTCATAGACATCTTGATTTGAACCCTAAAAAAACCCAAAAAAACCCTAAAAAGGGAGATAGGAGGTTAAGACAATGTAATAGAAGAGAGAGATTTTACGAAGACAGGAGAGAGTAGCGTAAGGGAATGCGATTTTTTTATAAGACTGAGAAAGTAATTGAGAGAGAAGAAGAGAAGTGGAGAAGAAGAGAGAAGAAGGGAAGAGAAGAAGAGAAGAAAGAAGGAGAGATCAATTGTTTTAGAGAAAAGTTTAAGTTTGACATGACTAGGTTGGAAGGCCTCCAACGGTACGGCGTTTTTGCTGGAGTGCTGTACGGAATGAAGTGTTCGATGTTTATTTTTACGGACGGTTTAGATCGGATCGTACGGTCTTTTGTTGAAGTATCGACGGGTCACAGAAATTCGGTGCGGCAAAGATTTGCTGTCATGTACTATTTGTTAAAATTCTATATTGACGGTACAATAAAAAAACGTGCGGGTCAGATTGATCCCATGCACGGCGGGTAAAATTCTGCATTGACGGTAGACGAAAAAACGAGCGGCTCAGATTGCTGTCATCATGCCGCTTTGGAAATACACCGCCTATCGTTATTAGTGTTAATAACACTGATTCGGCTGCGATTTTTCTTGGCCAAATATCACAGAATAATGTTAGCAAGACTATTAAGATGAATGGCGTACATCCTGTCACGTTTTCTTTCACTAAATTTTAGTAGTACTCGTTCCAATTGCGCATCAACAGTTTAACACATAAATCCTTAATGCTAGTGCAGATGAGTCAATCGCCGAAGACGACAAAATAAACTACGGTGTAAAGTCCTGTCGTCATACGACTGAACGAACCTATTGGGCGGCACCTTCCGGCGTGCGTAACACAACGATGAGCGCATCGCATTCCAAATTATTTTCTGCCGGGTACGGCCGATGGCTCTCTGTTCACGGCTGCGATCTAACCTCGTAATCTTACAATTCATCGATGGCGACAGCTGGCGTAGGAGGTTGGAACCTTCCGTCCGATTCGATGGCTTGACGCGTGGAATACCGCGTGAAATTTTGATGTTGCAAAATTACAGTAACGCGGAATACTGTCACATGCGCGAAGCCGACGTTCATATCGAGGTGACATTGCAACATTGCATGCTAATTGGTAGAGCCAGTCCGTACAAGCTACAGTACCCGGTTTTGTCCCGCCAACACAGAGAATGATCCAACTCATCGAGGTAACTTGTTAAAATTCTGTATCGACGGTCGACATGTAAACGTGCGGCTTAGATTGCTTCATGCGGCTTTAGCCGTAATAAAGTACGAACTGTACGGTAGTATTTTTGCTCTATGGTACTATGCATGTGACTTTGGTCGTCTATCTGATGTGTTTGAGGGGCAAACCACCTTCATGCCATGCATTCCTCCTACCTGAATTAACCGTTTTTTGTCTTCTACTGCAGATTGTGCCCTACTATTTAGAGTGAGTTTGTGGAGGGAAGATTCTGTGATGTTTCTCACGTGTGACCGCACGATGCACAAGGAGTGTACGGAAAAATAGCTCCTCGGTTATTCCAAAAAGCTTGTCCTATTTGCAAATGCGACGTTTGTGAATAATTAGGGTTTTGGGAATTGTCGAAGACCGGCGACCGCTGTGCATATAAGGAATATTGAACTTCGAAAGGGTTTTAAGCAATTACGCAATTATTCGAAATAAGTATTGGATTTGAAAGAGTTTAAAAAAATTACCCAATTGTTGGAAACAAGAATTAGATTTGAATATGTTTTAAAAAATGGCGCAAGTGTTGGGAATAGGTAATGGGCTAGAAATTGTTTTAAGCAATTATGCAATTATTGGAAATAGGGCATTGACCTTGTCTAGAATCGCGTAGCCATTCTTTCGCCAATGGGAGTGCACGCTGTAGATTTTCGAAGCTCCCTTTTTTAGAATATGATGATTTCTAAGGAGATCATTTCCCCAAATTTTAAGCTTAATTCTTCTGCTTTGCCAAGGCTTTTTGTACATTATAGGACAAAATTTGTAATTTGTATGCGCGTGTAGCCAATAAATTTTAAGCTTCTTACAGATATTTATATTTCATTTTTTTTTTCCATTTATCTTGTTGGTTCATCAAAGCCAATACAATGGGGCGTTTGGATTCTTTAACATTTAAGCTGTCTTTTTTTTTAGAACACGGTATCTTCAATAATTTTGATGATTGTTGAAATTGATAGGTTGGTTTTTGTTTGATTCTCAAAAATTTAGGAACGAGAAATGATTGTTCAACTGCAAACATTGGTTCTTGCATGGACCTCCAAAAATAGAAATAAGAAACAACATAGAGAAAGTGAAACAAAGGAATTTGGTTCTCCGACAATAAGATGGAAATCATAAACAAATTGGGAACATAAGACAAAGATAATAAAGCATAAAATCCATTAGAAAAAAGTTCGGAAGACCTAGAGGAAACATTGCCTTATTCCTAACATTTTAGAATTATTACACCCTAGTTCAATCCATGCATTCTATTGCTCGAACTATGCTATTTTTTACCAAATTAAGATTAAAGTTTTCTTATAACCAATTATTTCCGTCATCTAGTTACTTGCTTGGTAGACTCATCCTTGTAATAAAGTCCTACTTGTTACATCCTTACAATATGTATTGTATATGCCTCTAATAGAAAGGACATGACATTTTCAAATTCCCATGTTGTGTTTCCTTTTCCCTTTTTCCGCCCCTCTTAGAACCTCCATTTTTTCCGCTCCTTCACTATCCCGTTGTGTTTCACTCTCCCTTCTCCCCTTTCGAACTTTCTTTCCCTTACCCCCTTACAATCTCACTCCCCATTCTCTTGAGCTCTCTTCATCTGAATCCCGCGATCCACTTGCATCGAAGCTTTGATGTCGGTACCGTTCGATGTTGCCGCAAAAATAGCTTGATTTGTCTCTTCAAGTAAACATTGAGTGAGAGAGTGTTTTCGTTCCGTTCTTTTTTTAATCGTAACACGAGAGGGACACGTGTCGCAATCCCTTTTCCTTTAGGGAGAGAAACTCCAGCGGGAGATTCAAAAACCGACGATTTCCACTCGAATGGACTCTGACGACTACGCTCGTAGGAAGACCGATGCCTTCTTCACATAATCCCAAGGATCTCACTTTATCCACAACTTCTAGTAATGGGCGAACAGTCTTAGTAAAATTTCCGACTAATGAGGAAATTTTGAAACTTTTGGCATTGTTGATACTGGATAGTATAATTTGGTATCCGAGGTCACTAACAGGAATATTTTGTATTTTCGCCCTTATATTTTCGTGGGTAGGTTTTTCAGCGTCTTTATAGTTTACATGGATGCTTTTGTTGGGATTCTTATTGGATTGCAGCAGGTGGACACGTGTCATATTTCCCTTGCCTTTAAGGAGAGAGAATCCGGCTTTATCCTTGAACCCTGAGGGTTTTTCACTCGACTGGTTTTTTATTACGGAATTGGTGGAAATGTGTATTCTTTGGCCGTATGGTAATCCTAAGCTTGTCGTCTCATCGTCCACATAAGTCTTTGGGGGAATTGTTTTGTGTTTAAACGTCATTGGGGGAATGGTTTCATGATTAAACGCCATTGGGGGAGTGGTTTCGTGTTTAAACGACAGTGGGAAAATGGGTTTACCATGAGATTCTACCAAAGATGGGCTACGGCTCACAAACATCTTGATTTCTTGTGAAAAAGGGAAATAAAAGGTTTATACAATGTGATAGAAGAGAGGGTTTATGAAAACAGAAGAGAGTAGCGTAATCGAATGCGATCTCTTAAAATAGAGAGAGACTCTTTTAGTAGAAGAAGAGAAGAGGAGAGGAAAATATCGATTGTTTAAGAGAAAAGCACACCGTGTATCGCTATTAGTGTTAATAACTTTTTCGCCACATAAAACATCTTTTATCCGTACACACTCGTCCGATTTTCAATACAAGACAGCCAATCGAAAGCTGAGAAAATAACCTTTCCATCGCAAACGTCCGATCCACAATCCGACAGGTGTGTACGGAGAAAAGATGTTTTCAGTGGCAAAAAAAACATTAACACTAATAAAGATTCACGTGTAGAGTTTGACATAACTAGGTGGAAGGCCTCAAACGTTAAGGGTCCTTGTGCGGCCTTCGTAAAGAACGGTGCAAATTGATAGTCCGTACCAATATTTTTTCAAAAGAAAATTGTACTTCTGTGTCGACTATTTACACGCCGTACGATGAAATATGATAGATTCGCTCGACAAAAATTCAAATGCGCGGGTCACCGGGCCGTCTACAAAGCGTCACAGTACTCATCGAAATAGCCGTACTCCGCCACGTGGACGGCCATAACTTCCGCCGGCCATTCGGCTCGATCTCTTCCGCCGATAATGCAATGCGCGCCAAATTTCCAAATCGATACATACAACCGTCTGTTTTGAAACCTCATATGGCTCGGCGCCCAAATCTAAGCGTGCGGCGGGTCGCCCTAGTTTTCCACGACAATACTGTACTGTAGCGCAAAAACACTAGCGAAAAGCGTAAGCTAAATTTGTACAAACTTCCAAGCACTATATAGTAAAGGAAAAAGTTGGTCAATGTCAAAAAATATAGAAAGGCGTTCTAGTTCACCGAATTTTGGGAGTCTCATCACATATTTCCACCCAATTTCATCGAATCGAACTTTGAGATTTATTTTCACCAGCTTTATTTACCAGATTTTGTTAAATTTCGACAAATTTATTTCCATTTTTTGTCAATTTGACATACTTGTAATCATTGTTATCAAGTTAAACAACCTAGCTTCCTTCAATTTAATCAAAATTGTGCTATTTGCATCTAGTTGATCATCGACTCCGTAAAATCCTACACCCAAGATCGAAGATTTAAAACTAAAAAAAGATGGCTGCACAAAAGTCTTCCAAAGATTTTTTGCCTTCATTCATTTCATGTCTCATGTTTCTTAATTTGACTTTCCCTTTTTGTTGCGGTGAAATAAGCGGAAAAACGAGTGGGAAAACTGTCGATCTTGGTACGAAAACAAATTTTCTGTTCCTCACTATATTTTTTTGTTTTTTCCCTTTTTTCTTTTCTCTTTTGATTTTCTTCGGCTATCCTCGGCTTACCTATGGAGAAAAGGATGATGACTTGTGCGACTAACAATTTTGCCAATTTTTTTCTTTATTCTTTTTCCCATTGAAGGTCGAAAATTTGGAAGCTGGGAAAAAATAGATCCTTGCAAGTTCGGAGGAAAATTTAGAAAATGTGAAATTCCTCACATTCCCAAAATCAAAGGTTCGAATTTCCAAATTTTACAACTCAAAAAGGACAGCTTTTCTCTATTTTCGGCGTTTTTATTTCAATGCAAGCTTTGAAATGTTAGGGGAATTTAGTCTTGTGAAGTTGAAAAGATCTTCTCCCTCTATCTCACTTCCGCTTTCATTTTTTTTATGTGTGTAGGACCACTCATCACCATTCCTTCTTATTCCCCTCCTCCTCCTCCCACTCCAATTCCCACTCCTACTCCCACTCCCACTCCCACTCCCACTCCTTCCCCTACTCCCTCCCCAGCTCCTACTCCTACTCCCTCCCCTTCCCCCACTCCTTCCCCTACTCCTTCCCCAGCTCCTACTCCTACTCCTACTCCCTCTCCTACCCCCACTCCTTCCCCTACTCCCACCCCCAGTCCCACTCCCTCCCCTTCTCCCACTCCTTCCCCTGCTCCCTCTCCCACTCCCTCCCCTACTCCAACCCCCTCCCCTTCTCCCACGCCCTCCCCTACTGTAAACCAGGCAAAAAAGCACAATTAGGCTTATTTTTTTCTATTTGGGTACCGATACTTCAGGGAAATTCGAATTCCATTATTCTAGAAAACCAATTAGAACCCAAAAGGTTGGAGTGTGGAGTGTACTTAGTAAATGAATGTCATAACATTTGGAATTAATCATGTTTTGTTTCTAGCATATTTTGTAGGCTAAGGGTTTGTTCATCCATATGTGTTTCTATTCCTCGTTATTACATAGTTTTTATAGTTGTCAATTTCCTCGTCGTAGAAATTATGCCTCAGCGATGAAGATAGTTAAGTTGAATTCTCTTCTTTACTCTTTAGATTTTATGCACTTTTTCGATGTACTCCGTTTTTTTTAAGTTGAGGAAATCCATTCAATAAATAGTAATAGCTAACATTAAACATCCTCTATCTAGTTTACACGACTTTTACATTCTTTATAAAAGAGTGTACACTATGTTATTAAAAAATATGAGATATGAAGTATAATGATGGGTTATATTCAACGTTCACTCTAAAATGCATACGAGATATAATCTATATACATATTATTTGACATCTTTTTAGTTTTCTTTTATAAAATCATGAAATACACTTTCCAGTTTATATTTCACATGTTATTTTACGCTTTTTTTCTTGAAGAATGTGACAAAATGATGTATTTAACTAATGGAATGACATTGAAAATTTGTTTTTTGTTCAATTCACTTGTGTAATTCGTACATGTTGATTTCCTTCACATCCTAACTTAAAAGTGCGTTTAAATACATCGAGTTGTTGTTCGTTTTGTTAACCTCCTTCCTTCCCTCTCTCTCTATCCCCACCCCTCCCCTTCCTCCATTCCTCCCTCCCCTCCCCTCCTCCATCCCCCCCGTCTGCTCATTTCAAAAAGATTAAGATGTTCGGTGTCGTCGTCAATAATTAAATTTTAAAATAATTGGTGTACGGTTGTAGTTAGTTATAATATGTCTTAAGCATCTTACAGATATTTATGTTTCATCATTTTTTCCTTTTTTTGTTTGTTGGTTCATCAAAGCCAATACATTCTTTAAAATTTACGCTGTCTTTTTTTTAAATAAAACACGATATCTTCGATAATTTTGATGATTGTTGTGATTGGGAAATTGGTTTTTGTTTGATTCTCAAAAATTTAAGAATGAGAAATGATGTTAAACTGCACACATTTGTTATTGCTTGGACCTCCAAAAATAGAAATGAGAAACAACATAGAAAAAGTGAAATAAAGGAATTTGGTTCTATGTCAAAAAGATGAAAATCATAAACATTTTGGGAACATAAGACAGAGATGACATAGCATAAAACCCATTTAAAAAAAGAAGTTCGGAAGACCATTAGAAGAAACATTGCATTATTCATAACATTTTAGAAGTATTACACCCTAGTTCAATCCGTGCATTTTATTGCTCCAACGATGCTATTTTTGACCAAATGTAGATTTCAATTTTAGCTTACATCCAATTATTTCCGTCGTCTAGCTACTTGCTTGGTTTACTCATCCTTGTAGCAAATTCCTACTTGTTATATCCTTACAATATGTATTTGTATATGCCTCTAATAGAAAGGACATGACATTTTCAAATTCCCCAGTTGTCTTTCCTTTTCCTCACTCTCCCTTCTCCCCTTCAGAACTCTCTTTCCCTTACCCCTTCACAATCTCACCCATCTTTTCCTCTTCCCCATCTCTCCGTTTTCTTTTTCATTATTATTTCTTCCAATATTCCCAGATGGCTTACCACCTTGATTTTAACAAAGTCCTAGATTAGACACTTCTCTCCGATTGACTTTTTTCTTTTTTCTAAGGACCAAAACTGAGCGAGTGTACGGCATCAGTAAGAGTAGAATTTGCTTCTTTCAAAACAGCTATACTCTTCTCTATCTGAACCCTTTTCATCTGAATCCCACTATCCACTCGCATCAACGCTTCGATATCCGTACCGTTCGATGTTGCCGCAAAAATAGCTTGATCTGTCTCTTCAAGTAAACATTGAGTGAGAGAATAAAGAATCTCTATCGGTATTATGTCGCAAACTCGTTTCATGAAAACCTTCCAATATGAATAAATGTTGATTTGCATTTGGAGGGAAGCATGATCGTCATTCGACACGAGGTCCTGAATGTCAAAAGATTCAAATGTTTGAAGCTCCGCTGATCTACCAACATGGTTAATAGATTTCTCTAGGCGAGCTCGCTGAACCCGTTCTTGTAATTTCATCACTGTTTCCATGTAGTAGTGATTATTAGTGTAGACAGTTGCAAGCTCTTTTTCTATCGTTCGCGCCACAAATTTCCCACATCTTTCTTCAACCAAATCCAGACTGGCAGTCAGATGTGTACGGATCAGTTGAGCAATCCTTGGGTAGCCTTCAATGGAATCATCAGCTACTCTATGAGCTACTTCCTCGGCATAAGCTCGAGAATCAAAAACCAGCTTCTGCGCAATCGGCTCAATTTTTTGTACTTCCTTTCGTATGAGTTGCTGTAAAACCGAATGAGAAAGAATGTTTTGAAGGGACACTCCTCGAGATTCCTCCATCGCCTCCGAACAAACCTCCCTATATTTTTTTGACATGAAGTTCGATGACGATCCTCGAACATCTGCGGCAAATTTTTCAAACATCACATCGAGCCTTGCGGCGATGTGCATTTCTTTTTCGTCGTATTGGTCATAATTCCCATTTAAGATGGCATGCATTAGCATTCGTCTCTTAATAAGAGCACCATGGAACATGGTCATAGCTTCCCCGACACCGCTAACTCCGCGGGGGAGTGACTGAAGCTCTTTTTGACGTTCATAGAGTGTCGTTTGAATCTTCTTTCGAATACTTGGAAAACTTTTACTGACTCTCTCCGCTTGAATACTTGCTAATCGTTGACCGAGAGATCCGACACCCAACATGCTCGGATGGAGCGAGGAAAGTCGAGAATGTTGTTCAAAAAATTCTATTTCTTTTCGACGAGCTTCTTCGTAAGAACTTTCTCCTTCTGTTTGATTCCTCACACAAACATATCCTAATCCGACATTTACCACGTTGTCGGTAACTTTCTCGTAAAGTCCATCCGGTGCTCTGTCTACTTTTGTCACAACCGCTAAAGTTCTCTCTCCCGTGGGATCGGCTACTTTAGACATTGCTATGGATTCACAAGTTGGGAAATCGACTTCCGCACTCAAAACATTTAAAATGACACTTTCGTCGGGAGCGATGTATTCTTTTATCATATTTGCTATTAACTCGTATATGTTCTTCGCTTGCCCCGAGATCGGAACTCTCGTAATCCCCGGGAGATCGACAAGTGTCAAATCCGGAGCCTCCGGATGGCAAACTGTCATTGAAATAGGATTATTTCTTACCCCTTTTCCTTGACCTACGAGACGTGAGGTGGCACGTTCTATTGTCTCCTGTATACTCTTCTTATTTATACATTCCTCGACCAATTTCCCTTCGTGTTTGTAACTAACAAGAATGTTTTCATTCCGCTCGTTTTTCAATCGCAACATGAGAGGGACACGTGTCACAATTCCTTTCCCTTTAGGGAGAGAAACTCCGGCTAGAGATTCGAGAACCGAAGATTTTCCACTCGATTGGTCTCCGACTACGACGATAGTAGGAAGACCGATGCCTTCTTCACATAACCCTAATGATCTCATTCTATCGACGGCGTCTAATAGTGGGCGAACAGTTTTTGTAAAATTTCCAACCAATGACGAGCTTCGGAAAGTATCGACATTGTCCATACCTGATGGAAGAGTTTGGTATCCGAGATCGCTAACAGATTTTTTTTGCGATTGCTCTCTTTTTCGTGAATTGGAATTCCACAATATTTAGAGTTTACAAGGATCTTTTTGCTTGTTTATGGATTGTAGCACGAGGGGGACACGTGTCACAATTCCTCTTCCTCTAGGGAGAAGAGAGACTCCGACTAGAGAATTAAGAGCGCGTTTTTTAGTACGACATAGGTGGAAAAGCGAATATTTTGGTCATATAGTAATCCTAAGCTTGTCGTTTTTTGCACAAAAGGTAATACTGGGGGAAAGGTTTTACTATGAGATTCTACCAAAGATGAGCTCCGGAAAGCATGGAGAAATGAGAAATGACAATGTTAAGAGCTCGGCTCAAAGAGATCTCGGTATAATGTGAGAAAAGGGGAGATAAAGGTTTAGATAGAGTGATGGAAGAGAGAGTTTGAAAGAAAATGAAGAGGACAGCACAAGGAAACACGGTTTATTTAAAAGATAAAGAGGGTAGTGCGAAGAAGAGTAGAGTGAAGAAGAAAGGAAGAGGTAAGAGAGTTTGAGAGAAGGTAAAAGACGACTATAGGTGGAAGGTATTTAACGCCGTATTGTTTTGAGGGAGTGGTGTACGGAGTGGAGTCTCCGATGTTTATTTTTGAGGACCGTTAGATTTTCTCGTACGGTCTATTGTTAAAGTATCAACGGTTCACAGAAATTTGGTGCGGCAAAGATTGTTATCATGTACTATTTTGGTAAAATTCGATATCGACGGTATACAATGAAATCGTAGCATGGCATCCATGCACGGCGGCTAAAATTCCGTACTAGCGGTAGACACAAAAACGGGCGGCTCAGATTGCTGTCATCATGCCGCTTTGCAAGCAGCGGAGATGCGTGAATTTTCGATTCACTTTATGGCATAATGTGTTGTCGTCGTGCGACCGTCACGAACCTATTGGGAGATAGCTTCCGGCGTGGGTGACGTAACGATGAGCTTATCCCATTAAATTTCTGGTTCTAAGGAGCTGGATCACGTACCCATTCGGGCCAAACACTTTACATGTCGGCCGCCGATGGCTTTGTGGTGACGGCTGCGATCTAACCTCGTAATCTTACAATTCATCGACTGGCGACAGCTGGCGGAGGAAAGTGAACCCTTTTGTACTACTTGCATTGCTGGAGCAGGCTATTGTGGAATACTACAGTAGTAGAAATTTTCATGTTGCAAAGTACAGTAAACGCCGGATACTGTCACATTGCATGCGCCAAGCCGACGTTCATATCGAGGTGGCATTGCAAGATTGCATGCTAATTGGTCGAGCCATCCGTACAAGCTACAGTACCCGGTGGTATCGCGCCGACACAGATAACGGTCCAACTCATAGCGGTAAATTGTGAAAATTCCATATCGACGGTTGACACATAAACGTGCTGCTTAGGGCATGGTTACATCAGACGAAAAGTGAGGTTTAATACAGAATTTTGTACTTGCCCGTACCATGCCGTACTATATTTTCGTGAGTTTCTTGAAAACAATATTACAGAAAATAAGATTACGATTCTCCAAGTATCCGGGAGAAGACTTCGACCGTCCGATTACATTTTGGTCTTCATCTGCGAAGCAATCGCTCCATACGCCTCTGTATTGGTGAAACCACCTCGCGGAGGTGGGTTCACCAATACAGAACCAGTCAATTCGCTACACTTGGACAATAGACAAGTGCGTCGATGAAAATTGAAAATTTTCACACGCCCCAAAGTCACCTGCCTTCGGACAAGGTGACTGTAAAATCTTTGCCGAAAAGAAATACGGTTTTTTCCTGAAAGTCAGCAGAGTGAAGGGGATCTTTGAGGTACATTGACGCGGTACACTTGCGAAGTACACGTACGAAATACGAAGTACGGATTTCCATACGAAAATGGTCAGTTTTCAAATCTTTGACGATTTTAGAGATTTGATCGTCGACATACGTGGAGCCATTCAAATCGGAACACGTATGTAAAAACTTATTTACAGACGATACGCGATGTAACCGAGGCCTCTGTAATACAGAAATTTTGTTGTCCGTACTATTACAGAGACCTCCTGATGTAACCATGCCCTTAGATCAGAGGTCGCAAAAGTCAAAAAAAATCATACCCGAAACCGACCGTTTTTTTTTTTTTCAAAATCTGAGTAACCGACTCCCGACCGAGTTTTGTCACGCTCCAAAATTGTTAACCGTTAACCGACCGTCGTTTAAGAAAAAAAAAAAAAACTGATCCCTTGACAATAAGAACCCCAATATACCTTCACCCCTGTGAAAAGAAGACCTTCTGTGTGCTCAGTTCCACCACAAAATGCAAAGCTTCAATATGTGTTTTGGACAATATTCCCCACTTTGACTTTCCCACTGAATAAGTGCCACCCTGGCACGCAAAGACTCTGACCGAATACACCCTTGTGTAGCTTGGACTCCCCTGAGTCCGCAGCAAAAAGAATCACTGAATTTGCTCACCCGAGCAGTAAGTTATGGCTGGTCAAAGATGACCTTTATAGTTACAAGCTCTCTTAGAGAGAGAGGTACCTAAATATTACTAAGTCTCGGTCTGCCTACTCACGACTACCTACTATTAAACCCTAGTCCAATAGGAACACTATAAAGTACAAGAAGGTACAATGGGCGATGTACTTATTGTACAACCATTGTACAACAAGGTCTACAAGGTGAGACCTGTCATATCGGAAGCCATGGTTCCTCCTCCCATCTTCTCCGGTATCAAATAATGTGGCGCCACGTGGCACCGCGTGACGCTATATCCGTATGCCGCCAAAAAGCTCACTTCGCGTGGCGGCTATAATGCCGGCCGTCCGATCAAAACATATTTTACACGGTTCAGATTCGCGTACATGCAGAAATTGCTCCTTTTGGTTAGTCTGCTGTTAATTAGCTGTTTGTTAATATTTATATATTTATAAAACCCGTCACGTGTATCGTTTCGTAAGTAATTTAATGGATAAGTCGTTGGTCTATTTAGTAGCCATCAAACCCCGGTTCAAATCCGGGCGGCGGCAGTATTTTGCTAAAACTAGTAAAATACTTTCTAATTCATTCTTCCTCCTTCTAGATGATGCGGCAACCATGGCGTGCCTTTGGTCCTCTCTTTCTCTCTCTTTACATTCTAACTAAAATATAGAAGTGAACTATTAGTCACCTCTTTTCAACACTCTATTTATTTTTCTAACACAGACCTAGAAAATACATAAATTTCAACACGGCAAAGATTTGCGGTCATGTACTATTTGGTAAAATTCTATATCGACGGTATAATAAAAAAACGTGCGGGTCAGATTGATCCCATGTACGACGGGTAAAATTCTGAATTGACGGTAGGCACAGAAACGTGCGGCTCAGATTGCTCTCATCGTGCCGCTTTGCAGATACGCCAACTACTGTTATTAGTGTTGATAACACTGATTCGGCTGCGATTTTTTCTTGGCCAAATATCACAGAATAATGTTGGCAGAACTATTTATACGAATGGCTTACGTATTGCCACGTCTCATTTTACTTAATTAGTATTAGTTCCAAATTAGTGCGCATTTAACACTAATAAATCCTTAACGCTTATACAGATGGGCGGAATAGTGCAGATGCGTCAATCGCTGAAGAGTGAAGACGACAAAATAAACTACAATGCCTCCTCACTCTATGGTATAAACCATAGTTCAAAAGTAGGTGAAAGTAGGCTATTGTACGCAAAACATACAATATGACCTTAAGATCCATATGGTATTGGTCGCAAAATGAAAAAAAATAGTAACAGGGTTGAGTTGCACATCGATCGAGAATTAAACGTCATGTCTAAATTTTGAAAAACATTCGGATATAAATTTATTTTTCTGTGAGCTTTGAGGTATTTTATATTTAAACCGTCAGATTCGAACGATCGGACGGTCGCTGATCAAAGTAGCGATTTAAGAAGATCACATGAAAAGCCCATAACACAACTTACAATAAAGGCGCCTACAAAAGGCCTACAATAGAAACGCCTACTTTTGAACTATGGTATAAATTATAAACTATAAAGAGCTGTCGTCGTGCGACCGTGTACGGCAGAACGAACCTATTGGGTGGCACCTTCCGGCGTGCGTGACACAAAGAAGAGCGTATTGCATTCCAAATTGTTTTCTAACGCCTAAGGGTAGAATTTCATTAGGTGGTACCAGTAAATGTACGGAAAATTCTACTGGCAACATTTACTGGAAAACTATTCCATTTTGTCGGGCCAGTAACAAACCTTCCTCAATTATGATTGGCGACACGTAGGTTGGCGTCCAGATTTGAAAATCTTAAAGAAAATCTTCAAACGGAAAGTCAAAACGAAATATCTGTACGATCGGAGGTAGTTAATGATTCGTACATAAAGTTTGCGGCCAGATTTTTGATTTTGAAAACGGAAATCAAAATTTCGAAACGGAATGGCAAAAAGACGCGGCAAACTTTGAAGGTCGCGGCAAACTTTGAATGTCGGTGGAAGTCAGACGGAGCGTGCGAGAATATTTTCGGCTCACCTGCATCCAGCGTGGCAGGTGGCACATGGACCGTACGTCGTAGGCACATTGCCTATACGACGTGTAGACCTGTGATCGCTTGTTCAAAGCGGATATTTTTTTGCTTTTTCACATGTAATAATGGTGCACGTCTAGTATCGTACAACTCTCCTCGCGAGGAGAGTATCGTCACACTGGATGATGTGCGCGATTGCTTCGCGGATCTGAAAAAGTGGAATATCCAACGGCCAGGAATTACGCTTACATCATTGGAGCTTCCCGACAGCATTCCAGTAACGATATTTCGTCCGAAAAAACAAAAGAAAAGGTACGGTGTGGTTCTAATTTGTACGATCTTGTACGACATTCAGTAACGAACCACACTTTTCGTCTAATGGAATTCTACCCTAACATTTAGATTCAGTTGGATCACGTACCCACTCGAGCATTAAGACACACAAGTGCCACCGATGGCTTTAAGTTGACGGCTGCGATCTAACCTCGTAATCATACAATTCATCGATGGCGACAGCTGGCGGAGGAGGTTGATGGCTTGACGCGTGGAATACCTCGTGAAATTTGCATGTTCGACGTGGACGCGTGCACCGCATCCTCTCCGCTCTCACCGGTTGTCCGTAGCGCGAAAATTGCAAGGTTCAATGCTGTAGCGTTGGAATAATGTCACATTGCATGCTTGAAGCCGACGTTCATATCGAGGTGACATTGCAACATTGCATGTTGATTGGTTAAGCCATCCGTACAAGCGACAGTACCCGGTGGTATCGCGCCAACACAAAGAAATAAAGAATGGTCCAACTCATCGCGGTAACTATTTAAAATTCCGTAGATTGCTCTCATGCACGCGGGTTGAAATTTTCTATCTACGGTATACACTAAAACGGGCGGCTCAGATTGTTGTCTTGTACTATTATTCAATTTCCGTATCGACCGTAGACTCGGAAAAGTGCGGTTCAGATTGCTTCGATGTACAGCTGATAAAATACTGGAAAGCGTCGAACTGCAGAAGAATTACAACCATTGCCAATCGTTATTAGCGTCAAGGTTTTTTTCACCACCTAAAAACATAGTTCAAAAGTAGGCGTTTTTATGGTAGGCCTTTGGTCGGCGCCTTTATTGTAAGTTGTGTTATGGGCATTTCATGTGATCTTCTTAGATCGCTACACCGCCAATCATTATTAGCGTGTAAGTTTTTTTAGCGTATAAGAATAATTACCGTGGTGTACGCTATTTAAGAATTTGAAAATTTTGGAAAAAATCATACATTCTAATTGTTTGGTTATGGTAATTTGGATCTTTGAAAAAAAAAATGTCGGTCGCAAACATGCTTACACTAATATAGGTCTCCGTACCAAATCTGACAAACTGTACACAAATCGTACATTCACACGGTCAAAACGCGGCTGTCGGACGAATATGTGCGAGCGGGATTTCTTACGACCTGGTTTTTTTTCCTTTTTAGAACGCACATTCTCATGCGTCGGCGGTTACTAAAACTAATCTATTGTACTTTTTAACTTAAAAGGAACATTTATGTACGGTATGACACTGACCGTACACCACTCTATTTAAGAGACAACGTACTGAAAAATATCCCTAAATAGAATAAAGAAAAAAATAGAATAGACTACACTAATGGAGAATAAAAAAAAAAAAGCGGGACGGAATTAGCGTACACAACGCTAATAACTATTGGCGGTGTACTTTGATCAGCGACCGTCCGACCGTCCGAATCTGACGGTGTAAATAATTTTTTTTGGTCTGAATGTTTTAATTGGTCCAATTTTTGGTCCGAATGTTTTAATTGGTCTGAATAGGTCCGAATACAATATGGGTCTTAGGTCATATTGTATGTTTTGCATACAATAGGCATATTGTATAGGCCTACTTTCACATACTTTTGAACTGCTTAAAAACATCCTTTATCCGTACACAGTTGTCGGATTGTGGTTTTGACGGTTGTGATTGAAAGGTAAGATTCTCAGCTTCCGATTAGCGGTCTCAAATTGAAAATCCGACAAGTGTGTACGGAGAAAATATGTTTTACGTGGCAAAAAAAACGACGATAATAACGATTCGCAGTTTGTAGGTTTAATGCCGAAAAAGTCTTCGTCACGTGCATAGGTCAAAATTGCGAAAACGCCTGCGAACACTATATCTGGTATCGACATATTTTTGTGCCTTACACATGTTTCTGCCTTTCTGGGATATAATATGCCTAGGATACGAGGTCCTAGGTTTCCCAAAACGGTTCCAAAAAGGGCTCCATTGGCGCTTAAAAATATAAAAGGCATGTTTTGGGTCAAAAAACGTTTTTTTGGCGCGATGACCTAAGTAGGACCCACGCACATGGTTTGGGCCATTCACACTTCGTCGCGTGGCCAAAAAGACAAAAATGAACAGACAAAAACAAAAACATGTGACAAAAGTCAAAAACCGTGTTTCCCGCGGTTTTGAGCGTCACAGTATTTTGCGAGGGTCAACTCCAAAATTGGACGAATCACGGTGGAATTCCATTAGACGAAAAGTGGGGTTCGTTACTGGACGCCGTACGTTTTCGTACATCGCCGTACAAAGCCGTACCTTTTTTTTTTTTTTGTCAGACGAAACATCGTTACTGGAAAGCTGTCGGGAGGCTCCAATGATGTAGGCGTAATTCCTGGCCGTTGGATATTCCATTTTTTCAGATCCGCTAAGCAATCGCGCACATCGTCCAGTGTCACGATAGTCTCAACGCGAGGAGAGTTGCTCGATACTGGTCGTGTACCAATACGTGTACCATTGGTACACGTAAAAAGGCAAAATATCTCCGCTTTGAACAAGCAATGAAAGGCCTACACGTCGAACATGCCATGTGACGTCTGCCATGCTGGATGGATGCTGGTCAACCGACCGGCCACCTAATGACAACCGACCGGAAACCGACCGGAAACGGACCGGCCCACCAAAAGTACAAAACTCTCCCCCTCTCCTGGCAGAGAACTCTCCTAGCAGCTACTCTCCTAGCAGCTATCCACTTGGCAGCTATCCACTTACCATAGTTTGACCATGTTTTGCCGCTTTTTTCATTTTCAAAATCAAAATTCGTCTTTCTCCACCAAAATTTGAAATCCAAATTCACAATTAAAATTAAAATTCATAATTCAAATTTCGTGGCAAACATTTTGACGAATTCAAAATTTAAGAACAAAAGATAGGGTTACATTTCCCAACGTTAGAGGCTCTCTACCTACATAGGGAAATCAAGATGAATGACATTACATATATAAAAAATAGGGAAATCAAGATGAACGACATTACATATATAAAACAGGTGGTGCACTTCCGTTGTATATTTTGAAATACTTGTTTGCATCCTTTTTTTTTTAATACTAGGATGGCTTTCCCAGGTGGCAGCTATAACCCTTTTGTCTATTTACCAGGCATTCTACCTTACACAATACCTACTCTTCTTGTAAACAGAACTTCGTGTGTTTGGACAGTACATGAACGACAACACACCATCCTAGAAGCGAATGAAAATGGCCGCAAGGGGGATCCTACAAACATTGAAGGAGTAGGCATCAGCGACAAAGACACCAATGCAACAGGTGCTACATTCAGGGTTTATATTTCATTTATGTATGTTTTTGTTTGTGTTTATTCTTTTAGGGTTTTACTTTATTTCCACCTTTGCTTTATCATTCTCCTTCAATTCGTGTTCTTCGACTCTTCTTCTATGCATACTCTTGTAATCTACGTCTACTCTCATTCTAATATTCATCGTGAATTCTTCTTGTAGGAGGAGGAATCACGAACAAAGACCTTAATGCAACATGTGCTATTTGTAGAGTTTGTTTTTGGTTTATGTTTTTTTTTTTTTTTTTTTATTTCCTGTTTTGCTTCATATGTTTCTATTTTTGTTTTCTGTCATTTCTGAATTCTTCTCCGTCTCCTCCTCCTTGTCCTTCTATATCTACATTTATTTCTCCTTCTCCTTATTCTTCTCTTTCACCCTCTCTTTTTCATTTTCCTTCGATCCATCTTCTCCGACTCTTCTTCAACGCATATTTTTTTAATGTTCGTCTTCCCTCCTTGTAATCTTCATCGTCTAATCTTGTTAAAAGAGGAGACAGAGTTTCTTCTACCATACTCCGTGCCTTTCATAAAGATATTCGGCTAGCAACTCGCGTAGAACTTTGCCTTATTCGTCGCTGTAAGCATCCCTCTTTGCTGTGTTCACATTACTTTCCTCTTCATTTGGAGGTGTGGCACATGGAGAATCCTCATCCAAGTAACGTATATCTTCATCCAACATCAAATTGTGTAGTGTACACACCGTTATAATTGTGTCCAATAAATGCTCCATGTTTGGCAACACATTTTTTTTTCTTAAGATTCCCTATTGTTGTTTTTAAATCCCAAAAAATCGCTCTACACACATGCGTCTACTACTATGGAAATAGTTGAAAGACTTTTGTGGTTCTCCTAAATCAGACCCTGGAAACGGGGTGATTAAGTGCTTACTCAACGGATATCCTGCGTCACCCAAAATAAAAGGTGGCACCTCTTCCCAATCTACATTAACAGATGGCCCTTGCAGCCCCCCCCCAAACAAAATAGCGTCTCGTATACCATAATTTATGAATACCCTGGAATCGTGAACACTGCCGGCCCACCCAACACACACATCTAGAATACGAGTGTTGGGAGCTAGTACCATCTGTAATATTGTACTATATTTTCTTTCCCTGTCATACCAATCTGATGCCCTCATTCCAGCCCCCAACCCTATATTAATGTGAGTGGCGTCGATAGCACCACAACAATTCGGAAACTGGAATTTGTAACTTTTGAATGCGGTTACGAGTTGATTGAATTTTGTTCCTGATGGCCAATAAATCAGCCGCGGGGTAAGGATATCCCATACTGCTCTACAAAATAATGCCTGTTTCCTTGACACTGTGGTTTTACTGACTCCAAAGAGCTCTCCCACTGAAGTAGGTGTGTTTCCAGTCGCCAAACAGTAAAGAACCATTTCTATCTGACGTTTTACCGAAAGTTTCTTGTTGGGAATGTTAAGAAAACAGGGCGCGGGGTCTGTCTCTTTACGATGACCTACTTTCTCCACCAAATAATAAACAAGATACCGTGGAAGACGAAACATTCCCATACACCTATCGTTTTCAAAAGTATCGACAAGTGTCATTGAAAAATGTAAACTGCGGGGGACAATATAGTATTCTCCCCGCAACCTACGTCGTCTAAGACTATCCATCGATCTTGAGAAACCCTCAACCAGATGTACGAAGGTTTGGGAAGCAGTCATGATGTTGTTTTGAATATAGAACATCATGATCATTAAAAGAACACATTCATCTTCCGTTTGATTACCACTGCTCAAATTAAGAAAGACAAATATGAGCAGTAACAGTTCCATTTTAGAAAGATACACGATAAAAGGTGACAGGTGTAACCTAAGACAACAACAATTGTTTGGAAGGCGTTCAGAAAGCAGCCATGGCAGCACTTGTAGGAAGGGAAGGGTTTTTTTACAAATGATCATGAAGTTTCGTTGTATGTTGTGAACGTACATATAGTACAATATAGTACACTCGTACGGATGTGCAATTCCATACACTGGTACTAATATTTCGTCCTGCTTTCCGTTTGAAGATTTTCTTTAAGATTTTCAAAATCTGGACTCTAACTTACGTGGCGCCAATCATAATTGAGGAAGATTCGTTACTGGCCCGACAAAATGGAATAGTCTTCCAGTAAACGCTGCCAATAGAATTTTCATTACATTTACTGGGACCGCCTAATGGAATTCCACCCTCAGTTTGCATTTTGTGACATGGAAAAGATATTCTTAGATTTTTCACGGGCAGTTTTTAGTGTGTCCTGTTTTCACCCTCCTCCCAATTATTACACGCGTCGTAAAATAATAGGTCGGCCATGTTTGCGGGTTTGTCGCGTCTTTCCAAAAATTGCGTCGTACACCCCAAAACACCGAAACCGACATTTTTGATTTTTCCCAAACTGACATACCGTACATCAGGATTCTCCATGTACGGATAAATCTTCATAGCGCGAAAAATCTTCTTTGGCGCGTCATTGTTTGGTACATCGTACCATAGGTCACACGATTTTGGTCAAAACAAAATCACGTGGTGTGTGTTCGGGCAGGCAATAAGAAAACCTTATTCTGACCGGGAAGAGAATAAAGTTTCACGACGAACTTTCTTTCCGGACAAAGCATTTCTGGCCGTCCATGGAATGATACGACGGAAGGGTCAAAGTGTCAAACGAAAACGTATCCGACAAAAAAGAAAGAAATTATGAAAAGGACAAAAAATGCACGGAGGGAGAGTAAGGGTATGTCCCCCATGTGCATAAGTAAGGATTTTTTTCTGTCGTTTTCCTGTAAAACTTAGCGCCGTACTGCCTAAGTTGCAACCGTACGAAGGAATCGCAAATGTGTAGAGTACAATTTGCGTCATCCTCGAACTTAGGATGTACAAAATTTGTCGTCTTGTGTTTTTCGACCCACTTCCACGACAAAAAACGTCATCTTCAACCTTATGTTTAAAACACATGCGCGATGTGTTTTAAAACTAGGTATGTTCGATAAACAAATAGGAACATATATTCGCACCTGCCGTAATTTTCGAAAATATTCCTACGATTTCCAAGGACAAATAAAAGTACAGAATTCGCTATGTTTTGTCCGTTTGCGTTCAATACGACGAAGAAAAGTACACAATTTGTTTGGTTTTGTCCGTTTTGGTCCAGTACGGTTTTTTTTTTGGAGGGTCTCGAAATTCCAATGCCATTTCACATCGACCGGACAGGCGACGCGAAGGCAAATCGCATCTTCTTCAACCGTGAAACTGCACAGGCTAGAATGCGATACGTCTACAATGTCACGGTAAGACATGCGACGTCACAAGCAATTCCAAAAAATAACGTGCGACATGACAGATTGTAGACGTTGACAACCGTCACAGGTATTGTTGACGTATACAATCGTCACAAACGTAAGTTACGATTACGTTCTTACACATAGGGACACTTAAAAACCGGGTCCGGCGGATCCGCGCTAAAATACAAAGTAAGTTCGCTAAGTTCCAAGTATATGGGTACATACCCTAAGAAATGACGCTAGCGCGATTTCTGGTCGCTCATTTAGTCATAAATAATTAGATTACCAGAAATCGCGCTTTCATTTTGTCAAACCTTCAAAAGTAATGAGACAAAACAAAAGAGACAAACGAGCCATATGTTTGTGAAAGGCGTTAAGTACCTTCTGTCTGTACTCTGTACACCGTGTATCTCTATTAGTGTTAATATATGTTTTTTTTCCCGCTTAAAGCATTTTTTTATCCGTACACACTTGTTGGATCATGGATCTGACGGTCGCAAATGAAAATTAAGGTTATTAGCTTCCGATTGGCCTTCTTAAATTGAAAATCGGACAAGTGTGTACGGAGAAAAAATGTTTTGAGTGGCGAAAAAAATATTAGCCCTAATAGCGATTCAAGATTTCAAGGTGCAGTTAAAAAGCGGACACTCTGTCGCCGAATGTGAAGCCGATATTTTGGCGATACTTATGTTACAGCTGCAAGCTCATGAGTGGTTGGCAGAGGTCGCAAAAGTCAAAAAAAATCATACCCTAAACCGACCGTTTTTTTTTTTCAAAATCTGAGTAACCGACGCCCGACCGAGTTTTGTCACGCTCCAAAATTGTTAACCGATAACCGACCGTCGTTTACGAAAAAAAAATTTAACCGAATCTTGATTTTTCGCGACTAACCGTGCCCGCCCGTAACCGAAAAAGTACAAAATTAATCAATGTACGACGGCATAAGCCAATAATTACGATTTGTCGCGTTCCTTAAAATTTGCGAAATGAATAGTGTTACTACCGTGTCAGATTTGCGACGCTTTGTCGCGTTCCCTAAGATTTGCGAAATAAATAGTGTACTACACCGCCAATCGTTATTAGCGTTGTGTACGCTAATTCCGTCCCACTTTTTTTTATTATTATTCTCAAATAGAATTATCCACACTAATTGAAAAAAAAAACCTAATTCCTAATTAGAATAGACGATTTCTTCGAAAATTTTCAAATTCCCAAATAGCGTAAACCACGCTAATTATTCGTATACGATAAAAAAAAATTACACGCTAATAACGATTGGCGGTGTACTGTGTCAGATTTGCGACGCTTTGTCGCGTTCCCTAAGATTTTCGAAATGAATAGTGTACTATCGTGTCAGATTTGCGACGCTTTGTCGCTTTCCCTAAGATTTTCGAAATGAATAGTGACTATCGTGTCAGATTTGCGACGCTTTGTCGCGTTCCCTTTGATTTGCGAATTAAATAGCTTACTACAGTACCGTGTCAGATTTGCGACGCTAATCATGATGCCACGTACTTCCACGATACCAAAAGTACAAAGAACAATAATGTTGGAAAAAAAAAGTACAAAATTTTCATTTTTTATGGTTTTTTGTTTGACCGACCGTAACTGGCCGTTTTTTTTTTTCCTGGTGAGTCAACCGACCGTAACCGCCCGACCCCCAAAATTTGGCAACCGAATCCGTTCCGGATCCGGCGCGGGCGGTCGGTTAACGGTCGGTCACGGTTTCGGTTGACCGTTTGCGACCTCTGGTGGTTGGAAATTGCCGATTTGTTCTCGCTGATTTGTAGCCATTGTAGGCATGCTGAGACCATCCATTATTCCCTTGCAAACACAATACCGTACAGTACAGGACACTGCCCATCGGCTATTGGCAGCGTTGGGGTTTACTGTACTTTTGGCACGCGACACACAAATTTAAGAGTCGCTCAGTACGATTTCATGCGACGATAGTTTGCCACAGTAATTTGCGCAAAGCATTCAAGCATTTTGGACGACACGTTGAATTTTCTGAACCGTAAGATCTTGGAGCTACCCAGGTGATCGTCCGTACAGTAATCTGTTTCAAACCTCGAGATTGTCGTTGGGTCTCTGTTTCACCTGAAACTTTCCCGCAACAGACTGATGTCACGTAGTACTAGAGTACCATAGTTCGCTTCTTTAGTACTCAACATCCACGACGTACGGAAGAACAAAACGTGCGCCATTCGTGCAGGAATCCCCGTTCGAAATCACTACAGTACAGTACCAAGATAACAATTCGCACGGTTTGAATCCGCACTGATTTTCGCACGTTTTCATAGCCTCAATTTCTTATACAACCTACAGTTCTCTTGTAAATTGCAGCGCCAACTGCTTACCCCATGGTTCTAAAACGTGGTATTTATTAAGCTACACTAAAATATGAATTTGATGACATAGAGTACAATAGACACACATAAATGCTGACGCCAGGCATACGTTTTGAATGTCAACATTTAAGTCACGCAGAATTGACTTTATTTTTGTACATCTGACGCCAATAAGACAAAGTTATTTCTACTGTTGAATCTATGATTATTGATTAGCATAAATATCGTATGTTGAAAAGTGCGCGACTGCAATTAACTTTAATTTCCTATTGTACCCTAAAAGGTTTGAAAATAATAGGCAAGAATCTGCCACTCGTTTGGATTTTTAATTTTAATTCAGTTGATATACAGTTCGACCACTAATCTAAAATTCTGCATTAGAAAAATATTAAAATACTCTTTAACGGTGGTACTGTACGACTTTTAAATAATACTAATTTAATGCGCTTCGTACTTTTTATAACGGCATTTTAGAACTACGGCCCAACCGACGAGGCGTCACTCTTTTTGGTGACTCACCGACAGACGTTCGCCCGTTACAGGGACACACCTGTACGGCTCAAATGCACGTCGTACCGTACGTAAATAATATATTTCTCCCAGTACGGCACATCCATTGCGCAACTGCCACATGGCACTTCTCTCCACCATTTCTCTTCGTCCATGAATTCAGTAATACTTCCCTTTCGACAACCACCTGACTCCCAAAATAACCTAAAAAAGTTTTTCCAAAAGAAGCATTCTGCCATACTCTATGAATCGCTTACTTCTTACATCTTACTTCCAACCGAGCCTTTGCTGAAACGGCTGCATCTTCTTTTTTCACAAGCTGCCACGTGGCAACACGTGGCATCCTTCTAGTTAGAGGCTGGGGTTGTCAGGAAGGCTACGGTGGGGGTTGCTTGCCCCCAGGCTTCCCGTAGTCCATAATCCCTCGGAGAAACCAAAAGATCCTGCCATGGCTTCCAGTGATTACCGTCCTTTGCTAAGAAATGGAGCCGGATCAGATGGTGATTTGTCAGATGTGGAAGCTCAAGAAGAGAGGAAGGAGAGAGAGAGAGAGCCTGGGACACCGAATGCGTTATCTTTGGCGGTTACTCCTAAGAATATTTCTTTATCGGAGAGAGTTCCTCCGGAGTGGGCGGTTTTACTGCTTGGATGCGCTTTAGGGTTGGCTACTGGAGCCAGTGTGGTGCTTTTTAATCTGACGGTCAGGATTCATCCATAGTTCAGCTTTCACTTTTGGTTCAGCTTTTGGCTTTTGGCTTTTGGTTTTTGGTTTTTGGTTTTTGGTTTTCTGCTTTAGGTTTCGGCTTGGTTTTTTCTTTTTTTTTAGGGTTTTTTGTTTTTTTTTATGTTTCTGACCTAATTTTGACGATCAGGATCCGTCGATGGTTTGGCTTTGGCTGTTTTTTTTTTTTTGTTTCTGGATGTGATGTTCTTTTTTTTGGACGTTTTTTGTTGGATTAGATGCGGTTAGAGTTAGGATTTGCTTTTAGTTTGAATTTGATCTGTTTCACTGGGGGATCCGGATTTGATTGCTTTTGGTACTGGGTTATAATTTTGCTATGATTTAGTTTTGCTTGAATTATATTTGAATGAAATTGTTTTGGTATAAATTGCTTTCCTATAGTCTGGTTTGTTTGGATTGGATTAAATTGCATTTACTTAAATTTCATTTGATTGGACTCGATTGTTCGCTGTTAAATACATCAAACTTTTCTTAATAAGCTTTTTTTTATCTGAATATTTTTATATCTTTTGTGATTTACCTCTTCAGATTTTTTATGAACAGTTCAAGTTATTAATTATTTCTATCAATTGAAATGTTTAGCACGGCGAAACATAGAAAGTAGAAATCGCACAACGATAGAAAATGTATACAACACTGTGTATTGTTATCAGCGTGAAGGAAGTAGTAGCGTGGGGTTTGCATTAATTTTATTAATTCTAATTCAGTTCCAAATGACGTGGCTGGTTTTGAACTGTTTGAAGAATTAGCGTTGAGAAAAGAATAATCAGTATCATTGACACTAATTTAGGTTCGAGGGGTAAAATTTATGGGCACTGATATAGTGTCATTAACATTAGTAACGATACACGGTGTAGCAGAACAAAAATAAGACACTTTTTTTCATAAAGTTGCAATCAAGTATTTTTTGGCAACAGTATCAATTTCTATATTAGTAATTTCTTGTGAAGAATATATTACAAAATAAAATTTAAACTCTTTTAACCACATTATAATTATTAGTAATATCAGACAAGAGCATACTGGTATTGTTACGTATGTGATAAATTAACGTTTCATTTGAGCGGTCTAACTTTTAAGCCACAGTAGCATTTTCAAATATATCGTTTCATTTCATCTAATTGTTGATTTCACCCCTTTCTTCTCTGAGACTGGCGTCTTCACGCATCTTTTCTCACCACTTCCCCACTCTATTTTTTTCCTCCTCCTCTTCGACTCTTTCACTTTTTCGCGTCACTCTTCCTCATCACATACAGTGCTGCGATTTTTCCTTTCTCCTTTTGATAAACAAGGTGATGCTGATTTTCGATTCGCGTCCTGATTCTCCTTTCCCCCCGCTCCCTCCTCCTCCTCCTCCTCCTCCTCCTCTCCCTCGTCCTCCACATGCTCTTCTTTGTCACTTTCTCACTCTGTTTCCACTCCTCCTCCTTCTCCTTTCCAGGTCCATGGCATCCACAACCTTGCCTGGGCCGGCACTCCAGCCGAAGGAGCCGCTTGGCTTCGAGTTCAACCTATCTCCATCACATGGCATCGAATCATGCTAATTCCGGTATTGGGAGGAGTAGTTGTAGGAATGCTTCACGCTCTTTCAGGAATCATCGAGCAAAGTCAAACACTTCCTCCTCCTACTCACTACAGGAATCGGATCGATTGGGGTTCAGCTTCGAAACCGATAATAAAGGCAGTTCAAGCAGCAGTGACGCTTGGGACAGGGTCGTCTTTAGGACCGGAGGGACCGAGTGTAGATATTGGGAAAGCATGGGCAGATGGTATGGCGGAGATTTTGAAGAATACAAAGGAGAGAAAGACAGCTCTTGTGGCGGCAGGAGCAGCTGCGGGAATTGCATCAGGTATGTATTTTTGACAGGTTTTTTACAATCATCATTTTCTGTATATAGGAGATATGTCAAGTGGAAAAGATCTCTGTCAAACGCAGAAAATTTGTTAAATGCAGGGAATTGTTGGAGGCAGAAAAATGCAAAGGCAGAATTTCAAATGCAAAAAGTTGTGGAAATGA
This sequence comes from Zygnema cylindricum, assembly GCA_037447655.1. Classification (NCBI taxonomy): domain Eukaryota; kingdom Viridiplantae; phylum Streptophyta; class Zygnematophyceae; order Zygnematales; family Zygnemataceae; genus Zygnema; species Zygnema cylindricum. The sequence goes on along the minus strand of JBBHKE010000271.1, from coordinate 8,851 downwards.
ATAAAATTTGTTAAATGCTGAAATGTCAAACGCAGATATCTAACAAATGCAGAGAATTGTCAAATGCAGAAAGCATGTCAAGCACAGCATTCTGTTAAACGCAGAAAATTTGTTGAATGTAGAAAACATAAAAATGTCAATTGTGGAAAATCCGTTAAATGCAGAAAACCTGTTGAAATTTGAAAACTTGTTATTTGTAGACAATTTGTTAAATGTGGAAAGTAAAAGTATGTTAAATGCAGGAAATTTGTCGAACGCAGAAAATCTGTTAGTTGCATAATTTTTTCAAACGCAAACATATGTCGAATGCAAATCCTTTTTTTACAACATGATCGTACCTTTCAGCTAAGTTTTGTTTTGTTATACGTACTTTTTTTGCCTTACAAGAAAGGGTTAGTCTACAGCTAAATTTAAGTCCTATTGGTGTCAAGATGGGTATAGCTCATTTTGACGAAGAGATAAGCTTTTGAACGTCTCTCAGTTTTGAATTTTTTTGCCTTACAAGAAAGGGTTAGTCTACAGCTAAATTTAAGTCCTATTGGTGTCAAGATGGGTATAGCTCATTTTGACGAAGAGATAAGCTTTTGAACGTCTCTCAGTTTTGAATTCGTCACTTTTTTCATTCAGATGACCTGGTCAGTCATGGAAAAGAACAGATAAGTTTGTCTGTTTTTACATGGTTACACATGGAAATTACAGATAGGAGTAAGTAAGTTAGTTTTATGTCCTTCGATATGGATAAGCGGTGCCATTTATCCTGCGAACTGGATGAAAGAATTTGAGCTCAGAGGTCTTTAGAGGTGTATTGGCTACTGAGTCAAGATTTTAGGTCTATTGTTTAGTTGTGAGTACTTCATGGAACAGTACAACAGAATGGTACAGGAGGTAGGGGAGAGTTTAGGTGAACTGTATTTTCTGTTTTTTTTTTGTTTTTTTTTTTGTCTTTTATATTGGGGAGCATGAGATTCACTCAAAGAAATATTGGTCATAGGAGCCGTAGGTTTTGGAGACAATTAGTATATAGTCATCACAGTATGGATAATTCAATAAGATTTAGCGAGGTTTGTGGCCTATCAGGTTTTCAAGTTTTACTTTATCATTGGAGAGCACGGTTGTCTATACGACGAGGGTTTTTGGAGGTTTTTGGGGTCCAATTTTTCTCTGCAGTTGAGAACATGAGGTTTTTTGTAGAGAGTTTTTGTCGAAGAATTGTGGGTGAGAGGTTTTCAGGAAAATTTTGACCACTTTCCAATACACCAATTCATTATTTGAGTTGTCTGGAAATCTTCACGAACATAGTTTTGTCCAATTGTTTCCACAGTGTGTTCATTGAATCTATTTTGTATCTAATGTGACTTAGTCTTGCATTCATCTATTTTGGGATCACTTTACCATCAATAGTGTGGATTAGCATCGGTTTTTGGGAATTCAATGATGAACTTGCTAGTTAAATCCCATATTGTTAGTAGTGAGTGGTATTTTTAAGGAGTGTGTAATCGTCGTTAGGCAAGTAATTAACTCTAAATAGTTGTTCAATTTCTGACCTGTTTTAAGCGATCTCCAGCCTCTTAGTTTACTAAGTTATTATGAATGTAAATTTGTTCTTCTAAAGTCATTTGAGAAAGGTGAGCAAATGATAGAGCCACGTATGGATATGATAAAGTTAGTTAAAAAACAATTTGTTGTTAAGAAGGACACATGTTGGTTGCTGATTACCGCAAGGTAGTTAATGTGGGTCACACTACACTGCCCATCTCTATTAGAATTATTCTTTCTAAATCAACTGATTGTTTTTTTTTATTTTATCACAATTTAGTTCTGATTCCACTATTCTGTGAAGTGGCCCATGAGAAACAGTGTATTAAAACATAATTTAGAGTTATTAATTCTAGTTAAGTGTTATGCTTATAATTTATCTCTAATAGCGATAGCGGTGTAGTTTAATGTTGTATTTCTGATTTTTCTTTTGTGACACATTGTTATCAAATATTTTTTGGCCGAAGAAGCTCCTAGGTCATTTTGTACAAAGGGAAACCACAAAAATCATAATTGGTTAAAATCTAAAATTTCCAGTGTAAACACGAGGAATAAGTCACTGAACTTAGTTTTGAGGAGATTTTTTAAGTACTTATCGGGTGATCTGTGCCATTTGAAAAATTGCACAAAATGGTCCCCCCTTTTCCCTCTCTCCCTCTCTCCCTCTCTCCTTCCCTCTTTCTCTCTCCCTCCCTTGGCCGTTGACAGGTTTCAATGCGGCTGTGGCCGGTTGTTTTTTTGCTATCGAGACGGTTCTTCAAGCTTCCTCCTCCGAAAATGCTCCTCCTTTAACAACGGCAATGATTATTTTAGCGTCTGTTTTATCCTCCACTGTCTCCAACGTGGTCTTGGGAGAGGAACCGGCCTTCACTGTACCGGAATACGAGCTGAAATCCGCAGCGGGTAGGCCTTAATCTCTCTCTCTCTCTCTCTCTCTCCCCCTCTCTCTCTTTATCTCCCACTTTCCCACTTTCTCATCCCCTTCGCTAACTAAATTTAAGCAAGTCTTTAGCTTCAGGCTATCTAAATTCTTATTGGCTTCACTTTATACTTAGTCTTAGCAGCAGTCCAGTCTAAAGCAAACCCTAAATGGTAGTGTTGTGTATTGATAGCCGTTTGCCGATAACCAATATGCCCCTTTTCTTGGCCTACCGATAATCGATAGATTGGCACGATGTATTGGTGCCGGTGTTATCGCGATTAAAAACCGATAATCGCGATAAAAAACCGATAATATCGGTTTTTTATCACGATAACACCGGTTTCGATAACTTCGTACTCTGGTACGGAATGGATTGTGAAAACAAATTCAAAAGCCCACCCCCCCTCCGCTGTCGCAACATCTCCATACTCATTTCGTACATTTGTCCCGCCATAAATTCCGTACTATTTGTACGAATATATCGGTACCCCTCACCGTTCAATATTCGATAACTATTGGTATCGGTTTTATTGCGATAAGTTTTTAGCGGATACACAACACTACTAAATAGCAATGCTTAAATGCATTTTTACAGCAACATACAAATGTGTATTTTAGTATTAAATAATACATGGACATAATTGTGTGTATTGTGGGTTCTCTTTCTTTGGGAGTGCCAAATGTCTCCGGTATTAATGTCTGTGTTCAACATTTAAATGTGTATTTAAATATTGCTAAATAATGTTTATATACATGTACGTACCTGCAACAAACCGGGGGGCAATGTGTGCAGTAAAGTCCGGGCCTCTCAATGAGTATTCAAATATTGCTATCTAATATTGAAGTTATGTATGAAGTGTGTATTTTCCGTTTCTGCGACAAACAATGGTCTTGCGAGTGGCAATGTGTGCAGTAATGTCCGGGGCTCTTTAATGCCAAAAAAAGGCAGCCATGGCTCTACCTTCATGGCTGCTCACGCTTCTCCTTATTCTGACACGTGGCAGAGCTCCCTCTCTACCTCCTCCTTGGAATGGTGTGTGGAGTCATCTCCGTCATCCTCACTCGTCTCATCAAGTGGTCTTCCTCCCTCTTTGACTTTCTTCAAGAAAAAATGGGAATCCCTCCGGCCGTAACTCCGGCCCTCGGAGGTCTTTGTGTGGGATTTATCGCTCTCCAATACCCAGGAGTTCTCTATTGGGGATTCTCGAATGTAAACGAAATTCTCCATTCGAGGGAAAGTGCTTCGGCTCCGGGACCAAAATTGATGACTCAACTTATTGCGGCGAAAATTGTGGCTACGGCTCTTTGTCGAGGATCGGGTCTCGTGGGAGGAATTTATGCTCCCTCTCTTTTTATTGGTTCGGCCGTAGGGTCCGTATATGGGTCTTTGGCCGGAGCCGCCATTAATGCGGCGATACCGGGGAAGGCGGAAGTCGCGGCACCTCAGGCTTATGCTTTGGTGAGTGGGAGTGAGAGGGAGAGAGTGGGGAGAGGGACAAGTGGGAGAGAGGGAGGGAGGGAGGGAGGAGAGAGGAAAGGGACGATAAATTACTGAAAAATAAACAAAACAAAAAAATTACTGACCCAATTTCCACTCTGTCGTGGCGTCTCGCGTGAATGACAGCTGTCAAAAGGCCCAAAATAGTTTGGGTTTTTCCAGTACCTGGGGGGCCCTGAACCCCATTTTTCATTTAAATTAGGGTTTATAAATCTATATCAAGACTGGAAATTCAATCAATTCTTCAAAGAAAAAAAACGACAAGGAGTTGAAAATGCGTTCCAATCGGTGGTAATTCGGATCCACACTAATTCGAAACACCAAAAAAAAAAAAATTTGAAAGAAAATAAATAAATAAAAAGCAACGAGAATTTTAAGACAAAGGTAAAATACATCCAGATCCTTATTTCCCGGTAACAGAATTCAATCGTTTTATGTCTATGGCTTATTATCATATTAAATATTAGCAATATCGTTACTAATATTTAAAATCCACACTAATTTGGTTACCAGTTTAGAAAACTCCCACCTGTATGAGAACAAGAGGCCGCCGGGTCAAGCCTGCCTGGCCCATCCCTTCCCCACTATTAGCACCCATTCTGCCCTTCCCTCCACCCCCAACCTCTCCTTCTCCCCCCCCCCCCCCAAAAAAAATTTCAATGCGGCTGTGGCCGGTTGTTTTTTTGCTATCGAGACGGTTCTTCAAGCTTCCTCCTCCGAAAATGCTCCTCCTTTAACAACGGCAATGATTATTTTAGCGTCTGTTTTATCCTCCACTGTCTCCAACGTGGTCTTGGGAGAGGAACCGGCCTTCACTGTACCGGAATACGAGCTGAAATCCGCAGCGGGTAGGCCTTAATCTCTCTCTCTCTCTCTCTCTCTCTCCCCCTCTCTCTCTTTATCTCCCACTTTCCCACTTTCTCATCCCCTTCGCTAACTAAATTTAAGCAAGTCTTTAGCTTCAGGCTATCTAAATTCTTATTGGCTTCACTTTATACTTAGTCTTAGCAGCAGTCCAGTCTAAAGCAAACCCTAAATGGTAGTGTTGTGTATTGATAGCCGTTTGCCGATAACCAATATGCCCCTTTTCTTGGCCTACCGATAATCGATAGATTGGCACGATGTATTGGTGCCGGTGTTATCGCGATTAAAAACCGATAATCGCGATAAAAAACCGATAATATCGGTTTTTTATCACGATAACACCGGTTTCGATAACTTCGTACTCTGGTACGGAATGGATTGTGAAAACAAATTCAAAAGCCCACCCCCCCTCCGCTGTCGCAACATCTCCATACTCATTTCGTACATTTGTCCCGCCATAAATTCCGTACTATTTGTACGAATATATCGGTACCCCTCACCGTTCAATATTCGATAACTATTGGTATCGGTTTTATTGCGATAAGTTTTTAGCGGATACACAACACTACTAAATAGCAATGCTTAAATGCATTTTTACAGCAACATACAAATGTGTATTTTAGTATTAAATAATACATGGACATAATTGTGTGTATTGTGGGTTCTCTTTCTTTGGGAGTGCCAAATGTCTCCGGTATTAATGTCTGTGTTCAACATTTAAATGTGTATTTAAATATTGCTAAATAATGTTTATATACATGTACGTACCTGCAACAAACCGGGGGGCAATGTGTGCAGTAAAGTCCGGGCCTCTCAATGAGTATTCAAATATTGCTATCTAATATTGAAGTTATGTATGAAGTGTGTATTTTCCGTTTCTGCGACAAACAATGGTCTTGCGAGTGGCAATGTGTGCAGTAATGTCCGGGGCTCTTTAATGCCAAAAAAAGGCAGCCATGGCTCTACCTTCATGGCTGCTCACGCTTCTCCTTATTCTGACACGTGGCAGAGCTCCCTCTCTACCTCCTCCTTGGAATGGTGTGTGGAGTCATCTCCGTCATCCTCACTCGTCTCATCAAGTGGTCTTCCTCCCTCTTTGACTTTCTTCAAGAAAAAATGGGAATCCCTCCGGCCGTAACTCCGGCCCTCGGAGGTCTTTGTGTGGGATTTATCGCTCTCCAATACCCAGGAGTTCTCTATTGGGGATTCTCGAATGTAAACGAAATTCTCCATTCGAGGGAAAGTGCTTCGGCTCCGGGACCAAAATTGATGACTCAACTTATTGCGGCGAAAATTGTGGCTACGGCTCTTTGTCGAGGATCGGGTCTCGTGGGAGGAATTTATGCTCCCTCTCTTTTTATTGGTTCGGCCGTAGGGTCCGTATATGGGTCTTTGGCCGGAGCCGCCATTAATGCGGCGATACCGGGGAAGGCGGAAGTCGCGGCACCTCAGGCTTATGCTTTGGTGAGTGGGAGTGAGAGGGAGAGAGTGGGGAGAGGGACAAGTGGGAGAGAGGGAGGGAGGGAGGGAGGAGAGAGGGAGGGAGGGAGGGAGGAGAGAGGGAGGGAGGGAAATTGTTGTACCCTAGGATGCTTTGGTATTTGGGAGTTGGTATTTGGGAGATGGTGATTGGACGTAGTGGAGTTATTGTCTCCACTCTCTTTCTCTCTCTCTCTCTTTTCTCTTATGATGGATGAGAGTCCAATTCATTTTCATGTGATCCACTCTAAATAGCCAATATTTATACTACTTTCAACCTAGGCACTTGAGATTTGAGATTTGGAGAGTGGGAGAGTTTGGGAGTGGGAGAGTGGGATGAGTGGGAGAGAGTGGAATGATTGGGAGAGATTGGGAGAGTGGGAGAGATTGAGAGAGAGTGGGAGAGATTGAGAGAGAGTGGGAGAGATTGAGAGAGAGTGGGAGAGAGTTGGAGAGAGTGGGAAAGAGTGGCAGATAGTGGGAGAGTGGGAGAGAGTGGGATGAGTGGGAGATAGTGGGAGAAAGTGGGCGTTTTGTCGGTGGAATGATAATTTGAAATTTTTTGAAAACCATTGTACCTTGACGTTTGATAAACAAAAACTACATGAAATTTTTCATACTTTCATTCAGTACGGAGTACTCATGGTGTCACTGGACAGTGACATATACTGTTCTTTTCACCAAATATTGTACCTTGTATCGTAAAAATATCTCGATACAGTGCTTCTGATGCACGATTTGTTGTACTCTTAAAATGAAGACAAGCTAGGATATCTTATTGTACAGAGATCGTACCGGATGTTTTGTGCCATTGAACGATACAATACGCAACATTACACCGTGTACCGTTATTAGCGTTAATAATTTTTTTGCCACATAGAACATCTTTTCTCCATACACACTTGTCCGATTTTTAGATGGAGAGCGCCAATCGGAAGCTTAGAATCTTTCCTTTCAATGGCAACCGTCACATCCACAATCCGACGTGTGTGTACGGAGAAAAGATGTATTAACAGGCGAAAAAAATATCAACACTAATAGCGATTCACGATGTAGTCACTACCCAGTTTTCGTTTTGGTGAAACAAACTCTAAGAAACCCTAATAAAGTGTTGGAAGATGGGTTCATGGGCAGGTTGGAATGGCAGCCATGTTGGCCTCCGTCTGTTCGGTGCCTCTCACTTCAGTTATGCTCATTTTCGAACTCACTAAGGATTACCATATTCTGTTGCCTCTCATGGTATGTGTGCCTTATTTCTCTCTCTCTCTCTCTCTTTCCCTCTCTCTCTCTCTCCCTCTCTCTCTCCTCTCTTCCCTGTCTTCCGTCATCTATGTCCTTTCTCTCCTCTCTCTCCTCATTCTCCCACAGACTTCACATCTGTCATGCTCATTTCAAACTCACTAAAAAGCACGTTCTGTTGCCTCTCATTCTATGTGTGCCTGCTTTCCTATCTCTCCTCTCCCCTCTCCTCTCTCCGCTCTCCTCTCTTCACTCTCCTCCCTCCTCTCCCTCCCTTTCTCTCCTCTTTCTTCCACCGGACTTCACATCAAACGTAAATTTCTTGGCAAAAAAAGTTATTGTCGATGTGAAGTCCGGTGTATCATTTTGAGAATTTCCGAATAACTGAAAGCCTATCCAAAGCCCATTAACTATCATTACTCTCTCCTCTTCTCCTCTTACCCGCCTCCTCCTCTCATCCCCATATTGTCTCCCGTCGACTTACCTTGTGGTTTGAGTATACAGGGAGCTGTAGGTCTCGCCTATTGGGTCTCCTCGGTGGCAAATCGTAAACCAAAACCTCCTCTCCCTCGGCCTCCCTCCATTTCCAAATCTCCCAGACACTTCCCTGCACTCCCAGGCTCAGTCGACGATTTCAATATGACGATTCCTGGGAGAGTTTCATGGAGAGAGGCGGTCAGTAATGACATGGAACTTGCCGTAATGAGTGACTTATTGAGGCCTGACAGTCTTTCAGATGAACAGCTTTTGGAAGACATAAAGGTTCGTTTTAAATTTTCCGAAATTTCTCATTTTTTTTTTTTTTATGTTCTGACTTTTACTGCTGATAAGACACACAGAGTGGGAGAGAAAGATAATGGAAAACATAAAGGTTTGTTTTTAATTTCCCAAATTTTCAAAAAAAAAATAAAAATTGATGTCCCAACTTTTATTGTTGGTAGGAAACAAGTGGGAGAAAAAAAATAAGGGAAGGCATCAATGTTAGTTTTTTTAATGTCCCAACTTTTTTTGCTGATAAGACACAAAGTGGGAGAGAAAGATAATGCAAGACGTAAAGGTTTGTTTTAATTTCCCAAAAACTACTGTTGATAAAGACACAAAATGTGAGAAAAAGATAAAAAGAGGCGTAAAGGTTAGTTTTGATGTCCCAACTTTTACTGTTGATAAGATACAAATGGGAAAAAAAAGAAAGGGGTAATGTTAGCTATTTTAATGTCCCAAGTTTTACTGCTGATAAGAAACAAAGGGGGAGAGATAGATAAGGATCACTAACTCTTTCCTCTCCCTCTCCCTCTCCCTCTCCCTCTCCCTCT
>JBBHKE010000270.1:0-16602 GCA_037447655.1 Zygnema cylindricum | reverse complement strand
CCAAAAAATACGAAGGAAGTCCATGGATTACTATCCTACAACTCCATTTCGAGGTATAAGGTGTAAGAAACCTTTTGGAGCCTATAGAGCCCGGCAGAGGTGAAAGTTACGCAGAAACGACAAAGTAAAAGGTAATTCACTGGTGACCGGCTGTTTTCCGTGACGGCCGTCGGGTCAAGCCGCCCAGAAAATTCGGAAGCTAGGGGTTTTAGACTTTTCGACGGCTTCGGGATGAACGAGACTGCGACCGCCGCCGACGGTCAGGATTTGACATCGCCGGTCATGGACAGAAGTGACACCTGCATTGCAGATATTGCAGTATTCTCATTTCCACCGGGATAAATCGGCCGATATATCGGTTTCGCCAGTCGTGGACAGAAGTGACACCTGCATCGCAGATATTTGCAGTATTCCCAGTGGCGTCGCGATAAATCGGCCGATATATCGGTTTCGCTAAACCGGAGAAGAACATATTTCGACAATCTGTAAATACTAGAAATCACAGCAGAGGTCGCAAACGGTCAACCGAAACCGTGACCGACCGTTAACCGACCGCCCGCGCCGGATCCGGAACGGATTCGGTTGCCAAATTTTGGGGGTCGGGCGGTTATGGTCGGTTGACTCACCAAGAAAAAAATAACGGTCAGTTACGGTCGGTCAAACAAAAGACCAAAAAAATGAAAAAATTGTACTTTTTTATTCCAACATTATTGTTCTTTGTACTTTTAGAATCGTGGAAGTACGCGGCATCATGATTAGCGTCGCAAATCTGACACGGTACTAACACTATTCATTTCGCGAATCTTACAAAAAGATAATCCAACATTCATGTACTTTGTACTCTTTGGCATCGTGGAAGTACGTGACATCATGATTAGCGTCGCAAATCTGACACGGTACTGTAGTAAGCTATTTATTTCGCAAATCTTAGGGAACGCGACAAAGCGTCGCAAATCTGACACGGTAGTACAGTATTCATTTCGCAAATCTTAGGGAACGCGACAAATCGTAATTATTGGCTTATTCCGTCGTACATTGATTAATTTTGTACTTTTTCGGTTACGGGCGGGCACGGTTAGTCGCGAAAAATCAAGATTCGGTTAATTTTTTTTCGTAAACGACGGTCGGTTAACGGTTAACAATTTTGGAGCGTGACAAAACTCGGTCGGGCGTCGAGTATGATTTTTTTTTACTTTTGCGACCTCTGACGCTAATCCAGTCCCGCTTTTTTTTTTTATTCTCAAATAGAGTTATCCACACTATTTAAAAAAAAACCCTAATTCCTAATTTTAGTAATCGATTTCTTCGAAAATTTCCAAATTCCCAATTAGCGTAAACCATGCTAATTATTCGTGTACGCTAAAGAAACTTCTACGCTAATAGCGATTGGTGGTATACAGTACTGTAGCAAACATCTGCGTCAATCTTCATTGAAAGTACATTCTATTGTACAGTTACTTGTTTATATAGACGGTCATGTTAAGTTTGAGATATCATATCGGACGGTACAGGGGAATACTATGAAGTGTTTTTCGGGCAGACAGCTTAGAACCGTGCGCAAAACATTCGACGCCAATCGTTGTCGCATTTTTCGAAGATGGAACACGTGGACGGCAGATAGACGTGATTAGGCTGGTAATGAGAGACTTTGGTTAAGTTTGTCTAAGGGTAGAATTCCATTAGACGAAAAGTGTGGTTCGTTATTGGACGCCATACAAGTTCGTACAGATTCGTACCACGCCGTACCTTAAAATTTTTTTTGTCAGACAAAATATCGTTACTAGAAAGCTGTCAGGAAGCTCCAATGATGTAGGCGTAATTCCTGGCCGTTGGATATTTCACTTTTTCAGATCCTCGAAGCAATCGCGCACATCATCCAGTGTGACGATACTCTCCTCGCGAGGAGAGTTGTACGATACTAGACGTGTACCATTGGTACACGCGAAAAAGCAAAAACATATCTGCTTTGAACAAGCGATCACAGGTTTACACGTCGTATAGGCCATGTGCCTACGTCGTATGGTCAATGTGCCGCCTGCGACGCTGGATGCAGGTGAGCCGAAAATATTTTCGCACGCTCCGTGCGACATCCACCGACAACCAAAGTTTGCCGCGACATTCAAAGTTTGTCGCTTCTTTTTGCTATTCCGTTTCAAAATTTTGATTTCTGTTTTCAAAATCAAAAATTTGGCCGCAAACTTTACGTGCGAATCATTAACTACACTGCGAATCGTAATAAGAGTAAATAACGCTAATTCGGTCGCCCTAAATTTCGACTCTATCACCTTCAATAGAGTAAATGATTCTAATTTTTTCATTATTCTATTTAAGGTAAGGTTTAATTAGCGTAAAAAACTCTAATATAGGTTCATTTTAAATAGTGTGGAGTACGCCGTGCAAAATTGTACTTTTATAAGTAAAAAGGTACAAATAATGATTTAATATAATCACACTCGCACGTGAAATCGCACTAAACAAAAAATCAATCACATCAAATAAAGGTCAATCGCATAACTTTCTTCCGTCGACAGCATCGTCGTTAGTGTGAACATTAACTGACATTCAACGCGACAAATAGTTCTCACGTCATAATGAAGTCAAAACTATACGGACTGACAGATTTTGTACATCTACGTAATTTAGTGTTCATAATTTCAGCGCGGATAATTATTGCTGACATAACCCAATATAGGGTACTTAAATAAATTAGAGTAAACTTCCTCTATGAAAAAGTTATATCACATAAATAAGAGTTCATTACTCTAATTGTTTTTTTTGGTTTTTTTACTCTAATTTTTTCATTACTCTAATTACGATTCGCGGTGTACTTCCGGTCGTACAGATATTTAGTTCTGACTTTCTGTTTGAAGATTTTCTTTAAGATTTTCAAATCTGGACTCTAACCTACGTGGCGCCAATCATAATTGAGGAAGGCTTGTTACTGGCTTGACAAAATGGAATAGTCTTCCAATAAAAGTTTGCCGCGACATTCAAAGTTTGTCGCGTCTTTTTGCTATTCCATTTCGAAATTTTGATTTCTGTTTTCAAAATCAGAAATCTGGCCGCAAACTTTACGTACAAATCATTAATTACCTCCGGTCGTACATATATTTAGTTCTGACTTTCTACTTGAAAATTTTCTTTAAGATTTTCAAATCGGGACTCTAACCTACGTGGCGCCAAACAAAATTGAGGAAGGCTTGTTACTAGCCCGACAAAATGGAATACTCTTCCAGTAAACGTTGCCAGTAGAATTTTCCGTACATTTATTGGGACCGCCTAATGGAATTCTACCCTTATGTAATATAGGGCGTGTCGCCATGTGTTCAAGTAGGGATTTTTTTCCGTCGTTTACACAGAAAATGGGACTTTCTACTTGAAAATATTACCCCGTACGAAAAATGGGCAAACTCTGAAATACATTTTGTGTCATCTTGGAACTTGAAAGGTACGGCGATTTGGTAGTATTATCATCGCGACCCACTCCAACACATCTTCACACTTGCACTGGAATCAAGTCGGGACCTGCTTTTAATCAAAATACTACCATATTGACGAATAGAAAGCCTAGGTTGCATGCGTCAAAAGTTTTCATTTGTTTTTTTGCAGTTGGGAGAATACACGAAAAAAAATTGTTTGTCCGTTTGCTTATGTTGTCCACTTGGCGTCTACAAATGTCATTTTGTAGACGTAGGCGATTGCTTATATCGTTCACGTGTGGGCGTCAACAAATGACAGTTGGCGTCGACAGTTGTCCCAATATGTCAAGAGCTCTTTGCGGCGTACAAATGTCCGCAGTTTGTTCCGAGATCGTTGGCCTCTACAAATGTTAGCAGTTTGTTGGAGTCTGCAGGTGTCGCAAGTATTGGCGACGTGTACAATTGCCACATATTCAAAATATTGAACGCGCAAGTAACGAATGACATAGACACACTTTGAAAAGTACACCGTATAATCAACGCTAAATTCCGAAATAACGTTTCAAAATATCGGTTATATGGGGACACGCTCTTACTAATTATGGTTCAAATAACGCAATTCTATTGGTCAGATCTTTTGTTTTAAAGGAAAAGTACACAGTGAATCGCTATTAGCGTTCATGACTCTAATTGAGGTACCCTGTTTTCTTTGGCAAATTCTCCAATAGAATTAACGATTCTAAATGTTTCTAAACGTTATTTGAGGTACCCTATTAAAAAGGGTTCATAACTCTAATATAGTGCCATTTTAAATAGGGTGGTGTACGGAATGTCAAAGCATTACTATTCTGTAATTTTTCAAGGAGAAAAGTACAGAACAAATATTCACGATGTCCCGTAGTCGCGCTAACATGTAATTGCGTAAATATTTTACGGCATACGCAGATGTCCAAAAAACGTGACGGTGTACGATTTGAACAATTTCGAACATGCACATATTTTAGTGTGAATATATTATGCGCCGAATTTTTTTACAAAGCAGTTTACAAATTATGGTTAATGATAAATTAGAAAAAAAGATTTTTTGGAAATAACTGTATTTATAACTGGCGTAAATAACGCTAATTGTTTCATTACGCTATCTATTTCATTATGCTTATAGCAATTCACGGTGTATAGTACACCGCGAATCGTAATTAGAGTAAAAAAAAAAATAGAGTAAAAAAACAAAAAAAACAATTAGATTTATGAACGTTAATTTGTGTGATATAACTTTTTCACAAAGGAAGTTTACTCTAATTTATTTAAGTTCTCTATATTGGGTTATGTCGGCAATAATTATCCGACCTGTAATTATAAAGACTAAATTACGTAGACGTACAAAATATGTCTGTCTGTATAGTTTGAAGTCATTACGACGCTAGTACTATTTGTCGCTCTGAATGTCAGTTAATGTTCACACTGACGATAATGTTGTCGACGGATGAGAGTTATGCGAACGACATTTTTTTGATGTGATTGATTTTTTTGTTTAGTGCGATTTCACGTGCGAGCGCAATTCTATTAAGTCATTATTTGTACCTTTTTACTTATAAAAGTACAATTTTGCACAGTTGGACGTCGTCCGTTCTCCACACTATTTAAAACGAACCTATATTCGATTTTTTTGCGCTAATTAAACCTTATAATAGGATCTCCTACCTTTAAGTAAATCCCATTACTACAACCAATTTCAACCACACATTCTACACATTGGAAAATACACATCCACATTGGAAAGCACTCACATAAGGATAAACTTTAAATTAGAAGACGCTTTTGTCCACATAACATTAGCTTGGTCTCTTGCCCTCGTGGCTCAACTGTTCTTTTAAAGTGTTTTCCACTACTCTCCACTCTTAATAATTTTATCTCTTAACTACTAAAACACTACTTAGTTAGTAAGAGATTTTCAGTGCAAAAATGCCATTGCTCCAATTTGGTTTTAATCGCTCAAGACCAAGATTAGTCAGAATTTCAACAAACATTTCCAAAGGAAAAGATGTTTACTTTTCTCTTAGCCTTCACTATTTATCATCGCCCTAGACTAGCTAGGCCAGAGTCAACGCTTCATTGAACAGGTTTTACCTGGGCCAATCATTGATGAGCTAGGACTCAGACTGACCAATGCAAAAACGTGCGAAATCTCTTACAAACTACGTACGATTTACTAACCAATCAAACGCTACATTTCACGAAATCTCTTACTAACCATGTAGGATTTACTAACCAATCAAACGCTACATTTTACTACATAACATTTACGTGCAAAAGTGCGCGCCAAAAGAAACGCGACTTCGCACGAACGTGCATCGCAAATTTCACACGCGAAACTACCTACGAAATTCCAAAAAGTGAAAGTGACGTTTAATACTAAAAATTGTACGAAACGAACAATCGTGCGTACCAAACAAAATATTGATTCATTTGGTACTCCTTAAACGTGCGCTTAAAATTCCGCGGCTAGATTGACCCTTAACCCGTTAAAATGAACCCCCACTCGTTATTTTGACTTAACGCTGTCGCCTAAATACACCAATCATTATATCTTTTAAAATACAACTCCAAATTGTGCGATTCTTTCGCGGACGTCTACCAAATTCAAAACTCTCTATTCGTAATACTTAAATACCCATTTACGAAAAAGTTTGATCCACTTTTACTGTTACATCATCCCCTCCTTATATTTAACTAACTTCAGTTAAAACACATTTCATTTTCAAGACGCGACTTCTATATTATTATCTCTCCAATACTTTTGTAAAAACTCAGAATTTTTATCTTCTAAAGTTAACTCATCTTTTAGCCTTCCTAGATAATGCACTTGCCAGAATATAGTATTGTCGACCTAAAACCGTTGACCAACCCAATCTATTACCCATCTGTGGACCTCAAGTTCTATAATTATTGAGGGATCTAATTCCATTTCTCCTTCGGTTTGTCAAAGATTTGCTGGTTTCAGCTAACTGATTTGTATCAATGGATGATTTTTTATTGAAGGTGGAAAGTGCAATTTGGCAGCAACTGACGATATCATCTCGATTACATTAAATGGTTCGATGTACTTATAAGCAAATTTCCCCGTAGGATTCGATTGTCCCTCAAACTTGCACCTCTAATGAGTTGTTAAAAGCCAAACATTGTCACTTTTGCTCACCACCAAATCCCCCCGTTTGCGGTTAGCATTTAATTCTTGCCTTCTTTGTGCCTCCATTAATGCATCTCGAACTGTTTTCCAAACTGTTTGAATGTATTCCCAAAACTCTGCTCCAAAACCCATATTCTCTTGATTGACCCCTATTATTACGTCTAATGCTTTTCTTGGTTGGTAATCGTATGCAACTTCAAAGGGTGAGAATCGTGTACTAGCATGTTTACATGAATTGTATGCAAATTCCATTAATGGTAGTTTAGATTCCCATGTGTTTTGAACTTCACTACAAACAGTCTTTAGCATTTCCTCCAGTGTAGAGTTCATCCTTTGTGTTTGTCCATCTGTCTGAGGATGATAAGAGGTATTCATTTTTTATTCACTGCCTAAATATTGCTGCAATTCTTTCCAAAATGCAGACCTAAGTTTAGAATCCCTATCACTGACTATAGAAAGCGAGACTATATAGTGTCTGACCACGTTGTCAAAATAGAACTTTGCAACATCTACAACTGAATGAGTAGTTTTGCAAGGGATAAAGATTGCCATTTTACTAAACCTATCGACTATGACCATGATATTGTCGTTTCTTCGTCGTTTTTTCTAGATGTAGCTAGCAACCTAACAATAAACTCTATATTGGCAAATTCCCATGGTCTTTCGGGGATATCTAAAGGTTCTAAGAGACCTCTAGGTTTCTGGTTACTAGGTTTACTTTGTTGGCAAAGAACACAACTTTCCCACGTTTCGACACCTCATTTGCCATCCCGACCAAAATAATCTACTCTGCAGCCGACTAAGAGTTTTATCTCGACCTAGATGTCTTAAATGCTCATGGGCTTCCTGTAAAAGTTGTTTTCTTATATCTCCCATTTTTGAAATGTATAATCTATCCCCGGTTCACAAATACGGTAAACCATCTTCTATTCTAAGGTTTTTGACATGCCTCTCATTCAATGGGTCAAAATACCCTTCCGAAATATTTTTGCAAATCGCATCAAACTAAGGATCTTTATCATAACCATTTCTAACAGCATCTAAAAAAAATTCATCCCGAACCATCACACTTGTTTCAAAACATCTGCTTAAAGGATATGCGACTACATTTGTCTTCCCAGGAATATGTTTGACATTAAATTTGAAAAATGCTGATTTTTGCATCCACCTAACTTGTCTGTCAATTACAATCTGTGCATCACTTAATCTTTGTAGATAGGAGAGTGATTTATTATCACAGTGAATTGTAAATTCTTTATTATGCAAATAACAACGCCATTTCACCAATGCATGAACAATTGCAAGTAGTTATTTTTCATGTGATGGATAGTTTTTTTCAGCCTCATTGAATTTCTTGGAATAAAAAACAATAGGATGAAAATGTTTGCCGGCTTTTTGACTTATGTTTGCACCTAGACCTTTATCAGATGCATTAGTAGTGACAGAACTTGCAATTCCGCAATAAGATCAGGATTCCAAAGTGTAGGGGCAGAGGTCAACTTCCCATATAGTTCATCAAAAGCTCTCTCTTGATCGGCTCCCCACACAAACGTCTCATTCTCCCGAAGTAAATCCGTGAAAGGTGCGTAGATCATACTGAAGTTGCTGATAAATTTCTTGTAAAAAGTGGCCTATCCCAAAAATGATCTAACTTCTGTGACATTAGTGGGTTGCTTCCTATTTTGGATTGAAATAATTTCGGATGGATCTGTTTTAACACCTTCCGCACTAACTATATGTCCCAAAAAAAATTGTTCACTTTTAAGAAAACTGGATTTTGACAATTTTCAATATAGTTTTCTTTCCTTTAACCTTTCCAACACTTTTCTTAAATGAATTACATGTTGTTCTTTAAATTCGTTGTAAAGTAGAATATCATCTATAAAAACCTGAACAAACACATCTATATTGCAAAAGTTTGTTATTAATCTTTGATAAGTAGATGCATTGCCAAACCAAATGGTACTACCCATTCAAAATGACTGACTTTAGTGCTAAAAGCAATTTTGTCAACATCTTCGGTTCTAATTGGCACCTGAATAAAGCCACTATGCAGATGTATCAAAGAAAATAATTTAGCACCTTTCAAACGATCTATAAAATCAAAGATTAAAGGTAACGGATACTTATCATTCACTGTAATCTTGTTCGGGCTACGATAGTCGACACACATTCTCAACGTTACGACCTTTTTTTTGACGAAGAGAATTGGTGCTTCGTACGGTGATTTGCTGGGCTGAATATGTCCTTTCTCGAGAAGCTCCTTGCTATGTTTCTTTAACTTTTCCTACTCAAAGAAACTGTGCTTATAAATTCCTGTGACATGAGGATTACATCCAGGTTCAAGGTTAATAACATTTTCCACATATAGGGAAGGTGGCCTTCTTGAGGGTAAATCATTAAGGAAATCATCTCGAAATTCAAAAATCAAATCTGTGACATGAGGATTACATTCAGGTTCAAGGTTAATAACATGTTCCACATATCGGGAAGGTGGCCTTCTTGAGGGTAAATCACTAAGGAAATTATCTCGAAATTCAAAAATCAAATCTTTAACTGCAGCATCAGATGTATTAATGTCAGTTACGAAATCAGATTCTAGTTTTTCAAGATTTTTAGTGGTGTCTGATTTAGGAATGACATCAATGTTAGTGTTTTCTCGCCCCCCTTCATCAATAACTCCCTCGGTTTCTAATAACAAGAAAGCATGATTTGTTTTATCTTTTAAATGCTTTTTAAATTGTTTAGCAGAAATCAAACCTTCCACTCCCAATTTGGTTATGTTATTTATATGATTCCTATGCAACTTCTTTGAAGGTAATGTTTGCAAAACCTTTCGGCCGTTCTCAAACTTCACTCTCAAGGTGTTGGTTTCCTAATTAACTTGAGGGTTATGTTTTGTTAACCAGGGCTTTCCTAGTAATAGCTCCTCACTACCCAAATTTATTATTTCACACACAACTTTCATTTTATGACCCTGAATATCAATTTCTATTGTGTCAGTTTGTAAATTTAATGTGGACTTATTACCATTTGCCACATGAACATGCAAAGGTATTTCCCTTATGACTGTAGGAATTTTATTTTCCTCTACAAACTTGTGTGAAATAAAATTATGTGTTGCACCTGAATCTACCATAACTCTCAATGGTTTCCCTTCCACTAAAGACTCGAATCTGCTCAAACTTTGTCTGGAGTCATCGTTACTTAACTGTCCTAACATAAGTTTGTTGTTAAGAGTTTCATCTGAAGGATTGTTCAAACTATGGAGTGTAGTTAGCATCATAATAAATTCAGCTACCCTAGCCTTTCTATTCGTTAACTTGCCCTCCAAAGTTAACTCCTTAACCTCTAGATTTGGTCGACTCAACTGAGGACTTTCAGCTAGTCCTTTCCGTTTCCCACCTCAGGGCTTCCTCCTTAGCTAGGTAAAATGCAATAGCTTTCCGAAGACCTTTATTGACATCAACTATTTTAAGAGATCCCTTATCTGTACAATACTTATCGTAATGATCTAGACCTCCGCATTAAAATAAGTGACTTTTTTTTCGATTTTGTGCACTCTTTGCTGAAATGTCCCTCCTCTCTACAGTTATAACAGTTAATTTTCTTCAGTTGTGCACACTCAAATGCACTATGACCTCTTTTATGACAAACACTGCATGTGGGAATGATAAGATTGGGTTTTGGAGCATTAATACTTGGTTTACGACTCTTAATGTATCCCCCTCTATTGTGAAATTTGTTTTGTGCATTAACACTCTGTCCATCTCTTTGATTTCCTTTGAAGTTTTTCTACCTATTTACTAGACCCGCATTCAGACCCAGACCACAAATTCCTCCTCACCCCACTCTGATACTTCATTCACATTATCCTCGAGTGATTGAGTTTCCCGATTATACCCCAACTGGTCCTCTAATTCTAATGACTTATCTTGTAATTCCTTCAAATTAATAAATTTTGATGTTTCAGTTCTGATTTTAGTACAGAATTCATATAGTTTAATAAATGCTTTGATCAGTCAAACCTGTGATATGAATGCTTGATGAGTAAAATTCCACAATATAGTCTTTCACATCTCCAGTCTGCTTACAGTTCAACAACTTTTCTTCCATTGTAGATTTATAAGTGACAGACAAGAAACGCGATTTGATCGCGGTCGTAAAAGCTTCCCAATCAGCATTTTCAGGAATCAAACTAGACCTTTTTTGAGTGTAATACCAAATCTGAGCATCACCTATCACATAGCTACCAGCAAAAGAAGTGTAATCATCACGATCACAATTTATATATTCCAAATAATACTTTATATGAAAAATCCAAGCATCTAACTCATCAATCTTCTTACCATCAAAGAATGGTGCCTCACTAATAGACAACTTCAGATCTCTTATCTTCTTAGGTCTATCGTGATCATCATCCCTAAAACTGATATTTCTCTTACCACTCTCACCCTTTTGGTCATTAACATCATTTTTGGTGTGAACTAAATTAATAAGCTCATCCAATTTCTGATTTGAAACATTTCCATTTTCCTTAACATCCTTCAATTCACTTTTCAATTTAGATATTGTTTCATCCACAACAGCAGCATGATTATTAAATCTTTTGACCAATTTCACAGTACGCTTCTTGAAAACTTTCAAAGTATTCTCTATTTTACGTTTCCATGCAGAATTTGCCATTATCACAAAATGAAATCGAGCAAAAAGAAAGATAGAATATAATTTCCCAAAGAAATTTGCTGGAGGTTTGAAGTCCTCAGATTGCTCCAATCTAAGACGACCTCTCCTTAACAAATCCTTTGAAAAAAAAAAGATCAAAATCTGAAAAAACAAAAAATGAAAGTAAGTTAGTACAAATTCAATTCTTCAATTTCCCAAACATTGATGCAAAAAGGTAAAAAATTCCCCACAAATTTTGCAACAACAAAATTGAAAGCTCTCTAAGGTAAGATTCAACCATAAATTTTGCAACAACAAAATTGAAAAGCTCTCAAAGGTAACAATTTAGGGTTTGAAAAGTTTTAGGTCATTTATACACTCCTTTGCTTTTGAAGATCTTACTAACTACGTAGGATTTACTAACAAATCAAACGCTACATTTCACTACATAACATTTACGTGCAAAAGTGCGCACCAAACGAAATGCCACTTCGCACGAACGTGCGTCGCAAATTTCACACGCGAAACTACCTACGAAATTCGAATAAGTGAAAGTGACGGTTCGTACTAAAAATTGTACCTACGAAATGAACCATCGTTCATACCAAACGAAATATTGATTCATTTGGTACTTTTTAAACGTGTGCCTGAAATTACGAGGCTAGTTTGACCTTTAACCCGTTATAATGAACACCCATTTGCTATTTTGACCACGCGGTGTCGCCTAAATACACCAATCGTTATTTCTTTTAAAATCTTAGTTGTCCTATTCGTATGAATTTCGACTTTTTTTCGGAAAACTACGTAGTATTCGTGACTTTTATATTTTTCGTAAAATTCGTTTAGTTTTTGCTGTACGAACATGTACGAAAACGTGCGGAAAACATAATCATAGAAATTCATTAAAAAATCTTAAAATGTACGAAAAATTAACAGATATGTACGGTCGTGTACGAAAAGTGTACCTTACAAAACCTAATGGTACGGCAAATCTTCGGTAGCCGTACTGAAATATAAAAGAAAGTACGGCAATACACTTTAGAAAGTATAAACCCTAAAACCCCCCCCTTTAATTACGCTAATATGAACAAAAATGTACGACCACTGTACGTAACTGTACGAAAAGTGTAGCGCAGCTGTACTGAAATATATGACAATGTACGAGAATGTACCCTACAAACACTAAAATATATAACCCTAAAAGATACGGAAAATACGGACGATGTACGTACATGTATGAAAAGTGTGGGCAATTATACTCAAATATACGGAATCTAAAGAAATGTACTCTAAAGCCCTAAAAATCCCTTAAATAACTTTAAAAGGTGCGAAAATGTACGAACATTGTCAGTAAATGTACGGAAATGTACTGGTCCGTAGTCAGGTACGCATTTTATAACATTTTTTTCATCGTTCAATGCGTATCATGCGTAGTATTCGCGTGTTTGTTTCATGCCTATTATGCGAACGAGACAACTATGTTTAAAATACAACTCCAAATCGTACGATTCTTTCGCGGACGTCTACCAAATTCAAAACTCTATATTCGTAACACTTAAATACCCATTTATGAACAATTTCGATCCACTTTTACTGTTACAAACCTTGCCTTAAATAGTATAATGAATAATTTAGAATCATTTACTCTATTTAAAGGGATAGAGCCAAAATTTAAGGTGACCAAATTAGCGTTATTTACTCTAATTACGATTCGATGTATACTGTAGTCGTGAGTCTAGTAAATTAGGGTAATGTTCCATCAGGGAAAAAGTGGGGAAGTTTACAATAATCCGCGACTATCCGTACCAAATCGTACCGGTTATTTTGTTTTTATAAGAAAACCAACATTTAAAAGAATCTTGCCAATAATCTCTAAAGGTCTTGGAGGTAATACTGACCGTCGGATGTTCATCTGCGCAGCGCTCGCTTCACTTTTCTCTGTAATTGTCAACCCACCTTTAGGAGGTGGGTTGGCAGATACAGAAAAAAAAAATCATGACACGTTGGACGATTAAGCTACGTGTCATGATGTAAAACCAACGAAAGTTGACAAAGATTGCACATGACACGCGCTTTCAAAAATACAATTGAAAATAAAAATGTAATTTCGTAACATTCCTTCGTCACGCTATTTTCGGTAACTTTTGGTCGTCACACTATTTCCCTCAAAGGACTTTCGTTATGTTCGAAAACAGAAACCCTAAAAAATGAGCTGGCGTAAAGATTAGTGTATGTAAAAAGTATAAAAGTTATGTCGTATGATGATTTCGTACGCAGGTACATGGTATGCAAAAGAAAATTTGAACTTTAGTTTGTCGGTACTAAAGATCTGAAAGATATCCAATATCAGATCGTAACTTGCGTGTCGCCAATCAATTTAGAACACGTGGTTTACAGACTCTTTGTGATAGAACATCGACTCACCCAAGCTATAGAGTTGGCCGTACAATGACAGAAACGTCTGATGGAACTTCACCTTTATTCACCTAACGGAAGGCAATCGACTACAAATCAGAGGTCCCCAAAGTCAAAATTTTAGATAATCAAAACCGACCGTTTTTTATTTTCAAAATCTAAGTACCTGATGTTGCTTTTGGACAACCATCTGAGCAATCAGAGGAATCCCCCGCAGCCACATACATATTTGACTTAGCGTAGGAAATCACTAGATGAACACTGAGATAGATCACACAGGTATGAGGAATAGAGAGGATACAATCAAATCAACATTAAAATAGACAAGATAGTTGTAGTTCAACTTATAATAGAAAAAATATTCAAGGAGTCATTTAACGAAAGCTAAGGTGAGCCCCCAAAGAGATTACAATGAAGTTCAGACACTTGTAATCCCTAATCTCAACTGAGACTAAAGTTGAGTTCTTAACTACTCTCTATGGATAATCTGTACACTGAATGTAATTGATGTGAAATGTCTATGAAGTCTACACTCTTGTCATCTCACTAAATAATGTGTAACAAGGTGTTCTCTTCTGAAAGCATCTCTTGTGCATCATAAGCCCTATGCTTTGATTCCTTAAGCCTTAATGAAATGCTTGTCTTACATGCCCATTTATCACTTTCTGAGTGCATTTGTGGTGATATGCCTCATGGAGTGGTAGATTGTGGTCCAATGGATGAATGGCATGTGTTTTTGTGTCCTCCATAAGTGTGTCTAATGAGGACGCTCGGTTTTGTCTTCTATCACATGATTTCCCGTTGGAAATCGTCACGTGTGACGTCATATCACAGATCGGTACTGTAGTCCCGGTTTTGGTATGTACTTGGTTAAGTATCGGTTCGCTGAAAGTATCACCAAACCTGATATATCGCTAATGGTAGAGCAGTCCCAAATGGCCTCGAATCATGCATCTCGGCTTAAATTGGTATCGCACGAAATCTTACTTTTCAACACCCGACGCCCGACCGGGTTATGTCACGCTCCTAAATTGTGAACAGTTACCCAAAACGCGTTTATGAAAATAAAAGTTAACCGAAACTAACCATACTCACCCGTACTCGAATAAGTACAAAATTAGTGGCACATCTCCCGTATACCTTCCACGATAACAAGAGTACAAAGTACAATAATGTTCAACTGTATGGACAGTACACAATTTTCATTTTTTTTTTCGTTTTTTGCTTACCCGTCTGTAACAATTTTTTTTTTCGTGTGAATTAACCGCTCGAAACCGCCCGGCCCCCTAAATTTGGAACCCGAATCCGTTCCGGATTCGACGCGGGCGGTCGGTTAATGGTCGGTCACGGTTACGGTTAACCTTTTGCGATTTTTGCTACAAAGTACCCTTGGAGGAAACATGTTCCAATCCACTACCCTGTGAATCGTTACTACTGTAGTGATGATAACAATGGTGTTTCACACAGGTTCAAACATACGGTAACTATGATTTTGCCACGTAGGATTATTCTACGATTATTTTTAGGTCACTAGACGTGGTTAACCAGTTAGAAAGTGGCTTACGAAATTGAGTTATAACTCGAATTTCAATTTTATTTTCTAGCATTTATAACTTTTTGTTGGACTTGTGAATTTGTGCCTACTATCATAGGTTAGAACCCTAAGGGTGCGTCTTTATGTGCCAAAGTAAGGGTTTTTTTCTGTCGTTTTCCTGTTAAACTTAGAGCCGTACATCGTAAGTTTTAACCGTACAAAAACATAGAAAAAATGAAAAGTACATTTTGCGTCATCGTCGAATTTAAGATGTAGTACATGTTGTCGTCTTGTGTTCTCCGACCCAACCACGCCAAAAAATGTCGTCTTCAAACTTTTCTTTAAATCACATAGAAGATGTGTTTTAAAACAAAGTATTTTCCAAAAACAAATAAGAACACGTATTCGCACGTGTAATTTTTTTTACACAAATTCAAGCAACGGCGAAAGGTACAATATTCGTTTTTTTTTTGTCCGTTTACGTCTATTAAAGTACACAATTTGTTTTGTTTTGTCGCGTGTTGTTTTGTACAAATTTTTCCATTCCAAGAGTTTGAAAATTCCGATGCCATTTGACGATATCGTGAGAAATCTTTGAGGGCGCCCAGCAAGCCGCACAAGCCGCCTCTCTCAAGCAACCTTGCATTCTCTGCTTCAAACATCACTGTTTTTCATCCTTCCACCAGGCGACTTTACGCTGACCAATAGGAAGCTAGAGAAAACATTTTTTGCCTTAATAAAATAAAAGTCCACAATTATCATTGCTATGTTTTTTAACCGGGATAAAGGCGAAATTTTACTATGATTATTATGACTATTTTTATTTGATTTTCTTTATTATCTTTAATTTTTTACACATGAATGGAAAAATCATTGCATCCATTAAGAGTTTAAAAAAAATAAAAAAAAATTGTGATTTTATCAAATATGAGATAGGTTTCTCAAATAGGAAAAGAGATTCAAAGCGCATAGAAATTGCCAAAAAGGCAGCCTCACAGGGAAGCAGTGTCAGCCTTGGACATCATTTATGGACAAAGGATGGAAAAGGTAAATATCTACAAATGTCACATAAAATTATGCGGCGTCACTAAAAAGTTTTGAGCAATCAGGGGTGTCATCACAAATTGAATCATGAAATCCGGGTTCGCCGGATCTACGCTAAATAACAAAGTTATTCCTGTGAGTTTCAAGAACATAGATACGCACCCTAAATTTTAAAAGGAAAATTCGTCACAAACGAAGCATGTAAGCATACGTCTCTCGTCGTTGTCTTTTTCGCGCGAAGATTCTGGATAGATTATTTTGTCGTTTTTTGCTATAATTGATATCTGCGAAAATCTTTGTTGGACGTGTGTCTAGGGTAGTTTGTGGTGTTTCAATAG
>JBBHKE010000269.1:0-85678 GCA_037447655.1 Zygnema cylindricum | reverse complement strand
GATCTCAGGAATAAAAGGACAAAGCCATGGCGTCGGATGTGAAAGGTACATCGTTTTTACTGGATCCGTATCAAAACCGTACAGATCTCATGGCGGCTACTGTACTTTCTGTGCTTGTACACGTCCGGGGAATAAGACGTACAGTTGAGTGTACATGCCGTACAATTATCTGTACGGTCCGTACAGTTATCGCCGATAGTTATCGTTATCGGCATTATCGCCGATAAGTACCCGATATTATTGGCTACTAATCGGCGATAAGACCGATGTCGATATATCGTACCAATATATCAATTATCGGATACCCGAAAAAAGGCCCATATCGGTTATCGGCAAATCCTTACTGATACACAACACTAATAATTCTATTTTTTCCATTATTCTAATTAGGGATTTTTTCATAGTTGTTCACGGCGATTAGTGCGAACGTACAGTACGCGACAAATTATACGTAGCAAACGCATTGAACCTTTTGATCCATAGTTCAAAAGTAGGTGAAAGTAGGCCCATACAATATGCATATTGTACGCAAAACATACAATATGACCTTAAGACCTATATTCATAGTTGTTCACGGCGTTTAGTGCGAACGATTTAATCGCAACGAATTATGCGTAACAAACGCATTGAACCTTTTGAAAAAATCGTAAAAATCGTTAATGAATTTTCGCCGTACTATTTCGTACATGTAAACAAAAATAAATTTTACATATCCCGCAGTTTGTACATTTTCCGTACAGTTCCCGTCTTTTTTCGTCATATCCCGTACAATGTTGGTACAATTCCGTACGTTTCCCATTAAATTTATGTTCAGTTTCGTGTTCGAATGCCATGAAGATAAAATTTTATGAAATTTCGTCTTTCCGAGCCTATCTGACTGACAGACATGGCCGCCTTCTGTCTGCCTTCTGTCTCTATCTCGCAGACAACGCATTACTCCAAAAAAAACGCTTTCTGTCTGCCTTCTTTCTCTATCTCACATTCTCTATCTCGCAGACAACGCATTACTCCAAAAAAAACGCTTTCTGTCTGCCTTCTTTCTCTATCTCACAGACATCGCATTACTCCAAAAAAAACGCCTTGTCTGCCTTCTTTCTCTATCTCGCAAACAACGCATTACTAAAAAAAAAAAATCAGTCCAGGAACAAATGACATTTTTCACATTCAACAATTTGCATGACATAGAAAAACAAGATATTTAAAAAAGATCAATCACATTAATTAAAAAAAAAATACATATTTTTCGTCTATCTCTACTCTAAATCCTCTTCCCCTACATCAACGTCCATGATGTCTTCATCCGAACCCTCTTCCCCTACTTTCCGTTCCTCTTCTTCCCATGCCACCATGCTCTCTTCATACCTAACATCCTTAGTTTTCTTTAACAGTTTGAGATTAGTGAAAACCCCTAACAGATCATTAGCCCCTTTAGTCGTTAATCTATTTCTTTTTCTTGAGGTTATATAGTTATATGTTGACAAATACGCTCACAAGAGCTTGCATCTGAGCATTGCGCAAGTATTTTTGTTGCAACCTTCTGCAAGATAGGAGTCGCATGGCCAAAGTCTTACCACCACATCCACGCCGACATTTTCTTTGCACAAGATTTTGTCATTTCCCTACCAAAAACTCCCTCAAAAAGTCTATATTTTGATAACTGCATGTTGGCTTCTTCTATATCCTCCACATTTGGAAGCATCCTCTCGAACATAAACCTCTATTTGGAAGTAGACATAATCTCACTCACAGAAGCTTATCAAAAATCATATCAAACAACCGTTTTTACAGCTCACCAAATCTAACATAATGAAACAAACAGCTTCAAACTATACCACATATAGAATATCACAAAGACTGACAACTCCCAACGTTTCAGCTCATTTGATCCAACATAAACCACAATATGCAACTTAGAAGTTTCCCAAAAACACTGTGCAAATTACACAGTCTGCAAGTCTGGATACATAAAATGTTCTATGTCCTAAATCTTATACCTTTCACTCAGTTGTCCTACTACATAGTGCTGTACTACCGATAGAAGTGTTTCTAAAAGATACGTCCAAAAGAACTAAACTGCCACTAAGGTCTAAGTGCTCCTAATCACGCTAAAACTAATCTATCACTGTACAATCAATATTACTGAAAATCATATATAGGTGATTTGTTCAAACACTTGTCACTTGGCTTAGTGACAATTGTTTAGGTACGTCCATCCGGCTGTTGTATAACATCTGTTAGTGAGTCACTTAATTATTCTCTTATGAATCTCGTCCGTTGACTTGATACATATCAACCGCAGCAGCGCAGTCCAATTCTTGATCACATTCAAATATCTGCAGCTTCGTAGCAGCTACGTTGTCCTATACCAAAAACAACCGCAGTTGCGTTTGTCTTGTTGTGTTGCAACTCCGTTGTCCTGTACCTATCTGCAGTTGCGTTTGTCCTGTTGCGTCGCCGGCTGCGTTCGTCCGTACAGACCATATCAAAAATAACCGCGGTTGCGCTTGTTCCATATCCGTCGCAGCTGCGTTGTTGGTACCGTTCAAAAACCTGCACTGTGCTTCAAGTGACGACGGGTGTCCCTATAGATCTATTTTTCGCCGTCTTATAAATTTGCTAAGACTTAAAGCTTTCCAAAAACAACACTCTCCTAAAGCTTTAGACCCAGTATGCAAGCGCATCTTCGGTGTCGAACTAGCGCAGCATCGCAGCATAGCAACATAACAATTTAACAAGTCACCTAGTCCCACTACATCCCCGTTATTAGACTAGCGGAGCGTGACTGTATAGCACTGCAACAACTCAGCTATTCACTTAATCCCACTGCGTCTCTACAATACTTCAGCTTAGGAACAAGAAGAGCTTTAGTGAGCATATCAGCAACCATTTTTTTATCTGGCAAATAGCATAATTTAATGACTCTAGAGAACATTTTTTCCCTTACAAAGTGTAATTTTACATCCATGTGCTTGCTTTTAAAGTGGTGACTTGGGTTAAAAGCAATGACAATGGCAGCCTAGTTATCACACCAGATCAACTGTGGACTAACATGCATGTATCCTATTTCTTGCAACATGGATTTCACCCATATGAATTCTTTGAGGGCCGAGCTCGCTGCCATATATTCTGACTCTATCGTTGATTGTGCCGTGACCTTTTGAAGTTTGTTGCTCTAACAGCAAGTCCCGTTCCCAATTTGCAGAACGAATCCCCGTGGTGGATTTTTGACTTGGCATGTCGCCATAGATTCCATCACTCTATGTTTGCAGCTTCACTTCTCCTCCGCCTAGTATCAGTTTGAGGTCTTTGGTTCCTGCCAAGTATCTTAAAACTCTTCTTGGTTCCTCACGGTCAGATTTCCTCGGATTCTCAGACTTGTGCTCAGTACCCCAACTGCTACAGCAATATCTGTTGTTCTGAGACAAGTGCTGGTACTGAAGATGAAGAAGATGCAGCAGTAGTCATCGTAGAACAAATCAAGAGAGGAAGCTTCCACAAATACCGATGGCTGAACAGAAACTTTGACAGACTATAACTCTTAGAAAAATGCTTTAAACGTCCTGAAAATTTGCCACGATGTGGATAACATACAAAGGAACACACACACAAAATTTCAATCAATTCTGTGAGATATGTAGAAAATAAAATTACATAAAACTGAGTGTACAGTTTTCATATCATTTGTTCCTAAAAATAAAATTCACTAAGTCCTACTTTTATACACCGAAACTACACTAAGCTGTACGGAGACATTCCAGCCGTACATCTAACATTCTATCACAAATATTTACACCGAAGTTTAGACAACGTAAAGTGATAATGATCTAGTCAGGCCTCGTCACTATTTGTTGGCTGCGGCTCTCAGCGGTCCGATTAGAGGATTTGGCACCGTAGAATTGACTTCACGAAGTCCAGTGGTCCTGCCGAATTTCCGTACGTCCACGGAGGACATACTCACGCATTCTCCCAAGTGACGACACGTGTCCCAAGTGTGAATGAACAGTGAACTCCCAACTTCACTGTCACACTAATTTAGGTAAGTACTGAACCAAACTCAACCAAAAATAGCTTAAGTCCTGAACAGCTCTCTCTAACAGCTGAGGCATAAAGAGGACTAAAGCTTTCTGAAAACAACAATATCCGGACGGGTACAGTTCATGAAAAATACTAAACTTCCCACTATCTGTCTGTAAGGTATCACTGTTATAGGATCATCCTCCCCTGACTCAAAAATTTTACTGACAATAACACCCGGTTCTGTTTCTTCCCCCTCTAACTTATGCCGAAACTCCATTGGTGTTACACATCCTTTTGCCCCCCACATTCAATATTAATCTAACATGTTTCTAATAGCCTCATTTTGAGTCAATTTCATTAATCTATTTTTCCTGTCCCTCTTTACCTTAATACCCAAAATATATTTTGCTTCACAGAGGTCTTTCTTTGCGAATCGTGATTTTAAAGCATTTTTAATTTTGTTAATTTTAGCCATTGATTTGCTAACTAATAGTAAATCATCTACGTAAACCGTTATATACACTAATCCATCCTCACCTTTTAAAACATAGACAGAGTGATCAGAACTTATCTTTTTAAATCCTAGGCGAGTTAAGAATTCATCAAGTTTTAGATTCCATTGCCTCGGGGCATGTTTTTGGCAGTACAAAGATTTTAACAGTTTGCATACTAAGTGCTCTTTTCCTGGTTCTACATACATTTCAGGCCGCTGCTTGTAAATAGTCTCCTCTAGTTCTCCATGCAAAAATGCCGTCTTTACATCCATCTGATGTATTTCAATATTTTCTATAGCAGCTAGAGATAGCAAAATCCTAAATGTCAAAAATCTCACAACAGGAGAAAATGTTTCTTAAAGTCAATTCCTTCTTTTTTATTATACCCCTTTGCCACAAGTCTAGCCTTTTATCAATCAATGGTATTATCTGGATTTCACTTCACCTTGAATACCTATTTGTTGTCGATCGCTTTTCGATCCGGAGGAAGGTCCACAAGCTCCCATGTTTGAGCCTCCATGATCGACTTCATTTCATCGTTTGGCGCCTCGATCCAGCGATTCCGCTCCGATGATGAGAAGGCTTCTTGGATGATCAGAGGCTCTCCTGAGGCTGCCGAGTAGGCGAAGTGAGAACTTGCATGCAAACAACTACTAGATCTTCTTCCCCCCGGAAATTTTGAGGTTGAAATTGTCGGATCCCGTGCATTGCGTTTGTTGCGCTGGTTGCGATCCGTAGGCAGTGACTGCTGTTGGCCCGCTTCGAAACAAACTTGTTGTGGAACCCGATTATGTTCCGATTCCGGTGTTACCATTGCTGAATTTTGCACCACATATTCTTGTACTTTTTGCTGCTTTTGCTGCTCTGTCATTTTAAATAAGTCTATCGAGTCTAGTTCATCTTTGACAACGATGTTCCTTGCTACAATGATTTTCTGTCTCTGAAAAACAAAGACTTTATAACCTTTAGAGTGATTATCATATCCTAACAAAATGCTCGACAATCCCTTAAGTTCCATTTTCCATCTGTCATTAAACGTATCCAAAATAAAGCATTTACTTCCAAAGACTTTGAAATGACTGAAATCCGGTTTTCTAGCCGTCCAGATCCCATAAGCGGTGGATTTTACAGATCTTGAACCTATCCTATTTTTGATATAAACTGCACAATTTAATGCTTCAGCCCAGAATTTCGGATCTACGTCTTTATCCGCAAGCATGGACCTAGAGCCTTTGTGATAGTTATGTTTAGTCTTTCCAAGACCCCATTCTGTTCAGTAGAGTATGGAACTGTCAGTTTGTAGCTGATACCTTTCTTGAGTTAGAAGTTTTCAAACTCTTTTGACGTATATTCTTTTTCATTGTCCAATCTGAGCTCCAAAATTGGCAGACCGTGTAGTTTATCCGCCCACGCTTTGTAGTGTTGAAAATGAGTGAAGACTTCACTTTTTTCCTTCATGAAGTAGACCTTAGTAAACCTCGAAAAATCATCTGTAAACGTATAACCATATATTTCATCCCCTTGGCAAATGGTACCTTTGCAGGGCCGAAAACATCTGAATGAATGAGTTGTAAAAGTTTAGTAGACGACCTATGTTAGACTTCGAGGAAACGGTAATCTGTGTATTTTTCCTAGGGCACATCCATCACTCGTTTTAGGTGACTGGTTTGACAAAGTGACTCATTCTTTTTTACCAGTATTGACCATCTTTTTCATGCTATCATAATTCACATGGCATAACCTTTTATGCCACAGCTCATCTGACGATAATGCACCGGAATACAAAACATCATTTTTTTTATTACCGGGAATATCCATTCGATACATTTTGCTGGCATCTCTTGTTCCCGTAACTGCAATTTTTCCATTTTTGCTAACAACCTGCCTGCCATGTTTCAGATTGACCTCAAACCCTTTACTTTCTTCCAAAGAATTTGAAAACAACTTTTTCTTAAAATGTGGGACATAGAGAACATTATGAAGAGTTCTCTGAACTACCTTGCCGTCTACATCAACTAGGAAGGAGACATCACCTACAACGCGCGTTTGCACACTCATTCCACATGCATAGTAGATATTTTTCTCTGGTGTTGATTTCAGATTTTTGAACACCGCCTGGTTCGAGCACATGTGGGCCGACGCTCCCGTGTTCATTATCCATCCATTGTCTTTTGCGCCCTCCATCGCTGCCGCCATAGCAAATAGATCATCATCCTCCTCGTTAGAGAGTGAAAGAGACTCGTCGTGATGAGATGAAGCCGTTGAGAATAGTGCATTTTCTCGTTGTGAAGATCCTGTGAAGCCTTGATGAAATTGGCTCAACTGCCATCCAAGCCTACACAGACCTGTTTCATTAGCTTTTTTAAGCTTAGGACAGAACTTATATCTATGACCTTTTTCATTACAATAAAAACAAGCATTGAAAGATTGTCTATTTCCTCTTTGATTAAACTGTCTAAACTGATTTTGATTTTGAGTAAACTGATTTCTTTGCTGAGTAATCTGACCTCTTTTGTCAAATTCTGTGCTCAATGCTTCTATTTGTTTTTCACCATTAAGAATTTTAGAATCTGCCTCCTCTTCTAATATTGAATTGATAGCTAACTGTAGTGTCCAGCTAGCTTTATCTTTTTGTTTCAGCCTATAAGACGTTGCTCTCATACTATTAGGAAGACCTCTCATTAGCAAAACAACTTGCTGAAACTGAGGAAAAGATTCCACCTGCACAAGCATAAGAATCTATAAGTATTCGAAATTTGTTACAATATTCAGCCATTGTGCCACTCGTGTATTTATAGTCCTAGATCCGTCCAGCCAAAAGTAGTTCTTTCGAACATTAGCCTTTTCAAAATCATCTTTGAGAGATTTCCAGATATCGATCGACTTTTTCATTTTTATTCGTGACATAGACAATTCTTCTGAAATACATAATTTCAAAATTGACCGAGCTTGCGAATTTTTCTTTGACAAAGACGGATCCAATTCTGCCAGTGAACCATCCAAAATAACCAACAGATTAACATTTTCGAAGTGTGTTTCACCATATCCACCTAATACGCATATTTTTCTCCCGAGAAAATAGGAATTCTTGATGACAAGCCCATAACCTGTTGTTCTACGACCACTGGAGCAGGTGGAGCATCAAGAGTAGTAGTGGAAGTAGACATAATCTCACTCACAGAAGCTTATCAAGAATCCTATCAAACAACTGTTATTTATAGCTCACCAAATCTGACATAATAAAACAAATTGCTTCAAGCTATACGACAGTATAGAATATCACAAAGACTGACAACTCCCAAAGTTTCAGCTCAATTGATCCAGCAGACACCACAATATGCAACTCAAAAGTTTCCCAAAAACAGTGTGCACATTACACAGTCTGGAAGTCTGGATACATAAAAGATTCTACGTCCTAAGTCTTATACTTTTCACTCAGTTGTCCTACTACATAGTGCTATACCACCGATACAACTGTTTCTAAAAGATACCTCTAAAAGAACTAAATTGCCACTAAGGTCTAAGTGCTCCTAATCACGCTAAAACTAATCTATCACTGTACAATCAATATTACTGAGAATCCTATACAGATGATTTGTTCAAATACTTGTCGCCTAGCTTAGTGACAATTGTCTGGGTACGTCCATCCGGCTGTTGTATAACATATGTTAGCGAGTCACTTAATTATTCTCTTATGAACCTCGTCCGTTGACTTGATAGATATCACCCGTAGCAGCGCAGTCCAATTCGTGATCACATTCAAATGTCTGCAACTTCGTAGTAGCTACGTTGTCCCCTAACAAAAACAGCCGCAGCTGCGTTTGTCTTGTTTTGTAGCAAGTGCGTTGTCTTGTACCAAAATATCAGCTGTTGCGTTTGTCCCGTTGCGTCGCAGGTTGCGTTCGTTCGTATAGACCATATCAAAAATAACTGTAGCTGCGCTAGTTCCATCTGCGTCGCAACTGCGTTGTCGGTACCATTGAAAAACCTGCAATGTGCTTCAAGTGACGACGCTTGTCCCTAAAGATCTATTTTCCGCCATCTTATAATTTTGTTGAGACTTAAAGCTTTTCAAAAACAACAAACCTTCCCCATATTCGGGCCACTTTTGCCACAATTTCTCATCAACCTTAACACCGGTTATGAAATTGACACGGCTTCACTCACTCTAACCAAAAACTGCGTGCTTAGAATGTGGCCCCTAACCTTAGCCCTCTCTATCCTGTACATAGGTTTCCCTACCCATTCATTGAATTTGTGATCGAATATTAAACGCTCCAAACTCTCTTTCACATCTAATAACCTTTGGAGCATAATAAAATTAGTAGCAAACTTAGTCTCTCCAGGTATTTAGAAGTCGAAGTTCATAAATTTGATTGATACACTCATACTATGATTAGTGATGAATTTTATAATTTCTTTCGCCTCTCGGATAGGCTTGGACATAAATGACAACCTACTCCAATCTTCCAACAGCAGGTCGAGAATATGCGTAGCCCATGGCGTCCATGGATAGAAGGGTACTTTGACTCGAGCAACGTTGTTGCAGCCTTGTTCACTGGGGCAGACTCGGTAATAATCTGCACCACATTCTCATCCCCTTTAGCAATAACTCCCTTCACCAACACGTGACATATGAAGTCGGCGTCCTTAATATGCCCACTGGTGTCTTCCGCCGTCAAAAACATGTCACCTTTTGGGGTGACAGCTAGAATATTTAGGAGAGGTTTATCGTTGGTTGCTGTCCACCCGTTTGACGTGATCGTGGCACCGGTGAGAGAAATAGTTTCCTCGTAACTTGCTAAATCTTTCTTGTCCTTCGCATTGGTCTGTAACAGGAGACGATTTCTCATTGCACTACGGATTGGTAACTTGTAAGATCCTCCTATAACACCAGTCTTATTCACCGCTGCCTTGAAATATGGATTCTCTAAAAGTCGAAATGGCAATCCGTTGGGGAAGAAAGTTGTGGCTTTTGCTAAATCTGCCTATTTTTTATTACACCTATTAAAAGTATTATGTATTCTAGTCTGCACCGCTCTTACTTTGGGACTAGGAATCGATGGAAAATTGTTGGTGAGATCATCCAAGTTGGAAATTACACGTTTTTGAGAGGAAGTTGCAGATTTTTGGGTTTCCGATGCACTAAACTCCTCCTTCACCTCATTTGGGCACATTGTGCAAGCTCTAATCCCTGCATTTTTTACGTTTCCAAGGAGATGATTTGTGATCCTCGTTGCTTGGGCGTTATATTCGAAGTTGCAATAAATATATAATTGGTTTGCCAGAAGAAACCCATCGGCTGCAGCCTTCTCGTGCTCCCACTCCTCTCCTCGATTTTTGGGCATGATTGCTTTTGTCGAATTCTGGAGGCGAGGATAGTAAAAAGCTTGGGAGGGAGGAGGGTAGGATATGGGGAAGCGGCTTCCTCGCGGTTTTGTTTTCAATGTTCCATGGCGTTTTCTTTCAAAAAACATTGAAGAAGACGCCCGTACAAATTTCAAACTGACTCGCGAAATTATTGTGACGTTCAACGTCTCTTTCCGAAATTGTCCGTACATTTTCGATTATATAACGTATTACTTCCGTGGTATTCTTGTTCAGTTCACTGAAGAGAAAGTACCAATAAGTACGACGCATATTTCCCATTTTATTCCGTACATATCCGTAAAAAGATGTACAGTTATAGTAATTTGTTTATAGGTTTCCGTAAATTTTCAGTTTCAGTTTGCAGTACACGTTTTTTTACGATTTTTTCAAAAGTCATGAATTATACGTTTCAATCGGAAAAAAGGAAAAAATCGCGCGATTTGAACAACTATGGTTTTTTTTCAATTAGCGATAATAATGGAAGTACACTGCAATGGAAATAGTGTGGCACACGGACATGATATTTCCCTACGAAATGGTATTTTTTGAATAACAAAGGCATAAAAAGACACTTAACATTATTGCGCACACATGTGAATGTGCACTGGAAGAAAGAGATGCAAACTCGTCGACAAAAATCACGTTATCATATGTTTGTCCGTCAACCGTGTGAACAACGCGACGACGTACGAATTCTCTGATTTTGTACAAATACACATATTACTGTAAACATTGAAAGGGCGGGTATTTATTATTCAGGACAACCCAAATTACAGTTAGGGATTAATTAGTATATATATATTTTTTCAAAATACAAAAATTCTTGATAAGTGTTAATAACACTATTTTTTTTTTTTACGCTATTTATTCCTTTACTCTTATAGCGATTGACGGTGTACTGTATTAGCCTTCTAGTTCCATGTGAGGAGGAACTCTATCTGATGCACATGACTTTCAGATGTCTAAAGGTACAAGAGAACAATTAACATAATTATGAATGCATATAAAAGTCCGACTGCTTATAGAAATTGCATAATTTAATTTCAGACTTCGAAAATGCGCAAATTTTCTTGTCACCACTGTTGTTCCAATCAAGCGATTTTTTCATTTTTCCTGATTTCTACATATAATTGACTTTTGAAAAAATCGCAAAGTACTTTTTGTCCGGTAAACTGAACGGAACATTTACGATAAAGTACGGTTTTAAACGGGCATATACGGGCTTTGACGAAAAGACAGTTGCACTTCTTAGTACTTTTTGTCTGATAAACTGAACAGCAATTTCATGGGAAATGTATGGAATTTTATCGAAAATGTACGGACATCTATGCGAAGAGACGTTTGCAGTGTTACACTATTTGCGCGCGATAAGTTTGAAATCTGTACGAACGTCTTCTTCAATTTATTTTCAAAAAAAATCGCCACTAAGCGCCACGGAACTAGACTAGGGATGTCAGCTATGAAGAGAACATGATAGCATGGGAAGAAGAGGAAGGGGAGGTAGGGGAAGAGGATTCGGACGAAAACATTATGGACTTCAATGTAGGGGAAAACGATATAGGGTAAAGATAGATGAAAGAGATATATGTGTTTTTTTTTTTTTTAAATGTGAATGATTCTTTTTAAATTATTAACATGTTATGTCGTGCCATGTTAAATGTTATATGGTTTGAACTTTGTTTTTTTACAACCGTATGCTTTTTGAGAGATAGAGAAAGAAAGCCATGGCTACTTGTCAAATAGTCTTGCAACCGTATGCTCTCTAAAAGATAGAGAGAGAAGCATATAACAGGACATGGATGCCTGTCAAATAGTCTCAAATAGACAAACTCTGGCAAAAAAATTGAGTTAGCCAAGATTCAAACCTGGCCCTACATTAAGGGTATGGCCCCATGTAATTGTAAATTACTGAACTTTGTAATTTAGCGCAAATTCTCCATACCCGGTTTTTCGAGTGTCCGAATATGTAGCAACGAAATTGTTACTTAAAGGTGTGACGATTGTATACATCGACAATGCTTGTGACGACCGTCAACGTCTACAACCTATCTTGACGCACCGTATTTTTTGAAACTTTTTGGAGCTTCGCAAGACACATCGTATTTTTTTTAATGTTTTTGTAGGTCACATGTCTTTGCGTGACATTGTAGACGTACAACGTTACAGCCATGGCTAAACAAGTTGCTTTTGGCCTTTTGCGTTTGCCTCTCCTATCAGGTCGCCATGAATTGACATAAAACTATTGAGGCCTTTGCAAAAAAAAAACTTTATTTTGGGCGCATTTGTTCGACTTTTTCTAGCGTGACTTGGTTATTGCACTTGCGGCTGCCCTCAACATTGTGCTTCCTCCATTGGTGTCCTGAAGTACTGAAATTTGGAATGAAGGAGAGGAAATGTGAGAAGGGTGAGAGAGGCGCGACCTGCAGGGGCAGCTTCACAGATTTTTCACCTTTTCGTGAAATAGCATTGCAACCTTAAAACCCTTGCGATAAAAAAAATCGCACAAGATGTAAGTGGACAAAAACAAAAAAGCCTGTACATTTTTTCGTCGTCAAAAACTTTTGAAAACTTTTCAAACGTGAGAATATATTTTTCTATTTGTGAAAGCAATTTTACTTTATTAAAAGCACATCACCGATGTGCTTTGAGATAACTTTGACGATGACGTCAAAGTGGATTGAACAAACACAATATGACAACTTTATTGCGCTATGTTTTAAAGGAAAATGACATAAGAACCCTAATTAGCCACATGGGGTATTTCCTAATAAATAGTAGTTTACCTATACGATATCCCTTAAGAATTGGGATATGTGAATTTGTAATCTTCATAACATCTTATCTTATGGACTTCACTGTTACGTATCGGCAACCATTTACGAATATCCAACATGTACTTTTTTTTTTACCTACCAATAAATGATGTATTAGCTAGATATTTTTGTGAAGGAAAATTTATGAAATATTGAAATCAATCACCAATGTATCTCATGCCGATAATTATCGACAATAGCTTTGTACTTTGGTATAAAGTGGATTGTGAAAATCCGCCACCCTATTAGCGATATCTCCGTACTCATTTTACACTTTATTTCTATACCATAATTATGTGTTTTTTGAACGGACAAACACCCAAAATAATTTTCGACGATAATACCGCTCGATATCCCATAATATTAGTTATCAAATTATCGCGATAGAAAAACCCAATATTGTTTAATTCATAGTTTTGTGTATGGAAAGCCCCTTGTCGACTTTTGATGTGTCTGTTTTTTAGGAACTCGACAATCGATGTATTGATAAGCTCAATATCGCAATATTTTACCAATGTTTCTGTTGATATTTGAGTATTGAGTATTTTCTAGGTCTGTCTTATAATAGGAAAAATGTAGAGGCGGTCTACCTATAACTCCCTTCACCAAGGCCCCACACTTGTTGTAGTCACTGAAGGCTGGGTAGGGTGATAGAGCCATGGCTGCCTAAAGCTTTGTAGCTGACAGGTAGCAGAAAAATAGATGGGTTAACTAAAACTTTGACGGGCCCAGGAATTGATCCTGGTACCTGCCGTCTTTCGCCATAGCTGTTAGCTTTGTCCGTTTAGTCTAGGACTAGTGCTAAGACGTATGCGGTTTGATAACTAAATAAATGTGTACGCATAGACGAATTCATTCAACGGCGCGAATAGATTCTTAGCACATAGATATAGTTTAGGGTAGTAGAATTTATGGTACTTCACGAAACTAATACCGCGCATGTGTTTCGTCGGCGAAACAAATACCGCGCACATATTTTCGACGGGGAGAATTAAATGCTGGATTTAATCGACGGCCATGGTACGAGCCGAGATTCTGGAATGGCCGCTTTGGCGTTTTTCTGACGCCGCCATTTCGGATAACACGTGGAAATGCGCTGGAGGATTGCGGAATCTTCGGAGCGCAAGATAACAAATTTGGATGTGACATTTGTCACCTGTATGGTCCTGTCGTACAGTTTCCGTACAGAAAGTACTCCGGCGCCAGTACTTTTATGTACGGTACAGTCCTGTGATTGGCGTCGTACTTCAGTAGAAGGGGTTTAGAGAGGGACTAGAACTTAGAATATTTATGGTAGGTAGATGCCTCCCCCAGAGAGCACCTTGTATAAATGGCAAACTTTGGCTAGCCATAACTATCAACTCAGTTGACCAAATTCAGTGATTCTTGTTGCTACAGACTTAGGGGAGTCCAGGCTACACAAAGGTGTAGTCGGTCAGAGATTTTGCCTGCTTGGGTGGCTGCATTTCTAAGGGAAAGTCAAAGTGGGGAATGTTATCATAAACTCATATTCTAACTTTGCATTCTGTAGTGAAACTGAGCACACAGAAAGTCTTATTTCACAGGGGTGAAGCTGTAATGGGGTTCTGATTGTCAAGGGGTCAATCATTTGGGTTTATATTAACTTGGAGTCGGCACTATCTAGATTAGCTTCCTTTGGACTTGCGAATTTTGTGTGGCAATGGATCCCATAGGATTTCAAGTTATGGGCCCACCATCTAGGGTGCCTATGTTTGATGGAACAAACTTCAGTTACTGGGAGTTTACAATGGAGGGATTGCTTTTCGAGAAGCACTGATGGGGAATTGTTTCAGGACAAGTGAGGTGTCTGCTATCGGGCTTTGGAGGAGCTCACTATGGAGAATCATCTGGGGCTGCCCTGAAAACCAACCGGAGTTCAAATGCAACGGAAGGTGAAGGGAAAATCATTACCGTGGAAGGGGAAATTGGGGAGAAGGATAAAGGGACACCTATGGTGAGGGGAGCTAGGCTCTCAGCCATGGTTCCACTTGTGGGGGTTATAACTGAACCAAAAACTGAAGAAAATGATATGAAAATTTGGGAATATAAAAACACTATAGCAAAACATCTCATACTTAGATATGTGTCTAAGTCCATAGCTATCACTCTTTTAAGTCTAACTAAGTCTTCGGAAATTTGGGAAACACTAATTCAGATTTATAAGAGTGAGACTATACAGAGGCAACAATTAGTAAAACATGAAATAGAGGCCTATGTTTATAAAGGCGGTAGCATGATAGAGTTTTGCAATGATATTGCTGCGTTATATGTTGAGCTAGCTAGTGCGGGATATGTAGAATCTGAGGAGAGGAAGATTAATACACTAATCATGAAGCTCCCAGATGAGTACGAAGACATCATTTCCCGTATGTAGGGAATGGATGTCTCCTCATGGACTTGGAGCATTACCACGGGGATAATTCTAGTGAGGGAAAGCACTTTAGAGCTTCGTAGGGGAAGTGAAAGGGTGATTGCATTTACAGCTGGTGGTGACTAGCGAAAGCGTGATGTGAGGAACGGCGGTGACGAGCGGAAGCGTGATGAGGGGAAGAAAGACAAAGGCAAACCTTATCGGAACTTCGGTGGAAAGAGAGGGAGAGGAAAAGAAAGGGGAGTTTTGAAAAAAGGTGTTTGCTTTGCTTGTAGGAAACCGGGTCACTTTATGGAGGAGTGTCCTTGTTTGGAAAAACTTAGAAGTTGGTATGTGAATGAGGAGGAAGAAGGGGAAGAGGAGGAAGAGGATGAAGAAATCTCGTAGCTTCTTCACATCGGTAGAATGGAGAAGAGAGAAAAGTACACAAAAATTCCACGAAGACAACAGTGTGCTTTTGGAGGTATAAGGGAAGTAAAGGGAAGGGAGGTACTTGAGGGAGTTAGACATGAGGTTGATGTCAAGGAGTGTAGAAAGTTTGACTTAGAAATGAGTAAGTCGGATCTAGGATCAATTATTGAAAAGGGGAAAAATAAAAATAATGAGGATAATTTTATAGGTATTTTGGAATTAAAAAACTGGTCGGAAAAGGAGACTTCAACGGATTCCGAGGAAACAGGAGAAGTGAAACTAGAAGGGGTTTTAAAGGATATGGGAGAAGAGGAAAATCTAATGAAAGGTTTAGGGGAGGTGAAATATTTATTGGGAATAAATTTAGAAAGAGAGAGTGGAAAAAAATCCATGGGAGAGAGTGAGGAAAGTTCAATTTTTTTGGGGAATGGGTTTGACATCACTGTAGGGAGTGATGGCATTTATGAAGGTGTGCCTGTAAAAGGGTTAGCACCTGGGCATGTGTTGCAGATTGGAGATAGGGCTGGATGATTGAATTGCAAGAGGGAAATCGGATTTAGTGTGGATGGAAAAGAGATGAGATGGATAAAATCTTTGCTCAGATTTATAAAAAGTGGGATGCTAAATAAATAGTGTGATGCAATTATTTTGGTTCATCTAATGCACTGTTTCAAGGACAAGAGTATTTTCTTAAAGTTTTATGAAAAGAAAAGGAAAAGAAATAAAAAGAGAAAGAGGGAAAGAGAGTGTGTGTTTATTTGTGTGAGGGATTCAAAAGGAAAATAGACTAGAAAATAAAGGGAGTGTTGATATTTGAGTATTTTCTAGGTCTGTATTATAATAGGAAAAATGTAGAGGCGGTCTACCTCTAACTCCCTTCACCAAGCCCCCACACTTGTTGTAGTCACTGAAGGCTGGGTAGGGTGATAGAGCCATGGCTGCCTAAAGCTTTGTAGCAAACACGTAGCGGAAAATAGATGGGTTTACTAAAACTATGACGGACCCAGGAATTGATCCTAGTACTTGCTGTCCGTCACCATAGCCGTTGGCTTTGTCCTTTTAGTCTAGGACTAGTGCTAAGACGTATGCGGTTTGATAACTATATAAATCTGTACGCATAGACGAATTCATTTAATGGCGCGAATAGATTCTTAGCACATAGATACAGTTTAGAGTAGTACAATTTATGGTAGTTCACAAAACTAATACCGCGCATGTGTTTCGTCGGCGAAACAAATACCGCGCACATATTTTCGACGGGAAGAATTAAATGCTGGATTTAATCGACAGCCATGGTACGAGCCAAAATTCCGAAATGGCCGCCTTGGCGTTTTCTGACGCCGCCACTGTGGATGACACGTGGAAATGCGCTGGAGGATTGTGGAATCTCCGGAGCGCAAGATAACAAGTTTGGATGTGACATTTGTCACTTGTATGGTCCTATCGTACAGTTTTCGTATAGAAAGTACTCCGGCGCCTGTACTTTTATGTACGGTACAGTCCTGTGATTGGCGCCATACTTCAGTAGAAGGGGTTTAGAGAGGGACTAGAACTTAGAATATTTCTGGTAGGTAGATGCCTCTCCCAGAGAGCACCTTGTATAAATGGCAAACTTTGGCCAGCCATAACTATCAACTCAGTTGACCAAATTCAGTGATTCTTGTTGTTACAGACTTAGGGGAGTCCAGGCTACACAAAGGTGTAGTCGGTCAGAGATTTTGCCTACTTGGGTGGCTGCATTTCTAAGGGAAAGTCAAAGTGGGGAATGTTATCCTACACTCATATTCTAACTTTGCATTCAGTAGTGAAACTGAGCACACAGAAAGTCTTATTTCACAAGGGTGAAGCTGTAATGGGGTTCTGATTGTCAAGGGGTCAATCATTTGGGTTTATATTAACTTGGAGTCGGCACTATCTAGATTAGCTTCCTTTGGACTTGCGAATTCTGTGTGGCAATGGAGCCCATAGAATTTCAGTTTCACTTCAATATGTCAATATCTTTATGTTGTGATGTCGAGGGTGCCTAGGAACCATAAGGTAAGGGTTGGCGGCTGTGAGAGTGGTGCAGAAGTGGCCTGCAAATAAACCCAAATGTTGATGCTCGCTGTTGATGGCAATGCCCAACTCTGCCCCTATCCCTCCCAATGACATGAATGCTAATCATAACATAAGTTAGGATAAGTATGAGGAATGAATGCGGGGGCAAATGAAAAGAAGATACTCCCCCCCCCCTTCCCATTTCCCATCAAGTCGGGGGAAAAGGGTTGGGTCCTTGGGCCGATACCTCAATTTTGTGCTTATCCGCCAAAAGTCTACCAATTGATATCGAAACCCCTCTATGAAATTCTATGGGCTCCATTGCCCACA
Organism: Zygnema cylindricum; assembly: GCA_037447655.1. Lineage (NCBI taxonomy): Eukaryota > Viridiplantae > Streptophyta > Zygnematophyceae > Zygnematales > Zygnemataceae > Zygnema > Zygnema cylindricum. The sequence goes on along the minus strand of JBBHKE010000269.1, from coordinate 67,814 downwards.
GAATTCGCAGATCCAAAAGAAGCTAATCAAGATAGTGCCGACTCCAAGTTGATATAAACCCAAATATATGATCCCTTGACAACAAGATTTCCAATATACTTTCACCCCTGTGAAGAGAAGACCTTCTGTGTACTCAGTTCCACCACAAAATGCAAAGCTTCAATATGTGTTTTGGACAATATTCCCCACTTTGACTTTCCCACTGAATAAGTGCCACCCTGGCACGCAAAGACTCTGACCGACTACACCCTTGTGTAGCTTAGACTCCCCTGAGTCCGTAGCAAAAAGAATCAGTGAATTTGCTCACCCGAGCATTAAGTTATGGCTGGTCAAAGATGACCTTTATAGTTACAAGCTCTCTTAGAGAGAGAGGTACCTAAATATTACTAAGTCTCGGTCTGCCTACTCACGACTACCTACTATTAAACCCTAGTCCAATAGGAACACTATAAAGTACAAGAAGGTACAATGGGCGATGTACTTATTGTACAACCATTGTACGACAAGGTCTACAAGGTGACACTTGTCATATCGGAAGCCATGGTTCCTCCTCCCATCTTCTCCGGTATCAAATAATGTGGCGCCACGTGGCACCGCGTGACGCTATATCCGTATGCCGCCAAAAAGCTCACTTCGCGTGGCGGCTATAATTCCGGCCGTCCGATCAAAACATATTTTACACGTTTCAGATTCGCGTACATGCAGAAATTGCTCATTTTGGTTAGTCTGCTGTTAATTAGCTGTTTCGTTAATATTTATAGATTTATGAAACCCGTCACGTGTATCGTTTCATAAGTAACTTAATGGATAAGGCGTTGGTCTACTTAGTAGCCTACAAACCCCGGTTGAAATCCGGCCTGCGGCAGTATTTTGCTAAAACTAGTAAAATACTTTCTAATTCATTCTTAATCCTTCTAGATGATGCGGCAACCATGGCGTGCCTTTGGTCCTCTCCTTCTCTCTCTTTACATTCTAACCAAAATATAGAAGTGAACTATTAGTCACCTCTTTTCAACACTCTATTTATTTTTCTAACACAGACCTAGAAAATACATAAATTTCAACACTCCCCTTATTTTCTAGTCTACTTTCTTTTCAACTCCCACTAAACACAATTTTTTTTTTTTTCCTTCTTTTTCTTTTCTCCTCATTAAACTCTAAGTGAATACCCTTGTATTTAAAGAAGTGTGTTAGATGAACCGAAATAATAATTACATCACAAAATTTATTTTGCATGCCATTTTTTATAAATCCGAGAAAATACTTTATCCACCTCATTTCTTTTCCATCCTCACTAAATCCAATTTCCCTCTTGCAACTCAAACAGCCAGCCCCATCTCCAATCTGCAACACACACCCAGATGCTAACCCTCTTACAGGCACACCTTCATAAATGCCATCACTCTCATTAGTGATGTCAAACCCATTACTCCCCATATTTATCGTTATATCAAGATTCCCCACTAAGTTCCTCATAAAATCTACATCTTGCGAGCTCATATTTTTATCCATGATACTCACCCCATTTTCTGAATTTTCCTCACTCTCTCCCATGGAATTCTTTCCACTATCACTTTCTATAATGATTCCCAAAGAGTATTTCTCCTCCCCTAAACTTTTCATTAAATATTTCTTTTCTCCCCTATTCTTTAAAAACCCCTCTAGTTTTACTTCTCCCCTTTCCTCCAAATCCGTTGAAGTCTCCCTTTCCAACCAGTTTTCTATTTCCAAAATATTTATAAAATTATCCTCATTATTTTTATTTTTCTCTTTTTCATTTATGTATCCTAGATTTGACTTTCTCATTTCTAAGTCATACTTTTTACACTCTTTCACATCCTCATCATTTCTAACTCCCTCAAGTACCTCCCTTCCTCTTACTTCCCTTATACCTCCAAAAGCACATCGTTGCTTCCGTGTAATTTCTGTGTACTTCTCTCTCTTCTCCATTCTACCGATGTGAAGAAGCTCCAAAATTTCTTCATCCTCTTCATCCTCTTCCCTTTCTTCCTCCTCATCCACATTCCAACTTCTAAGTTCTTCCAAACAAGGGCATTCCTCTATATAATGACCCGGTTCCCTACAAAAGAAGCAAACACCCTTTTTCAAAGCTCCCCTTTCTTTTCCTCTCCCTCTCTTTCCACCAAAGTTCCGATAAGGTTTACCTTCGTCTTTCTTCCTCTCATCACGCTTCTGCTCGTCACCGCTGTTCCTCTCATCACGCTTCCGCCAATCACCACCGTTCCTCTCATCACGCTTCGCCAATCACCACCAGCTGTAAAGGCAGTTACCCTTTCAGTTCCCCTACGAAGCTCCAAAGTGCTTTCCCTCACAAGAATTATCCCCATGGTAAAGCTCCAAGTCCATGAGGAGCCATCCATTGCCTGCATACGATTAATGATGTTTTCGTACTCATCTGGGAGTTTCATGAGTAGTGTATTGATCTTTCTTTCCTCAGATTCTACATACCCCGCACTAGCAAGCTCAACATATAACGCAGCAATATCATTGCAAAACTATATCATGTTACCGCCTTTATAAACATAGGCCTCTATTTCCTGTTTTACTAACTGCTGCCTCTGAATAGTCTCACTCTTATAAATCTGCCTTAGTGTTTCCCATATTTCCGTAGACTTAGTAAGACTTAAAAGAGTGATAGCTATGGACTTAGACACATATCTAAGTATGAGATGTTTTGCTATAGTGTTTTTATACTCACAAATTTTACTATCATTTTCTTCAGTTTTACTTATAACCCCTCTAAGTGGAGCTGTGGCGAAGAGCATAGCTCCCCTCACCATAAGTGTCTCTTTATCATTCTCCCCTTTTCCCCCTTCCATCACAATATTTTTCCCTTCAACTTTCGTTGCATCTGAACTCCGGTTGAGATTCTGGGCAGCCTCAGATGGTTCTCCACAGTAAGCTCCTCCAAAGCCAGGTGGCGGACATCTCACATGTCCCGAAACAATTCCCCATAAGTGCTTCTCGAAAAGCAATCCCTCCATAATAAACTCCCAATAAGTGAAGTCTGTTCCATCGAACATAGGCACCCTAGATGGTGGGCCCATAACCTGAAATTCTATGGGCTCCATTGCCCACAGAATTCGCAGATCCAAAAGAAGCTAATCTAGATAGTGCCGACTCCAAGTTGATATAAACCCAAATAAATGATCCCTTGACAACAAGAACTCCAATATACTTTCACCCCTGTGAAGAGAAGACCTTCTGTGTGCTCAGTTCCACCACAAAATGCAAAGCTTCAATATGTGTTTTGGACAATATTCCCCACTTTGACTTTCCCACTGAATAAGTGCCACCCTGGCACGCAAAGACTCTGACCGACTACACCCTTGTGTAGCTTAGACTCCCCTGAGTCCGCAGCAAAAAGAATCAGTGAATTTGCTCACCCGAGCATTAAGTTATGGCTGGTCAAAGATGACCTTTATAGTTACAAGCTCTCTTAGAGAGAGAGGTACCTAAATATTACTAAGTCTCGGTCTGCCTACTCACGGATACCTACTATTAAACCCTAGTCCAATAGGAACACTATAAAGTACAAGAAGGTACAATGGGCGATGTACTTATTGTACAACCATTGTACGACAAGGTCTACAAGGTGACACTTGTCATATCGGAAGCCATGGTTCCTCCTCCCATCTTCTCCGGTATCAAATAATGTGGCGCCACGTGGCACCGCGTGACGCTATATCCGTATGCCGCCAAAAAGCTCACTTCGCGTGGCGGCTATAATTCCGGCCGTCCGATCAAAACATATTTTACACGTTTCAGATTCGCGTACATGCAGAAATTGCTCATTTTGGTTAGTCTGCTGTTAATTAGCTGTTTCGTTAATATTTATAGATTTATGAAACCCGTCACGTGTATCGTTTCATAAGTAACTTAATGGATAAGGCGTTGGTCTACTTAGTAGCCTACAAACCCCGGTTGAAATCCGGCCTGCGGCAGTATTTTGCTAAAACTAGTAAAATACTTTCTAATTCATTCTTAATCCTTCTAGATGATGCGGCAACCATGGCGTGCCTTTGGTCCTCTCCTTCTCTCTCTTTACATTCTAACCAAAATATAGAAGTGAACTATTAGTCACCTCTTTTCAACACTCTATTTATTTTTCTAACACAGACCTAGAAAATACATAAATTTCAACACTCCCCTTATTTTCTAGTCTACTTTCTTTTCAACTCCCACTAAACACAATTTTTTTTTTTTTCCTTCTTTTTCTTTTCTCCTCATTAAACTCTAAGTGAATACCCTTGTATTTAAAGAAGTGTGTTAGATGAACCGAAATAATAATTACATCACAAAATTTATTTTGCATGCCATTTTTTATAAATCCGAGAAAATACTTTATCCACCTCATTTCTTTTCCATCCTCACTAAATCCAATTTCCCTCTTGCAACTCAAACAGCCAGCCCCATCTCCAATCTGCAACACACACCCAGATGCTAACCCTCTTACAGGCACACCTTCATAAATGCCATCACTCTCATTAGTGATGTCAAACCCATTACTCCCCATATTTATCGTTATATCAAGATTCCCCACTAAGTTCCTCATAAAATCTACATCTTGCGAGCTCATATTTTTATCCATGATACTCACCCCATTTTCTGAATTTTCCTCACTCTCTCCCATGGAATTCTTTCCACTATCACTTTCTATAATGATTCCCAAAGAGTATTTCTCCTCCCCTAAACTTTTCATTAAATATTTCTTTTCTCCCCTATTCTTTAAAAACCCCTCTAGTTTTACTTCTCCCCTTTCCTCCGAATCCGTTGAAGTCTCCCTTTCCAACCAGTTTTCTATTTCCAAAATATTTATAAAATTATCCTCATTATTTTTATTTTTCTCTTTTTCATTTATGTATCCTAGATTTGACTTTCTCATTTCTAAGTCATACTTTTTACACTCTTTCACATCCTCATCATTTCTAACTCCCTCAAGTACCTCCCTTCCTCTTACTTCCCTTATACCTCCAAAAGCACATCGTTGCTTCCGTGTAATTTCCGTGTACTTCTCTCTCTTCTCCATTCTACCGATGTGAAGAAGCTCCAAAATTTCTTCATCCTCTTCATCCTCTTCCCTTTCTTCCTCCTCATCCACATTCCAACTTCTAAGTTCTTCCAAACAAGGGCATTCCTCTATATAATGACCCGGTTCCCTACAAAAGAAGCAAACACCCTTTTTCAAAGCTCCCCTTTCTTTTCCTCTCCCTCTCTTTCCACCAAAGTTCCGATAAGGTTTACCTTCGTCTTTCTTCCTCTCATCACGCTTCTGCTCGTCACCGCTGTTCCTCTCATCACGCTTCCGCCAATCACCACCGTTCCTCTCATCACGCTTCGCCAATCACCACCAGCTGTAAAGGCAGTTACCCTTTCAGTTCCCCTACGAAGCTCCAAAGTGCTTTCCCTCACAAGAATTATCCCAATGGTAAAGCTCCAAGTCCATGAGGAGCCATCCATTGCCTGCATACGATTAATGATGTTTTCGTACTCATCTGGGAGTTTCATGAGTAGTGTATTGATCTTTCTTTCCTCAGATTCTACATACCCCGCACTAGCAAGCTCAACATATAACGCAGCAATATCATTGCAAAACTATATCATGTTACCGCCTTTATAAACATAGGCCTCTATTTCCTGTTTTACTAACTGCTGCCTCTGAATAGTCTCACTCTTATAAATCTGCCTTAGTGTTTCCCATATTTCCGTAGACTTAGTAAGACTTAAAAGAGTGATAGCTATGGACTTAGACACATATCTAAGTATGAGATGTTTTGCTATAGTGTTTTTATACTCACAAATTTTACTATCATTTTCTTCAGTTTTACTTATAACCCCTCTAAGTGGAGCTGTGGCGAAGAGCATAGCTCCCCTCACCATAAGTGTCTCTTTATCATTCTCCCCTTTTCCCCCTTCCATCACAATATTTTTCCCTTCAACTTTCGTTGCATCTGAACTCCGGTTGAGATTCTGGGCAGCCTCAGATGGTTCTCCACAGTAAGCTCCTCCAAAGCCAGGTGGCGGACATCTCACATGTCCCGAAACAATTCCCCATAAGTGCTTCTCGAAAAGCAATCCCTCCATAATAAACTCCCAATAAGTGAAGTCTGTTCCATCGAACATAGGCACCCTAGATGGTGGGCCCATAACCTGAAATTCTATGGGCTCCATTGCCCACAGAATTCGCAGATCCAAAAGAAGCTAATCTAGATAGTGCCGACTCCAAGTTGATATAAACCCAAATAAATGATCCCTTGACAACAAGAACTCCAATATACTTTCACCCCTGTGAAGAGAAGACCTTCTGTGTGCTCAGTTCCACCACAAAATGCAAAGCTTCAATATGTGTTTTGGACAATATTCCCCACTTTGACTTTCCCACTGAATAAGTGCCACCCTGGCACGCAAAGACTCTGACCGACTACACCCTTGTGTAGCTTAGACTCCCCTGAGTCCGCAGCAAAAAGAATCAGTGAATTTGCTCACCCGAGCATTAAGTTATGGCTGGTCAAAGATGACCTTTATAGTTACAAGCTCTCTTAGAGAGAGAGGTACCTAAATATTACTAAGTCTCGGTCTGCCTACTCACGGATACCTACTATTAAACCCTAGTCCAATAGGAACACTATAAAGTACAAGAAGGTACAATGGGCGATGTACTTATTGTACAACCATTGTACGACAAGGTCTACAAGGTGACACTTGTCATATCGGAAGCCATGGTTCCTCCTCCCATCTTCTCCGGTATCAAATAATGTGGCGCCACGTGGCACCGCGTGACGCTATATCCGTATGCCGCCAAAAAGCTCACTTCGCGTGGCGGCTATAATTCCGGCCGTCCGATCAAAACATATTTTACACGTTTCAGATTCGCGTACATGCAGAAATTGCTCATTTTGGTTAGTCTGCTGTTAATTAGCTGTTTCGTTAATATTTATAGATTTATGAAACCCGTCACGTGTATCGTTTCATAAGTAACTTAATGGATAAGGCGTTGGTCTACTTAGTAGCCTACAAACCCCGGTTGAAATCCGGCCTGCGGCAGTATTTTGCTAAAACTAGTAAAATACTTTCTAATTCATTCTTAATCCTTCTAGATGATGCGGCAACCATGGCGTGCCTTTGGTCCTCTCCTTCTCTCTCTTTACATTCTAACCAAAATATAGAAGTGAACTATTAGTCACCTCTTTTCAACACTCTATTTATTTTTCTAACACAGACCTAGAAAATACATAAATTTCAACACTCCCCTTATTTTCTAGTCTACTTTCTTTTCAACTCCCACTAAACACAATTTTTTTTTTTTCCTTCTTTTTCTTTTCTCCTCATTAAACTCTAAGTGAATACCCTTGTATTTAAAGAAGTGTGTTAGATGAACCGAAATAATAATTACATCACAAAATTTATTTTGCATGCCATTTTTTATAAATCCGAGAAAATACTTTATCCACCTCATTTCTTTTCCATCCTCACTAAATCCAATTTCCCTCTTGCAACTCAAACAGCCAGCCCCATCTCCAATCTGCAACACACACCCAGATGCTAACCCTCTTACAGGCACACCTTCATAAATGCCATCACTCTCATTAGTGATGTCAAACCCATTACTCCCCATATTTATCGTTATATCAAGATTCCCCACTAAGTTCCTCATAAAATCTACATCTTGCGAGCTCATATTTTTATCCATGATACTCACCCCCATTTTCTGAATTTTCCTCACTCTCTCCCATGGAATTCTTTCCACTATCACTTTCTATAATGATTCCCAAAGAGTATTTCTCCTCCCCTAAACTTTTCATTAAATATTTCTTTTCTCCCCTATTCTTTAAAAACCCCTCTAGTTTTACTTCTCCCCTTTCCTCCAAATCCGTTGAAGTCTCCCTTTCCAACCAGTTTTCTATTTCCAAAATATTTATAAAATTATCCTCATTATTTTTATTTTTCTCTTTTTCATTTATGTATCCTAGATTTGACTTTCTCATTTCTAAGTCATACTTTTTACACTCTTTCACATCCTCATCATTTCTAACTCCCTCAAGTACCTCCCTTCCTCTTACTTCCCTTATACCTCCAAAAGCACATCGTTGCTTCCGTGTAATTTCTGTGTACTTCTCTCTCTTCTCCATTCTACCGATGTGAAGAAGCTCCAAAATTTCTTCATCCTCTTCATCCTCTTCCCTTTCTTCCTCCTCATCCACATTCCAACTTCTAAGTTCTTCCAAACAAGGGCATTCCTCTATATAATGACCCGGTTCCCTACAAAAGAAGCAAACACCCTTTTTCAAAGCTCCCCTTTCTTTTCCTCTCCCTCTCTTTCCACCAAAGTTCCGATAAGGTTTACCTTCGTCTTTCTTCCTCTCATCACGCTTCTGCTCGTCACCGCTGTTCCTCTCATCACGCTTCCGCCAATCACCACCGTTCCTCTCATCACGCTTCCGCCAATCACCACCAGCTGTAAAGGCAGTTACCCTTTCAGTTCCCCTACGAAGCTCCAAAGTGCTTTCCCTCACAAGAATTATCCCCATGGTAAAGCTCCAAGTCCATGAGGAGCCATCCATTGCCTGCATACGATTAATGATGTTTTCGTACTCATCTGGGAGTTTCATGAGTAGTGTATTGATCTTTCTTTCCTCAGATTCTACATACCCCGCACTAGCAAGCTCAACATATAACGCAGCAATATCATTGCAAAACTATATCATGTTATCGCCTTTATAAACATAGGCCTCTATTTCCTGTTTTACTAACTGCTGCCTCTGAATAGTCTCACTCTTATAAATCTGCCTTAGTGTTTCCCATATTTCCGTAGACTTAGTAAGACTTAAAAGAGTGATAGCTATGGACTTAGACACATATCTAAGTATGAGATGTTTTGCTATAGTGTTTTTATACTCACAAATTTTACTATCATTTTCTTCAGTTTTACTTATAACCCCTCTAAGTGGAGCTGTGGCGAAGAGCATAGCTCCCCTCACCATAAGTGTCTCTTTATCATTCTCCCCTTTTCCCCCTTCCATCACAATATTTTTCCCTTCAACTTTCGTTGCATCTGAACTCCGGTTGAGATTCTGGGCAGCCTCAGATGGTTCTCCACAGTAAGCTCCTCCAAAGCCAGGTGGCGGACATCTCACATGTCCCGAAACAATTCCCCATAAGTGCTTCTCGAAAAGCAATCCCTCCATAATAAACTCCCAATAAGTGAAGTCTGTTCCATCGAACATAGGCACCCTAGATGGTGGGCCCATAACCTGAAATTCTATGGGCTCCATTGCCCACAGAATTCGCAGATCCAAAAGAAGCTAATCTAGATAGTGCCGACTCCAAGTTGATATAAACCCAAATAAATGATCCCTTGACAACAAGAACTCCAATATACTTTCACCCCTGTGAAGAGAAGACCTTCTGTGTGCTCAGTTCCACCACAAAATGCAAAGCTTCAATATGTGTTTTGGACAATATTCCCCACTTTGACTTTCCCACTGAATAAGTGCCACCCTGGCACGCAAAGACTCTGACCGACTACACCCTTGTGTAGCTTAGACTCCCCTGAGTCCGCAGCAAAAAGAATCAGTGAATTTGCTCACCCGAGCATTAAGTTATGGCTGGTCAAAGATGACCTTTATAGTTACAAGCTCTCTTAGAGAGAGAGGTACCTAAATATTACTAAGTCTCGGTCTGCCTACTCACGGATACCTACTATTAAACCCTAGTCCAATAGGAACACTATAAAGTACAAGAAGGTACAATGGGCGATGTACTTATTGTACAACCATTGTACGACAAGGTCTACAAGGTGACACTTGTCATATCGGAAGCCATGGTTCCTCCTCCCATCTTCTCCGGTATCAAATAATGTGGCGCCACGTGGCACCGCGTGACGCTATATCCGTATGCCGCCAAAAAGCTCACTTCGCGTGGCGGCTATAATTCCGGCCGTCCGATCAAAACATATTTTACACGTTTCAGATTCGCGTACATGCAGAAATTGCTCATTTTGGTTAGTCTGCTGTTAATTAGCTGTTTCGTTAATATTTATACATTTATGAAACCCGTCACGTGTATCGTTTCGTAAGTAACTTAATGGATAAGGCGTTGGTCTATTTAGTAGCCTACAAACCCCGGTTCAAATCCGGGCGGCGGCAGTATTTTGCTAAAACTAGTAAAATACTTTCTAATTCATTCTTCCTCCTTCTAGATGATGCGGCAACCATGGCGTGCCTTTGGTCCTCTCTTTCTCTCTCTTTACATTCTAACTAAAATATAGAAGTGAACTATTAGTCACCTCTTTTCAACACTCTATTTATTTTTCTAACACAGACCTAGAAAATACATAAATTTCAACACTCTATTGTCTCAGAGTTAACAACAGTCTACTCCGGTGCTAGCAACGTCGGAGCCAAGAAGAACCACCAACAGGTACACACATAGACTTCCACACAAAAATATAGGAAGTAAAAGAATATGCTATTTCAAATTTAACAATATCACCTTGCCCCAAAAAAGAGAATAAAAGATGAAATTTTGAACTATAGCAAAGCAAGCTGATTTTACCATGAAGATAAACGATGACCAAAAAAAAGACAAAACCTCTCCTCAGAGGTACCGGAAACTGGTAAGTTCCTCCTTCACCCCTTAGATTCCACGGAACGGAACGGACCAAACTTTTCTCGGTTTAAAACAGCGAAAAGCTCAAATCGCCCAAAAAAAAATAATAATGCCTACTACCCGACAATGCTACGATTTCCACAAGAGACAATTTAAACCTGAGATGGCAACAAAGTCAGAAACAACAAAGAAAAAGTTTTCCAAAAGAAGTTTTGCTGGAATTTCTACAGTTTTTTCAAGAGACAATAATGAAATAACAACCTGTCTCTTTCAGCCCTTAGTGCCTCATACAACAAATTTTGTCCAGTTTCAGGTCCACAAAGTCAAGGCAATGCATGTAGCCAATGAGCAAAGATTAAAGGTTACCAGACTGAAATAAGACAAAAAAGGCGTATTGCAGTAAGGGTAAAAATTTATGTGCCCACTGCGGCTAGATCCGCAGTCAAAAGCTCAAATCGGATCCACAATTCTGAGCTAAGGTACTTAGATAATGCGAGAACACCAACATTTGACCTAGAGTAATTAATCGACCAAAATTTTGTTAGATCAAAACCAAATTCCCACTGACGTCTAACAGCATAATCTAGATTACAATTCGAAAGGTTATGGGAAAATCCACAATGTACCCCCCACTAGGGCTATCTGAAATTGACTTTTTGTAACGAAACTGTAATATTTGAAGCGAAATAACTTTGTCGTGCGGCCTCCGTTATGCGTGAACTAAAGTGCGTCGCGCTCCGTTTTCGATATACAAGAATCTGATCCGTTTTGTTACACCTTAATCTTCGTACATTGGTGATTGTAAAGGGTGAAAAAGGGTCCGAAAATCTTGGGTAAAGGTAAGTGTGCGGATAATGCACACGGGCTTGACAGCCGTCGAGCCTGCCTAGGAACCATAAGGTAAGGGCCGGCGGCCCTGAGAGAGGTGGAGAAGTAGCTGACAAATAAACCCAAAATTTTGATGCTCCCTGATGATGGCAATGCCCAACTGTGCCCCTATCCCTACCGAAGACATGAATGCTTATCATACGAGAAGATATGATAAGCACGAGGAATGAATTCGGGGGCAAGTGAAAAAGAAGATACCCCCCTCCCCCCTTCCCTTTTCCCATCAGGTAGGGGGAATAGGTTGGGTCCTTGGGCCGATACCCTTATTTCCCCTCCTCTTAGTCAATCAGGTCCAAGAAAATAAATATGCTACCCGCCCAATTGGCAGTCCCCACGTAACCACAAAGCAGAAGGTCGAGGACAAGAGTCCTAGGAAAATGGAAGGCAAGATTGATGCCAACATTGGTCGCAGCGATTGCATACCAAAATAGGTCCTTGCTGGGATGAGAAATTGTTGTATGAGGAACAGGAAGGAGGGTCGGCAAAATAAGTGAAGTGGAAAGTCAGTTCGTCTTCCAATCCTCGAAGATGGCAAAGGGCCACATTGATCTGATTTTCCTTAATTTTGTGGCCATGCTTGCCCTCCAAAGTGAGAACGCCCTTATTCCAAATCTCCACCACCTTTAAAATCACCCACCCGGTAGAGATATCCAGAGTGGCCTTTTTTTGTTGAATCCGATATGCAAAATCCCCTCGATAAAATCGTCGTTTCCATGGGACATAATTCCCGCTTCTATGTTGGGATTACCATAGCTGATCGCAGTGATGAGCAGCTTGTAAGTTCCCCATAGCGAGAGGTATTTCTCGATGAAATACTTTGGCCCTATCCACAATCAATTTCGCGAGCGTCCCCTTGTTATCCATCTACATAAGAACAATTGCTTATGCCGAGGCAGCGCCGAGTAGGATGAGATGTCGTCTGAACAAGATGAAATATGGGATGTAGGAATGGAGGGAAGGCTGTGTGCTAAATCCGTACCCAATGGCAATCTTAGGCACCCTTTTGTCCCACTCCCCTCGATCTTCTTCAACAAGATATTTCAGCAGTGACCTCTTCATTGTCTGTACGCACCTTTCTACCAAATCGTCGGCCTGGTGGTGGTCTCGGCTGGTCAGTCGGTGAACAAAAAGGCACAATTCCAAGAGGTTGGCAAATTCTCTTACGAACTCGTAGCCTTGATCGGTCAGAACTTCTGCTGGTGTCGAAAATTGGGAAAACACTCTTTGCAGGAATGCATCCGCAATGGATTTGGACTTTTTTCGGGGCATAACCACCAATTCTATCCATTTTGAAAAGTGTTTTATCAGGACCAATACAAACTGGTTCCCCCTTCTACTGGTTGGGAGAGGTCCCAAAAGGTTCAATGACCATCGATAAAACATTCCTCTGATGGGAAGAGAATGAAGCTCGGTCTCGCTCTTTTTGTCAAACGCAACTTTCACTCGGTCACACGAAGGGCAGGTCTATGCAATTCGGTTGACTTGGGTCTGCAACCCATGCCACCAATACGACCCCGTGACAATTGATGTGGTCCGTTTTTGCTCGAAGTGTCCGCATTGCTGGTGGAGTCGGAAAATAAGAGTTTCTCTCTCAGCTAGGGGAGGAAACCACTTTCCTCGTTCCATCTGCCCATTTTCGGATCAGGATGCCCCGTCCCCACTCATACACAGCCATGTGGGTTCGCACACAAGATAATTGAGCTCAAGACAAATGGAAGAGGGGAGAACCTTGCTCGATAGACTAGAGCGAATCGGAGTGGTTCCAAATATCTTTACATCTGGCCCCTATTGGTGCATGCCCCTCCACATCTATAAAAAAGTGGACCCTTAGATCGAGGAAGCCAAATAAAGGCGTTAGAGGCCCGAATAAGTCTCAAACTAATCTCGCGATCCTCATCGTGCCGGGCCTCAGCAGAATCTCTAGTGGAAGGGTCCGCGTTTTTGCTCAGTCCATCGAAATTCCCGTGGATTTCTTCGACTCCTTCGATTATACTAAAATCGTATTCCTACAAGATTAACACCCATCTGGCCAGCTTGCCGGTTAACTTACTATTCTGTATGATCCACTTGAGCTGCTGATGATCTGAAATCTAGGTGAAGTGAATCCTATAAAGTTATGGTAAAAAATGTTGAATTGCCCAAACGACGGCGAGTAACTCCGCGTGGTAACTGTTGTTATTCCACTCCGCTCTGTTATTGCTCCTGTTAGCTTAAGCCACCACATTCTAAGCCCCGACATCATCCAATTGAGCCAAAACCGCCCCTAATCCAAACCTGCTCCAATCCTTGTAAAGGAAAAAAGGCCTCTGGTGATCATACATCAGGACACGCGATGCCGCTTAAGGGAATTCTTCAAAAATTGGAATGAAATCTGTTGTTCCTCCGCCCACTGCCACTTTTGGTCTTTACGCAATAAGTAGTTTAAAGGTTGGGCGCGATTGTTGAACTCGGGGATAAATCTTCGATAGTTGTTGGCCAATCGTAGGAAGGTGCGGAGTGCCGAGACGTCTTGCGTAGGAGGGAGGGCATCAAGGGCCGCCACCTTGACCATATGGGGATCCACTGTCTCGGGGGTCATTTCATGTCCTAGGTAGATGATTTTCTTCACCCCAAAAATACCCTTGCCCCGGTGACATTTCTAGCCCTCTGATTGGAAGGCCCGGAGGACAATCTGTATATGATCCTACTGCTCCTCGAATGTTTAAGAGAAGAAAATCACGTCATCAATATAACACTTTGCACAATCGATTCCCCGTAGAGCTTCATCCATTGCTTTTGGGAATTTTAATGGTGCATTTCTTTAGCCCTAACGCCATCTAGAGCCACGCATACAACATGGATCCAGCCCAAAAGGCCGTCCTCTCCAGGTGCTTCGGTTCCATTGCGATTTAGTAGAACCCATTCTTTATATCAAACGTGGAATAGATTGTGGCCCCAGCAAGAGAGTCAAAGATCTCTTCAGCGGTGGGCATCAGGTATCGGTCACGTACGGTTGTCGGGTCGAGCATGCGATAGTCTCTGCACATCCAAAAATCTAGAGTTTTTCCGGACGAGTCCTTCTTGGGTGGGAGAATGGTTGGGGAAGCAAACCCATGGAGTCCTGTACTCTCCTGCACTAATCCTGCTTCTACCAAGGTTTGTACCTTTGTCGTGATGAATTGTTTTTCCTTGAAACTGAGTGGGTATTGTTTTTGCCAAACAGTTGCTGTCTCATCTATGAAGTCGATCCAAAAAGGGGTTTCCTTTGTAAACGTTAACGTCGGTGTCCGACCATGAGAACAGGTGTTTGTTCTCCTCTAATAGTTTCGAGAGCTGGGCCTTTTGTAGAGGGTCAAGCTGCTCCCCCAAGGTCCAATCCATCTTCCCTGGTTCCATCGCCGCCCATGCTTCTAGTGGTCGGCCCCAGCGGGAGATGTCGAATTCCAACCCTACTTGTGGATCTACTTCTCCCCCTCTTGTTAGGACGCTACTGGTGACAAATTCTACTAAGTTATCCCTTTTCTACGCCTCTGCTTCCCCCCATTGAGGAAACTTTCGGATCCCGTGTAATGCTTAAATATAAAATTGTTGAGTAAATATTTGAGTTCCTCCTTGCCTCTCTCCCCCCCTCAAGCTGCAACATGGCCTGCATCGCTAGCGATTTTGGAGCTTGAAGGTAGCTGGTCCGAGACTGAGGTGACTGAATACTGTAAAAAGCGAAAGAATGTTTTAAGACCCACGTAATAACATTCAAATCCATACTTTGCCTGATTAAACTACACCTTTGGAGGTCTGAAATACATGGTGCTACCATGGTTCTATGTTGGTATCCCATGGCTTGTTCGCGTTCTTTAATGTTTGGTGTTGTCCACGCTGCCGCCGAGTTATCAAATATCATCCCCAAAGCTCTTTTCTGATAAGCGTGGCTGTGAGGGAAAGAATTTAGTGTGAGGAGTGCTTTCCATAGGGCCCCTGGTTTATTGCAACGGAAAAACGGTGACGGTCAGCTGTGGTCACAAGGTGGCCATTCGCCCTTTCCTCAAAATTTGTTGGACTGTTATTTGGGGGTCTAAGACTTGTGTGGCTAAGAGTTGCTTGAGTACAGAGATCGAGACCATGTTAGTCCAATAAAATCTAACTCTATACGCCCTAAATCCTATCTGTGCTACGTCGAAAACTAATGGTGCCCCTAAAATCTCTGATGGCTTTTATCATCTGCTGGGTGAACAATTTTAAGATGTACCCCACTCGCGTGTCTAGGAGCTTCTGTATTCCAATGAGTTACCGAATCATCTTGAAGAAGGTTTTGCTTTGGCAGTCTTGGTGTCCTTTTCCTTCTCCTGTTAGGGAGTATCCTTCACAAGGCCATCCAGCTATTACAAGATCTACCATCCCCACAATTTCTAAATTATAGGTCATAATGTGGTCTGCATAATGGGGAAGCTTTCAGTGAGCGTTAGAAAAGGAAGACAATGGTAGTTGCTAGGGATACAGTTGGTGGAGCTAGTGCAGACGGTGCTCACTGACAGCCCGAGCTTCTGCTGCTATTTCTACGGCCGCATAGTCCTCCACTTGGTATCCTGCCTTTAACACTGCTTCCAAATTGAAAGTGATTCCAACAAACAGAGATAAGATTCGAAGTCTTGATCAAGGAACTGTAGAAATTAATGGTTTTAAAGTATTTTCTAGGTCTGAATAGAAATAAAGAAGCCGAGGCAGTCTACCTCTAACTTCTCTCTCCAAACTCTCAAACTTGTCGCAGTTATTGAGAAATTGGAAAGGAAGCTAGAGCCATGGCTACCTAGGCTATCCTAAGGTTTACGGGAAATTTATACTAGTTAGGGGATTATTTACTAAAAGTTATATGCCGGCCACAAGATTTGATCATAGTACCTGCTGGCCGACAGATAGTAGATAGCCGGTAGCCTTAGCTTTTAAGTCTAGATGTAGTTTTACGCATTATATAGTACGATAATTAATTAAACATTAATTCGTAGGATTAATCATTTAACTATAATTTTTAACGGGATACATAGATTTGGTATGTAAAAGTACGAATTGCGGTACGGATAAGAAATCAATACCGCGCATAGATTTCGTAAGCGAAACAAATACCGCGCATGTATTTATTACGGCTACGATCAAATTCGAGTTTAATCGGACGGCCGGAATAAGCGCTGAGATCGCGGAAGAAGAATTCGGCGGTTTGTGGGCATCGCCACATCGGATGACACGTGGCGATGTTACATTGGAGCGCGGCATCTTCGAGGATTAAAAGAGCGAATCCGGACATACCACGTGTTGACATTTAGGCCATGTCGTACAGTGTCCGTACATAAAGTACACCGGCAGCTGTACTTTTGCGTACGGAACTGTAATCTGATTGGTTCCGTACATCAATAGATAGATTCTGTGAGAGAGATAAGACTTAGAAAAAATTAGAAGATAGGACCCTCTCTCCTAGAGAGCTTCTGTACAAAAGGTCAACTTTGACCCTCCATAACTTACTGCTCAGGGGAGCAAATTCAGAGATTCTTTTTGCTATTGACTCAGGGGAGTCTTTTCTTTACAGGGGTGAAGTTAGTCAGAGTTTTTGTCTGTCAGGGTGGCAGTTATTTTTTGTTGAAACACAAAGGGGTCAGGGTTATCCTAGAGGCTTCTTAGAAGCTGTCCACTCTGAGGACTTATGGAGGTCTCAAAGTTTTAGGTTATGGGCCCACCCTTTAGGGTACCAATCTTTAATGGAACTGGCTTCCTATACTGGGAAAGTATGATAATAGGAGCTCTATGCGAAAAAAGGTTTTGGGGGATAGTGAGTGGACGGTTGGGGTGCCCATCAAGTCTTGGAATTCCTCTAGGGTTTGGAGGAAGCTGATTCACCTGGAAAGAGGATCCACCTTCAACGGAGGAAACAAAAGAAGGAGAGGTGGTGGACAAAGGAAGGGAGAAGGAGGCGACCACACCAATAGCAACTGGTTCGACATTCATGTCACCTATTCCGAGGAACGACGAGAATGATACTGAAACCTGGGACTTTAACAATATGGCGGCAAAGCACTTCATCCTACGCCATCTCACACAAGGACTTCCATGTCCTCATTTGCAGGTAGAAAGGGCATCCGATCTTTGGATGGCTCTCATAGAGATATACCGAAGTGGTACGATTCAGCAACAACAGTTGGCTGATCAGAAAGTTAAGGACTATGTATACAAAGGGGGAAATATGTTGGATTTTTGCAATGAGCTTGCTACACTCTTCATGGAGCTAGAGAGTGCCGGAAAAGATTTTAGTGAAAAAGAAAAGGTTAACTGTTTACTGATGAAGTTACCTGATGAGTTCGAGAACATAGTCAACCGTGTGCAGGACTTGCCGGACTCGAGGTGGATATGGAACTTAGTGGTAGGGATGATTCTCGTTCGAGAGAATACGATTAAGATTCGAAGGGGAGGAAAGAGTGGCCAAGCCTTGGCAACAGCGACTGACTAGAGGAACAAGGATTCCCGGAAACCAGTCGGAAACTATGGGGGTAGGGAGCAGAAAAAACAGGCTGACGAGTTCGAACCAAGGGCTCCCAGAGGTTTATGTCATTTCTGTAAGAAACCGGGGAACTATATGGCAGAGTGCACTAAGCTAACCGAGCTTCGGTTAAAGGAGCGGCAGACCGGTGGTACCCTGAGAGGAAAGAAAAAGGCCCTTGTCACACAAGTACTTGAGGCGGAATCCGAGGACGAGGACGATAAGCTCCTTTTGGATGAGGAGTTGGAGGCGAAAAATGAGGTTGAAATTCCACGAAGGCAGAAATGTGCTTACAGTGGATTGAAAGGTGAAGCAGGTTGGATTATAGATTCAGGTGCCTCCATGCACATGTGTAAGGATAGGCACCTGTTCACTAAGATAAGAAAGATTCCCACCGTAGAGATAGAGTACGGGGATGGGAGGATAGTAACCACTACTCTTGTAGGATCGGTAGATCTAAAAGTGTTAGTAGAAGGAAAGACATCCATATTAACATTCTCCGATGTATTGTTTATTCCGGAGCTGAACAAAAACCTTATTTCTACATCTATATTAGATGATAAGGGTTTTTTCACTAGCACTAGGGAAGGAGTCTTTACTGCTAGTTTTGAGGAGGATGTCTATTTCATTGCTGAGAAAGGTAGCCATGGGATGTTTAGGCTGATCTTAAGTAATGAAACGAAGAAACTTTATTATGCTGGTGTTCATGATATTATGATGTGGCATAAGAGGCTTGGGCATGTGAATCTAGATAAGTTAAGAGAGATGTAAAAGATGGGAGTGGTGGAAGGGATTCAGTTCAGTGAGAGTGATGATATAAGTGATTGTAGTGGATGTGCTCAAGGTAAAGCACACAGATTATCCTTTCCTAAAACATCCACCTATAAGGGAGAAAAAATTCTAGATCTAGTACACACAGGTATTTGAGGACCGGCTAGAGTGCCCTCACCGGGGGGGAAGAGATTTATGATGACTATAACTGATGATTTGTCTCGGTATTCCCGGGTGTATTTTTTGAAAAACAAGTCAGAAGCTCAGGATTGTTTTAGACAATATAAAACATGGAGCGAAAAACTCCATCAAACTCTAATCAAGAGAGTTAGGAGTGACAATGGTGGAGAGTATACTTTCTAACCAGTTCGAGGATTTTCTGAGGGAAGACGGGGTCCAACACAAAAAGATAGTTCCAGAAAATCCAGAACAGAATGGGGTAGCTGAAAGGTTAAATAGAACACTAAGTGATAGTGTTAGAAGTATGTTGTCGGATAAGAAGATAGGAAAAAGGTTTTGGGCAGAAGCAATGAATTGTGCTAATTACCTCAAAAATAGAGTTTTTACTTCAGCTATAAAAGATCAAACACCTTATGAGAGATGGACAGGCCGGAAACCAGACTTATCTCATTTAAAGGTTTTTCGGCAGTCAAGTATTCAGTGTAGATACAGATCGGTCTAATTGGAAGCTAGATCCTAAAGGAAAACCGGGATACTTATTAGGATATGATGAGGATGTTAAAGGATATAGAGTTTATGATCTAAAAAGAGAAGATAGAATCTTAGTAAAGCATCTAGTAGTTATAGATGAAGGAATGTATAAGGATCCCTTCAAATATACAAATTCAGTAAAAATCAGATTTGAGTCAGAAAATTCCGATGACTTTGAGCTCCCTAACTATCCGGGTTTTAGAGACGATGAGATTCTTGCAGGTACAAATCAGACCGAAAAGGACTCGGTTGTGGATCCTCCAGTTACAACTCTACCCGAATTGGAAGACGTGGTGGAAATTGATTTAGAATCAAGGGATAGGGGAGAAGCCGAGTTTGTTCGAAAGAATCCACGAGAACCATCTATTCCGACCTCAGATTTTGAGGGGGGGAGGAGAAGTAGCAAAAGACTGCAAGAAAAACAGGTTAATAACAAGGTAACTAAACTATCTCATCAAGATGAACCTCAAACTTATGGAGAGGCGATGACTTGTCCAGAAAGAAACCGGTGGAAGACAGCCATCAATGAGGAGATGGCCTCAATTATGGCAGTCGATACTTGGGAGCTGGTGGAATGTCCACCTAACCGAAAACTAATCGGTTGTTAGTGGGTTTTCAAATTAAAACTGAACCCAGATAACACAATCGAGCGCTACAAGGCCCGATTAGTGGCAAAGGGATTTACACAAATGGAGGGAATTGACTACGAGGAAACCTTTGCCCCGGTGGTCTGATTTCTCTCTGTCCGCATACTTCTCTGCCTCGCAACAGCGGAAGACATGGAAGTGCACCAGATGGACATCAAAACAACCTTTTTGCATGGAGAATTGGAAGAGGAGATCTTCGTGCGACATCCCGAAGGGTTTGTGGAGGAAGAAGAGGAGAGTAAGGTATGCCGGCTGATTAAATCTCTTTATGGTTTGAAACAGGCGCCTCGACAGTGGAATAAGAAACTTGATGAGTTTCTTACCGGTCTGGGATATATCCGGATCAGCTCAGATCACTCAATCTATGTTTTAGAAGATGAAGAAGGTTTTATATTTATTGCAATTTATGTTGATGATTTGCTTGTTTTAAGTAAATCAATGGAAAAAATTAATAAACTGAAAACCGATCTTAAGGGGAGATTTGAAATGAAGGATATGGGGGAAGAAAAATATATTTTGGGAATTCAAGTAGAGAGAGACCGAAAAAGAAATTTTTTAAAATTGACTCAAAAGGAAGCAATAGGGAACATGCTTGAAAAATTTCAAATGGATAAAGCTAATAGTTGTACAACTCCAATGGAGTTGAAGAAGGGAAGTGAGGGTAGTGAGGAAGAAGGAGTCATAGTCTTAGACGAGGAATTATCTCTTGAAGAAAAGAAGTTCATGCAGACTATTCCTTACAGACAAGTAGTGGGAAGTCTAATCTATTTTATGAATTCTACCCGGCCGGATTTAGCTGCAGCTGTAAGAGTGCTGAGTAGAAGTCTAAATGCTCCCACTAAGAGGGATTAGGAGGCAGCTAAGAGAGTCCTTAGATACTTGATAGGAACTAGGGATCTATGGTTGCATTTGGGTGGGGAGAATACTGACATCACTACTTGGAGTGATTCCAGTTATGGTGATGCTCCGATGAGGAGATGCACTTCTGGATATGTATTATATGTGGGTGATGGGGCTTCCTGTTGGATTAGCAAACAACAAAAGGTTATTGCTTAGTCCACCATGGAGGCTGAGTATATGGCCTCTTGCTCTGCTGTAAAAGAATTGATGTGGGTCAAGTCTTTGCTTGGTGAGCTTGGTCATCTTAAGAGTGGTGTGCAGAAAATATTTTGTGATAATCAGGCAGCAATCGCTATTTCTGCCAATCCTAAACATCATTTTAAAGCTAAACACATGGACATTAGACTCAGCTTTGTTAGAGAGAAAGTAGAAAATAAAATAATCAATTTAGAGTACCGACCAGATAGTGAGATGGTAGCAGATATGATGACCAAACCTGTGCCTTCCCCTAAGCTAATTTTCTGCAGGGAGAAGTGTGGTCTGAAATTAAAGATTGACTACAAAATAAAGGGAGTGTAGAAATTAATGGTCTTAAAGTATTTTCTAGGTCTCAATAGAAATAAAGAAGCCGAGGCAGTCTACCTCTAACTTCTCTCTCCAAACTCTCAAATTTGTCGTAGTCACTGAGAAATTGGAAAGGAAGCTAGAGCCATGGCTACCTAGGCTATCTTGAGGTTTACGAGAAATTTATACTAGTTAGGGGATTATTTTCTAAAAGTTATATGCCGGCCACAGGATTTGATCATAGTACCTGCCGGCCGATAGATAGTAGATAGCCGGTAGCCTTAGCCGTTAAGTCTAGATGTAGTCTTACGCATTATATAGTACGATAATTAATTAAACATTATTTCGTAGGATAAATAATTTAACTAAAATTGTTAACGAGATACATAGATCTGGTATGTAAAAGTACGAATTGCGGTACGGATAAGAAATCAATACTGGGCATAGATTTCGTAAGCGAAACAAATACCGCGCATGTATTTATTACGGCTACGATCAAATTCGAGTTTAATCGGACGGCCGAAATAAGCGTCGAGATCGCGGAAGAAGAATTCGGCGGTTTGTGGGCATCGCCACATCGGATGACACGTGGCGATGTTACATTGGAGCGTGGCATCTCTGAGGATTAAAAGAGCGAATCCGGACATACCACGTGTCGACATTTAGGCCATGTCGTACAGTGTCCGTATATAAAGTACACCGGCAACTGTACTTTTGCGTACGGAACTGTAATCTGATTGGTTTCGTACATCAGTAGATAGATTTTGTGAGAGAGATAAGACTTAGAAATAATTAGAAGATAGGACCCTCTCTCCTAGAGAGCTTCTGTACAAAAGGTCAACTTTGACCCTCCATAACTTACTGCTCAGGGGAGCAAATTCAGAGATTCTTTTTGCTATCAACTCAAGGGAGTCTTCTCTTCACAAGGGTGAAGTTGGTCTGAGTTTTTTTCTGTCAGGGTGGCAGTTATTTTTTGCGTAAACACAAAGGGGTCAGGGTTATCCTAGAGGCTTCTTGGAAGCTGTCCACTCTGAGGACTTATGGAGGTCTCAGAGTTTCAGGAACCATCAATGACACCATTTGTCAATTGAATTCTTTATCGCCAGTTAGGATATTAGAGGGATCTGACCAAAGGTACTTCCTGTTTTCTGGCATAATTGCTGCATATGTTTGGTTCACCTCCTGCCGAAGTGTGGCCGTTTGTGATAATCTATTCTGGTATTTCGCTTCCCACCGCTTGGAAATACGGAATTGCTAGATTCTGTCGGGGATATCGCCTGAACAAGAAAATAGCTTTGAAAGGGTTGAGGTAGCATACACAAGGTAGCATCCAAACACCAGGAGAGTACTGCTTCTTTTGTTCCACAATGCTAAGGGAACCACAACCTTGGTCCTCTCAGGATCCTGAAGGTCCCGAAATGTGAATTGTTTTTTCTAAATACTCAGCCCCATATTCAGCCGTATCCACATAGCCATCCCCAACAAAATTTCAAACTGATTACCTTCCACCACCAAAAAAAAGAGTTGGATTCGGATTTGTTGGCCCACATCATCAGAGAATTCGATTACCATGGCCTTAATAATCTCGTAGACAAGTTGGCTTCCGCTGTTAACCGTGCCCAGGCAAATGTCGCTCGGACAAATTTTAGGTCCAAGTTCCTCGGGCATCGGATGTAAAGCTGGGGTGGTGATTAGGTTAGGTAGAGCCTCGATATCAACCACGACATTGTGATAGCCTCTGTATCCATTGAGTTTTAAATTTCCGGTCCGATTCAAAATGATGGCAACCGATAAATCCTTGTGATCCCTATCTACAATAAGGGTCTTGGGATCCGAGGACAGAAAGGCTGTTATAACGGATTTTTAAAGCAACTCTCTCTCTCTGCCCATGTGGATTTCCTTCCCTACGGTGCAATTTTGTGTCCTCCATTGGACTAAAGAATTCAAGAAGCCTCTAGATAGCTATTGACTAACCCACTTCCAATGGCAACCAGTGCTACATAAACACACAAACAAACAATCTGACTGGACCCCTGTGCAGCCTGGACTCCTTTGAGTCTGAAGGGAAAAGAATCTTTGAAAACGCCCAACCACGCGATAAGTTATGAGCCGGCAAAAAGGCCAATTTTATACAAAGCTCTCTTAGAGAGAGTTGACTGCCTACTCAATTTCCTAAGTCCTAAACCCCTCTCACAGCCCCTATCTACTAAAGTACGAACCGATCATATGACTGTAAAGTACAGAAAGATACATGACTGTTGTCCTTTTTGTACTGCTTGTGTACGACAAGGCCACTAAGTGGACGCGTGTCATTTTTCAACTCGTTCGTATATTCCTTGGAATTCTCGCGAGCGAATGTCATCCTTCCACGCGGCGCCAAGTCATGCCACGTCCATAAAAGCCAAAGTGACCATTCCGCTATCTCGGCAATGATATGTGCCGTCAGATTACATCTGATATTAAATGTCGATTGTCAAAACAAATGTCCGATTCATTTGTTTCGTGCGAAATGACGTTCACATTAAACTTTGACAAGTTCTTTGTTCCTTCGTTCGAATTCCAATTAATTGATTTCAGTACCATACAAGAGTTTAAATACATATCGATCCCTATATCTCGTAACAAACATCTACGACAGACTGGTTAGAGCTAACAACTACGCCGCGCTTTGCCGGTCAGAGGTTCGAGTCCTGCCGCACTCAACCTTTTGTTCAGAGTGACTTAAGTCACTCTTTAGTTGTGCGTGTTGAGCTAAGACAGCCATGGCTCAACCACCCTCTGTATCCCTCAGAGACTACAACAAGTATGGTGGGTAGAGTGAGGAGGTGGAGGCAGGTTGTTCGCCTTTTTCTTTTCCTTTTTGTACTGAACTATTTAGACCTAGAAAATACCACATAAATCTAATAATTTCAACACTCCCCTTATTTCCTAATCTTACTTTAATTTCGGTTTTAACTATACTTTTCTCTGCAATATTTTAACTTGGGAGAAGGCACCGGTTTTGTAAAAATATCAGCCACCATTTCCAAATCAGATCTATATACAAGATTCACAATCTTATTCTCAACTTTTTCTCTTACAAAACTTAATCTTATGTCTATATGTTTAGCCTTAAAATACTGTTTTAGATTAGCTGCAATTGCAATGGCAGCTTGATTATCACAAAATACTTCATGCATTCCCTCCTTCATATACCCCAATTCTTCCAACAAGGACTGCACCCACATCAACTCTTTCACAACAGAACAAGAGGACGTGTACTCAGCCTCCATAGTAGACTGAGCAACCACCTTTTGTTGCTTACTGCTCCAATAGCAAGCACCTTCCCTAACATATAACACATACACAGAAGTGAATCTTCTCATAGGTGCGTCCCTATAACTGGCATCACTCCAAGTAGTGATGTGAGTGTGCTCCCCTCCCAAATAAAACCATAACTCTCTGGTTCCCACCGGATATCTCATGACTCTCTTGGATGCCTCATAGTCTCTCTTCGTATGATTATTTAGACTCCTACTGAGTACTCTAACTGTTGTCGCTATGTCCGGCTTGGTACATTTCATGAAATAGATTAAATTTCCTACGACCTGTCTATAAGGAATAGACTTCATAAACTCTCTCTCCTCCAGACTCATTTGATAATCTAAGATTATCACTCCTCCTTCTACACTCCCATCACTTACTTTTTCAAGTCTTTGGGAGTGGTACAACTGTTAGAATTCTCCATCTAGAAGTTCTCAAGCATATAACCTATTACTTCTTTCTGAGTAAGTTTGATAATCTTATTCGCCCTCTATCTCTCCATTTGAATTCCCAAAATATATCTTGCCTCCCCTAAATCCTTCATATCAAATATGCTTCTAAGATCTTTCTTTTACTTATTGATTTTTTCCAAAGATTTACTCAACACAAGCAGATCATCCACATAAATTGCAATAATAATGAGACCATTCACATAAATTGCAATAATAATGAGACCATTCTCATCATCAAACATATAGATAGAATGGTCAGAGCTTTCATATCTCTCAATGGTATTATCTGGGTTCATTTTTAGTTTAAATACCCATTTACACCCAATAGGTTTTCTGTCAGGAGGACAATCCGGTAGTTCCCAAGTATTTGCTTCCATGATGGAGGCCATCTCATCATTTATGGCTCTAATTCATCTTTCTTTCTCTGGACTATTCACTGCCTCCGAGTAAGACTGAGGCTCATCTGGGTGAGATAGCTTAGTTACCTTATGAGCGGGTTGATTTTAATGTATCCTTTTGCTGATGTTTCTCCCTCCCGCAAACACCGAAGCTGGAATGGATGTAAGTCTTGGATTTCTCCTCACTATCTCCCCTGATCATGGAAGCCGGTTCTGGTCCCACTTCTTCTATCTCCTCGAAGTCTGCTGGTTTGAAAAGTTAGTTTCGTGCGTGCGTGTCATTTCGTGCGTACACAATGTTTCGTGGGTACCGTACGCTACTCTAATTCTATCTTGATTTACTATGGAGGTTCAAATTGATTTGGGAATTGGGGGAGTAATGGTACTAATTGTTTTGGGATGTACGTTATTAATTGAGTGGCGCGAACAAAACGTAAGGAAAGGTACGGAATATGTAAATGTACGGCAGATCGCGAAGCGATCGGATCTGGAATGTTTTTGGAGAAATACGCCGCTGGTACGGACTAATTTGGATGGAGTGATGTCATTTCGCCAAGTGGATTTTAGTGATTATGCTTCACGACATCAAAGAGCTACGGACGGCGGCGCCGTCAGTTTGGTGAAGGACGCGAAATCGCGTCCATCACATGATATTTAATTTGGACGGTCCAGATTCGTTTGACGAAATTTGTAAGACTTGTAAATATTTAGCAATGTTTTGTCCTGTGTATTAATTATTAGGGTAGATCTCATGTACACTCACATTAATTGAGGTAGTTGATTGATTACGTACGGCTTGTATGCCTCCGTACAGTTAGTAGTAAGCTGTAGTGTATATTTGTAGGACTTAGTCATTTTTGGACTTAGGAACTTTTGGACAGAAAACTGTATTTTGCTCCTTTTTGGGAATTTCATGTAAGAATTGCTCTCAGTTCTATTGGCAGAATTATCTGATATTTTGCATGTGTATTTTTCCTTGTATTGATCATATTTTAGCAGATTTGCAGACCTAGTGTGTATTTAGTTTGCCTGAGGCTTCATTATGAAGGTGGTCAGATTTATCAAAGTTCTGGCAAGTTATTTTTCTGCAACTTTGACTAAGTGTTGTGATTATTCGGTTTGGTATTGTTATATGAAAATTATCGGGAATACTAAGTGGCATAGAAACAATCTAATTGAGTAGTTTCAGCTTGGTTTGGTTATTGTGTAGAATTCTGAGTGGAATCTAAAGAGGCTGTTTTGGGGTAGTCTGTGGTGCTTCGGAGGGTACATTAATGGCTGAAAAGGGCTATGAACAACAAATTCCATAAAAGTATGTGAGATTTTAGGTGAATCTCCTGTATCTCGAATCTCCCCTGGGTCTGCAATCACGGTTTCACTCATGTCCCTTTCGGAAACGACCGAGTTCTCCTCATTTTCAGACTCAAATCTGATTCTTATATTCTTTGTATATTTGAAGGGGTCAAATGACTTCCCTTTATCCATGAAAACAAGATGTTTGACTAGAATGATATCTTTCTTTGTTAAGTCATACACTCTATACCCCTTAACATCCTCATCATATCCCACAAAGTATTCAAGTTTTCCCTTAGCATCTAGCTTATAGTTTTTCCTATCCGTGTCAAGACTGTAACTTGGCTTCCGAACACTTTAAGGTGTGAGATATCAAATTTCCTTCCAGCCTATCTCTCATAAGGTGTCACTCCTGAAACTCTGAGACCTCCATAAGTCCTCAGAATTGACAGCTTCCAACAAGCCTCTAGGATAACCCTGACCCCTTTATGTTCAGCAAGAACAACTGCCACCCTGAAAGACAAAAACTCTAACCACCTTCACCCTGTGAAAGGAAGACTCGCTTGAGTCGATAGCAAAAAAAATCTCAGAATTTGCTCCCTTGAGTAGTAAGTTATGGAGGGTCAAAGTTGATCTTTTGTACAGAAGCTCAATGGGAGAGAGGGTCCTATCTACTAATTTTTCTAAGTCCTATCCCTCTCACAGACTCTATCTACTGATGTACAGAGCCAATTATATTACACTTCCGTACACAAAAGTACGGTTGCCGGTGTACTTTCTGTATGGACACTGTACAACATGCCCTAAATGTCGACACATGGTATATCCGGATTTGCTCCCTTAATCCTCGGAGATGCCGCGATCTAATGTTATTCTGCCACGTGTCATCCGATGTGGCGATGACCAACAACTGCCGAAATTCTCTTCCGCGATCTCGGCATTCATTCTGGCCGTCCGATTAAATGCACATTTAATCGTAGCCGTAATAAATACCTGCGCGGTATTCGTTTCGCTATTGAAACAAATGCGCGGTACATGTTTCTTTTCCATACCTTGATTGTACTTTTATATTCATCAATCCATGTATCCTGTAAACAGTTTCAATTAAATGAATTATCCTACGTGGTAATGTTTAATTAAATATCAAACCATATAGTATATATCATTAGTTCTATACTTAACGGATAAGGCTACCGGCTACCGGCTGCTCACCGTCCCGCAGGTACCAGGATCAAATCTTGGATACAGCATATATCTATTTAGTAAATAAACCCCTAACGGTAAATAAACTAATATATTTCCCGTAAAAATCTACAGAGCCTAGGTAGCCATGGCTCTAGCTTCCTCTCCAATTTATCAGTGATTGCAACAAGTTTGAGAGTGGGAGAGAGAAGTTAGCGATAAAATGCCTCGGTATCTTTCTATATTTCTATTTAGACCTAGAAAATACTTGAAAACGGACCATTAATTTCTACACTCCCCATATTTTCTAGTCAATCTTTATTTTCAAACCACACTTCTCACCAGAAAATTAGCTTAGAGGAAGGCACAAGTTTGGTCATCATATCTGCTACCATCTCACTATCTGGTCGGTACTCTAAACTGATTATTTTGTTTACTACTTTCTCTCTAACAAACCTGAGTCTAATGTCCATGTGTTTGGCTTTAAAATGATGTTTAAGATTGGCAGAAATAGCGATTGCTGCCTGATTATCACAAAAAAAATTATGCACACCACTCTTAAGGTGACCAAGCTCACCAAGCAAAGAGTTGACCCACATCAATTGTTTCACAGTAACAGGGCCATATACTCAACCTCCACATGGATGGCGAAAGCATTTGTTTGCTACTCCAACAAAGAGCCCCATCACCCACGTATAATACATATCTACATCACTCTTCCTCGGAGCATCACCATAAACGGCATCACTCCTAGTAGTGATGCTAGTATTCTCCCCACCCAATTGCAACCATAGATCCCTAGTTCCTATCAAATATCGAAGGACTCTCTTAGCTGCCTCCCAATCCCTCTTAGTGGGAGAATTAGACTTCTACTCAGCACTCCTACAGCTGGAGCTAAATCCGGCCGGGAAGAATTCATAAAATAGATTAGACTTCCCACTACTTGCCTGTAAGGAATATTCTGCATGTACTTTTGTTCTTCAGGAGATAATTCCTCGTCTAAGACTATGACTCCTTCTTCCTCACACCCCTCACTTCCCTTCTTGAACTCCATTGAAGTTGTACAACTATTAGCTTTATCCATCTGAAATTTTTCAAGCATGTTCCCTATTGCTTCCTTTGAAGTCAATCTTATAATCTTTCTTTTCGGTCTCTTTCTACTTGAATTCCCAAAATATATTTTGCTTCTCTCATATTTTTCATTTCAAATCTCCCGTTAAGATCGGTTTTCAGTTTATTAATTTTTTCCATTGATTTATTTAAAACAAGCAAATCTTCAACATAAATTGCAATAAATATAAAACCTTCCTTATCTTCAAAAACATAGATTGAGTGATCTGAGCTGATCTGGATATATCCGAGACAGGTAAGAAACTCATCAAGCTTCTTATTCCACTGTCGAGAAGCCTGTTTCAAACCATAAAGAGATTTAATCAGCCGGCATACTTTACTCTCATCTTCTTCCTCCACAAATCCTTCGGGTTGTCGCATGAAGATCTCCTCTTCAAATTCTCCATGCAAGAAGGCTCTCTTGATGTCCATGTGGTGCACCTCCATGTCTTTCGCTGCTGCTAGACTGAGAAGTATGCGGAGGGAGGGAAATTTGACGCCTGGGGCAAAGGTTTCCTCGTAGTCAATTCCCTCCTTTTGTGTAAATCCCTTTGCCACTAATCGGGCCTTGTAGCGCTCGATTGTGTTATCTAGAATCAGTTTTAATTTGAAAACCTACTTACAACCGATTGGTTTTCGGTTAGGTGGACAATCCACCATCTCCCAAGTATCAACTGCCATAATTGAGGCCATCTCTTCAATGATGGTTGTATTCCACCGGTTCCTTTTTGGACACCTCATTGCTTCTCCATAAGTCTGAGGTTTATCTTGATGAGATAGTTTTGTTACCTTGTTATTAACCTGTTTTTCTTGCAATCTTTTGCTACTTCTCCTTCCCCCCTCAAAATCTTAGGCCGGAATAGATAGTTCTCGTGGATTCTTTCGAACAATCTTGGCTTCTCCCCTGTCCCTTGATTCCGAATCAATTTCCTCCACGTCTTCCGCTTCAGGTAGAGTTGTCACTAGAGTTTCCGCAGCGAAGTCCTTTTCGGTCTGATTTGTACCTGCAAGAATTTCATCTTCTCTAAAACATTGATAGTTAGGAAGCTCAAAGTCATCGGAATTTTTTGACTCAAATCTGATTTTTACTGACTTTGTATACTTGAAGGGAACCACAAACTTTCCTTCATCCCTAACAACTAGATGCTTTACTAAGATTATATCTTCTCTTTTTAGATCATAAACTCTATATCTTTTAACATCCTCATCATATCCTAACAAGTATCCCGATTCTCCTTTAGGATCTAGCTTCCAATTAGACCGATCAGTATCTTGACTGAATACTTGACTGCCGAAAACTTTTAAGTGAGATATGTCTGGTTTTTCGCCTGTCCATCTCTCATAAGGTGTTTGATCTTTTATAGCTGAAGTAAAAACTCTATTTTTGAGGTAATTAGCATAGTTCATTGCTTCTACCTAAAACCTTTTTCCTATCTTTTTATCTGACAACATAATTCTAGCACTATCACTTAGTGTTATATTTAACCTTTCACCTACCCCATTTTGTTCCAGGTTTTTTAAACCTATCTTTTGGTGTTGGACTACATCTTCCCTCAGAAAATCCTCTAACTGGTTAGAAGTATACTCTCCACTATTGTCTCTCTTTACTCTCTTGATTAGAGTTTCATGGAGTTTTTCGCTCCATGCTTTATATTGTCTAAAATAATCCTGAACTTCTGACTTGTTTTTCAAAAAATTCACCCGGGAATACCGAGACCAATCATCAGTGATAGTCATCATAAATCTCTTCCCCCTCGGTGAGGGCACTTTAGCCAGTCCCCAAACATCTGTGTGTACTAGATCTAGAATTTTTTCTCCCTTATAGGTGGATGTTTTTGGAAAGGGTAATCTGATTGCTTTACCTTGAGCACATCCATTACAATCACTTATATTATCACTCTCACTGAACTTAATCCCTTCCACCACTACCATCTTTTTCATCTCTCTTAACTTGTCTTGATTCACATGCCCAAGCCTCTTATGCCACATCATAATATCATGAACACCAGCATAATAAAGTTTCTTCGTTTCATTACTTAAAACCAGCCTAAACATCCCATGGCTACCTTTCTCAGCAATGAAATAGACATCCTCCTCAAAACTAGCAGTAAAGACTCCTTCCCTAGTGGTAGTAAAAAAACCCTTATCATCTAATACAGATGTAGAGATGAGGTTTTATTTCAGCTCCGGAATAAACAATACATCGGAGAATGTTACTATGGATGTCTTTCCTTCTACTAACACTTTTAAATCTACCGATCCTACAAGAGTAGTGGTGACTATCCTCCCATCCCCGTACTCTATCTCTACGGTGGGAAATTTAAATACATATCGAACCGTATATCTCTTAACGGGCATCTACGACAAACAGGTTTGAGCTAACGGCTACGCCGCGCTCTGCCGGTCGGAGGTTCGAGTCCTGCCGGAATCAACCTTTTGTAGAGAGTGACTTAAGTCAAAATTTAGTCCTACATGCTAAGCTAGGACAGCCATGGCTCAACCACCCTCCCTATCCCTCAGTGACTACAACAAGTATGGTGGGTAGAGAGAGGAGGTGGAGGCAGGTTGTTAGCCTTTTTCTTTTCGTTTTTGTACTGAATTATTTAGACCTAGAAAATACCACATAAATCTAATAAGTTCAACACATGGCATGAATGAGGATATAAATGAGGTTATCTTCAGCAAGATTATGGGATGAAGATAGAGTTTTCACGTGAGTGAGAGTGTAGGGCATAAGATGTCAAACTAACATTACCGTTGGTTTGGAGGAGGGAGGTTAAGCCCCAGGCGATGTAATTGGTTCTTCCGATTTCCCTTGCTCCTCCCCCCTGGCTTCCTCACTTTCGTTATCGGAATTTGCTGTCCGAGGTATGCAGGTAGGGTTTCGATCCGGTCGTTCAACCAGGTATTTCTCAAACCACTTTTGATCGTTTTGTTTTCCTAGGGCCTCCTTTCCCAACTGTTTTTGCTTACCCACGTGAAAATATTCGAAACTTGGAGGCATTTTTTTTTGAGAGGGTGGAGGCGGTTGTGCTGTTTTTATGCCGAGACCGACATCACTGTTCAAAAGTATTGCTTGGGGAGTAAAGGATAAAGGTCCAGTCACTTTCCTGTTGTGGTATTTTTGGTCCATTTTCTTTTTATCTTTCCTTTGCTCCGAGGTGAAATTACGTAGATGCCGACGATTGTCACCACTCCCACATTCCATGCTCCAGACATAAAAAAGTATGCATGGTGAGCCTTTGTAGGTTGTATATTCCACCTTATAAGATCATCATCATCATCATCCCCACCCGTAGTGATTTCTTGTTCAAGCTCCGCTAGCTTTTGTAATAACTTTTGTTTCTTCCGTTGGAGTTTCTGAGCTGCCATCAAAGTAGGGGTCCGAAGGGGAACCTTACGCAAGGCTGCCAATTCGGCATCCCTCGCGACTAATTACACACTCTCCTGTTGGATAATATCCTCCAGGGTGAGCCTTGTCTGACCTAATGGGGCTCGTTCTGGTTCTTCAATGGTGCGAGGCCCCCATAGGTAAAAGAGCTTGAGGGGAAGAGGATTTACTACATTTTCCCCTCCACCTGTGAATAAAGCATACTGCATCATTTCTTTTGAAACCCCATTCTTGCGGAAAACATTGCCCCTCTTTGTGCCCCATGAAACCACAAGCTTCACATTTGGAGCCTCCAGTGGTGTATTTGCTCCTTTGCTCCATGGATATCTGAGCATCATTAAATTTTGGATGTTTGATTTGTCTCAGTTGGGATTAAAACATCTTGGCAATTTCGAACCAAGGAGTTGTTTTGTATGTCTCCTTATAGACGGTTGTTTTTTCTCCTCCTTTACCTGCTTTTCTGCGTTCCTACTGTTTCGGGCCCGTTCAGCTCGTTCCTTTTCATGTTCGGTTGTCTTGATTACCAATTCAGGTTTGATTTTCCTCCGACACTGTTTCCACCCGTGACCGGCTTGCTGGCAATTTGGAGAGTTGTAGAGAAATATTTTTTTGTCTGCCCCCATTGCTGGTTTATCCCCTTTTTCCGCCTCTTACTTCCCTTTAAGCTTTCGCAAAGCTTACAGTTTTGCGAGTTCTCCGGCAAACCCTACGAAGTTAGCTCTGGCCTTGCCTGTAATAGCTTTTTTTCGGGCCTCGCTATGGACAAAATAGTCGTACAATTTCATAGCCACCAAAGAAATGTATTTTCTTGAGGGATTAATGTCATGAATGGCCTGACTGGAAATCCAATTATCTAAAGCAGTTTGCCCTATTGGCCCGAACGAATTAGGAACAACGATAAAATATTTTGTTGCCATCGCGGGAAGGTCAACAGTTGATAGTTTGGTTTTCTGAGAGAGGCTAGAGAGTTCATTAAAGAAATTCTGCAGTGTTCATTCTTCAAACACCGAAATTCCGTGAATTCTTTGATTGCAGATTCATTTCTCTCGGTGTAAAGGGGTTTCCATATGTCCAAAAAGGTGGTACAAGGGGAAGGATTTGCAACCAATCGAGTCGCAACCTAGGCGGCCTGAATTGCTTGCAGCTGGTTGACATAAGCTCGTCGTTCTACCTGTAGTTTCATGTCATCAGTGAAAAAAGCAGTGACAGGTGTGGCAGCAGCGGCATGTCATCCGTGAAAGTAGTAGTGACACGTGAGGCAGCAGCGGCAGCGAAGTTGGCTTATGCTTGCAGAACTGCCGCATCGAGGGCTGGGTTTGAAATTTTGATGGTAAGAGCCATCAAGAGAGGTTGTCGCTCCTTGTAGTCTGCCAAAGTACCACCACAAAGGTAATTCACCATCATCAAAAAAAAAGATCGTCTCGAAGTCATCAGGAATGGCTCCTCCCCTATATTTTTTGCTCTCGGATTGGATGAAGGATTTCCACATCAATTCAAAATCGGAGAAAGCGATCCTTGAGCTATCCCCTGTAAAAATCCAAATGTCTTCCATTTTTTTCTCCTCCTCTGCAAGATTTGTGAACTGTGGAGAGGATAGCCTGGTAGGACTGAAAAATTGAGCAATTGAGTAGGAGAGATGACTCGTAGATGCTCGTCTTCAAGACCATAACTCCCTCCTTCTTCGCTAGAAGGTGCGGCTATATGCGAGGTGGATCCCCCCCCACCAAGAAAGTTCCTGCTGTTGAAAATGTGGCTGGAGGGTTGGTGTGTTCAGCAAGGGTGGTCCTCGATCCCCTTCGTTCGAACGGTTTCCAAATACGTCGACTTCTCCTGACGGGTGGAATCTGAAGTCCGGGCCTCTTAGGCGGAGTACCTCGGGACGACGAAGACGAACGAGAGGGTGGGGGCACTTCGTTGGGATACAGTGTATGCCCCTTAGGAATACGTCCCGATAGGGATGAAGGTAGAGGTTTTGAGCTATAAGATGGGGAAAGACTGTCAGGTTGAGAATACACACGAATAGAGGTTTCAGGGAGGGCAGATGTAACAGGGGATTCAACCACCAATCTAGAGAGTGTTGTGCGAATGTCCTTGGGGTCAGATGGATGTCCCGAGAACTATGAGAAAGGAAGTGGAGGACGAGAAGAGGGATAATTAAGGGATTGTCTAGGAGGTGAAAAATGAGGAGTGGATGGTCTTAAGGGAATGTGAACCCTTTTGTCTGGTCATAATCCCACTAAAGCTTCCAGGGAGGAGGAGACTTCCACCAAGATAAAAGAGGGCACTTCCCAAGGAGAAGGAGCAAACTCAGGAAGTAGATTTGCACCCAAACCTTTCCCATAAGGTACCGTAATTCCCCCCCCCTTTCTCGTTGAAGAGGAGTTTCTCAGCTAGTTTCCGAAGGAGGAATGTTTGGTTGAGTTCTTGAGATAGGAGTGGTTTCCTAAATTGGTGCTCTAGAATGCGGCCGTGTCCTTGGAGAAGTTGGACTCTGCCCGCTAAGAAGCCCATTTGACCGAGGCCGAGCTTTCCGAAAAAGATTCAATTCATGTTCCTATAAATTCCGCCTTTCAACCTCTAAGGCCTCCCAATCTACAGTGACGGGTCCGGCCCCCGCCGTAGCCTACCCCTAAGATTTCAAAATGTTAACCACTTCGTAAGTGCTCCTGACTAACTTCGTCAAATCCGCTATTGTTTTACCCGAAATTTCTAGGTCGTTAGGTCTAGTCCTCCACAACCCTTCCGACAAATCAGCTGTTCCCGTACCCAAAACCTTTGGATCGGTAGGTCTACTCCGCCACAACTCTTTTGAAGGTCGAATAGTTAGTGTTGACTGAGGAAGCCTTGTAGGTGTGACAGTTGGGGGAGGAGGGAACGTTTCCTCCTTAACAATTGGTATGAACCTCTCTTTACTGTCGCGGTGGTCAAATCTCTTCCGCTTCCGGGACTTCAAAGAGCTCTTACTGTTGGTGTCTTCTACAGCCCGAGCCCTCGAAATTGTTCGGCCTCGAACAGCCTATGGGTAGCAGTATCTTGAGACTGAGTGCTCGGAGGGCGTGAAGCTAGCACCCACAAGGTTCGTTCTGATAGAGACTAAGAAGAATTGCTTTTTGAAGAATTGCTCAAAATCTCTACTACCCCTCCCAGGGGCCGAACAACCGGAGCGCGATCTGTGTTGGCTACCATCAAAATTAACTCCTTGTTTACCTTAAACTCATGCAAATTATGAAGGGCAAGGATTTCCTTTTGACCAGGCCAACGAGGATCTGCTAAAATCTAAGGATTTATCGGGGTTTCAGCCCTGAAACCTTAGACTGGGTATGGAAACCAACTTGTGTGAAGTGACCTGGGAATGGTTTTTTATGAGCAAAACCTTTCCTACGAGCAGTAGGAGAGGTCTTTTTCCTCTCCTCGGCGTGGGCCTTGGCGGCCTCGGTCAAAGATGGGAACTTCTCGGAAGTCACAATAGTGGGAGGTGGAGGAGCGTGTGCCCCAGATGGTTCGTTAGCCGCAAAATCAAAGACAGACGCCACGGGGACGGATTCCTCGGACATATGAGACCCTTCTTCCAGTACGAATGTTTCTTTCCTTCCCTGCTCTCCGAATGCGATATCCGGATTTCCCTTCCCTCAAAAATTTCCCCCTCCCATCGACAGATGGATACCGAGAGGTATAACTGTCTTAAAAAAAAACCCTAACTCAGATCAAGAGAGTAATGTACTAAAAAGTAAAGCTCCTATCACCTCTAATCCGATGAGACAGGTGGTTATTTTAGTACTATGCTTATCCGCCAAAAGTATACCAACTGCTACTCCAAACCCCTCTATTGTCCCATAGGTAACAACAGTCTACCCCATTGCCAGCATTGCTGGATCCCAAAAGAACCACCAACAAGTACACAAATGGACTTTCATTAAGAAATATAGGAAATAAAAGAATTTGTCGTTTGAGATTTATAAATATCACCTTGCCCCAGAAAAGAGAATAAAAGATGAAATAATGAATTTTAGCAAAGCAGACCCAACCTACCCCGGAAATAAACGATGATCAAAGAAGAGACAACATCTCTCCCTAGAGGTACCGGAAACCGGTAAGTTCCTCTTTCACCCCTCAGATTTTGGAGAACAAAACCTACCAGACTCTTCCCATTTTGAAACAACGAAAAGCTCAAATCGCCCAAAAGGAAGGATAATGCCAACTACCCAACCGAATTACGATTTCCACAAGAGACAATTCAAACCAAATATGGCAACAGAGTCACAAACAACAAGGCAAAAGTTTTCCAGAAGAAGGTTTGCTGGAATTTCTAGGGTTTTTTCAGGAGACGGTACTGAAACAGCTACATGTCTCTTTCGGCCCCAAGTGCCTTATATAACAAATTTCGTCCAATTTAAGGTCCACAAGGTCAACGCAATGCACGTAGCCAATGAGCGGAGAGCAAAGGTTACCACACAGACATAAGACAAAAAAAAGTCATACTACACTCAAGGTAAAAAGTTATACGCCCAATTGCGGCTAGATCCGCGGTCGGAAACTTAAATCGGATCCACTATTTTGTGCCAATGTACTTAATTGATGCGGGAACACCAACCTTTGACCTAGAGTAATTAATGTACCAAAAGTGAGTTGGATCAGAACCAAATTCCTACTGACGTCTGACAGTATAATCTAGATTATTATCCCAAAGGTAACGGAAAACTCCACAATGTACCCCCTTAGTAGGGCTACCTGAAATTGACTCTCTATAACCAAACTGTAATCTTTGAAGCGGAATAACTTTATCGTACGGCATCCGTTAGGTGGAACTAAAGTGCGTCACGCTCTGTTTTGGATATTGAAGAATAAAGTCTAGTTTGTTACACCTCAATATCCGTACATTAGTGACCGTACAGGGTGAAAAAATGTCCATAAATACTGGGTAAATGTAAGTGTGCCGATAATGCACACGGGCTTGGTAGTGATACATCGAAGCGACGTTGGGTTGGCAAAAAAAAATAAAATGCCCCACCGATCCTCCCTAAGGGGATCCAGTAGCCAGAGGGAAAAGGGGGGTGGGGTGTTGGTTTTACTTCATTATTTTCGTAATAAATTGTATGGACCCTCGTTTCCCAT
Source organism: Zygnema cylindricum (assembly GCA_037447655.1). Lineage (NCBI taxonomy): Eukaryota > Viridiplantae > Streptophyta > Zygnematophyceae > Zygnematales > Zygnemataceae > Zygnema > Zygnema cylindricum. The sequence goes on along the minus strand of JBBHKE010000269.1, from coordinate 30,027 downwards.
TAGATATATAACAATGATTTTAGTTGGAACTGAAGTTTTATATCAAGTCCTTTGACCGTTCCATAATTCACACATCGAATTTATCGCCATAAGATTTTTCACGATACACGACAATATAAATTCATATAAAAAGGCGTTCCAATTTTAGACTTTTTGTCTGCCTAGGTGGCACTTATTCTTGCTGAAACACAAAGGGGTCATTGTTATCTTAGAGGCTTCGTGTAAGCTTCCTACCCTGAGGACCTATGGAGGTCTCAGAGTTACAAAGCCATTTGACCCCTTCAAATATACCTAGAAGATAAGAATCAGATTTGAGTCCGAAAGTGAGGAGAACTTGGTCGTTTCCGAAAGGGACATGAGTGAAACAGTGATTGCAGATTCAGGGGATCTCTAAGATAGAAGAGATACATCAGAAACCTCACATATTCCTAGTGACTTCCAGGAGACAGAAGAGGAGGAACCGGAACCGAGTTCCATAGATGGAGGAGCCGATGAGATAGTAAGGAGAAATCTAAGACTTCTTTCCATTCCAGCTTCAGAGTTTGAGGGAGGGAGAAAGAGTAGCAAAAGCATACAAGAAAAACATGATGCTCAAAAGGTAACTAAGCTATCTCACCCAGATGAGCCTCAGTCATACTCGAAGGCACTAAATAGTTTGGAGAAAGACAGATGGATTTGAGCCATAAATGATGAGATGGCCTCTATCATGGAAGCAAATACTTAGGAACTACAGACTGTCCTCCGGACTGAAAACCGATTGGGTGTAAATGGGAGTTTAAACTAAAACTGAACACAGATAATACCATTGAAAGATATAAAACGTAGTTGGTAGCAAAAGGGTGTTGTTCTTTGGTCTAAAATAGACCGCAGAAGCGACCCAAACTATCATGCAAAAAGCTAAGCAAAAATAGGTTGACGAACAATCATTTGAAATGCATCCTCCATATGCGTACACAGACGCAACAAACAACATTTCGGGTTTCATGGAATAATCAACATAAATAAACCCTATGACAACATCTAAGGTTTGATGGAATAATCAACATAAGCAAACCCTAGGACAAATGCCTAAATAATGCATATCAAACAAACATGAAATAACATAAATAAATAATAACAAAAAGAGTGCAATCTCACATAAACATTAGATAAACAAAAGTATATCAATAAACATATTACTCAAATGCATGACCTAATCGGCAACCCTGAAAGTCTACATCTTCGGTCCCCACTTTACTAACCAGCATTGATGATTAATTCCTAACAAAGCTTATTCCTATATATACACTTGTGAGCTGTCAATGAATTGCTACATGTCAAAACAGCCAACGTACCTTCCATTAAGTAGTATTACATCATGAGAACCTATTACAACAAATAATCCTAACTGTAAGTGTACACCTGAAAGTCAACCAATCATAAGAGTACACTTGTCTGCAAGTACGACACTACACACACACAAATTAAATTGTCGAAACCCTAAATGATCACCTAAATAAAAACTGTCATAATCAATACTAAATTATTATTACACATATGACAAAACAATGTTGTTTCAAATATTTACACCGACGCGTCCACAAATCCGCGTCATAAGCAACAACTCGCTTAGTCACTTGTAGATAGATCCACGTAGTGAACCGACATCGCATATGTACGGTTCACTAGATAATGTGTCATAAAAAACAATGTGGTCCCTTAAAAATATCGGCAGACGCCGTTCGCCCTCCACGTGTACCATGACCAATTTGCCGAAATCAATTCGTACGATCCAAATCCTGTCTGTACCGAAATCACGTACTTCGTCATAAATGCGCCTTTTCGCATTTAAGGTACACGTATTTTGTCGTAAATCTCACGTGCCAAATTAAAAGTACACCTGTCAAATACGACGCTCCGTACCGGCGGCGTCACATTTAATAAATGCGGTCTGTCGCATTATGTTTCGTATGTGCGACGTAATATTTTAGCTTGTCGCATTCTGTTTTTCGTACGCTTCTTCGCGTCACTTCATTTGTACTTCGTACGTTTCAAACAATTCATATTTCATATCGGATCGCTTCGCGATCCGCCATACATTTTCAGATGTTTGTTCGCGCCACTCACACATCACTTTAATTTTGCTCGTACACTTACTCCCCCAATCCGCAAATCCTTTCGAACCTCCACAGTGTATAACGTAAATGCGTACGCACGAAACATCGCGTACACACGAAACGTCGTGTTCGCACGAAACTAACTTTTCAAAAACAACAAAGGGTTCATCCAAAATGACATGGTTGACTAAGAGGAGAATTTTGCTCCAGTTGTTCGCTTCTTTTCAGTAAGGATTCTCCTTAGTCTAGCGGCTGGGGAAGACATTAAAATCGCCTTTCTCAATGGTGAATAAGAGGAAGAAATTTTCATACAGCAACCAGAGGGGTTTGTGGAGGAAGGGGAAGAGAGCAAAGTCAGCAGGTTCATAAAGTCCTTATATAGACCGAAGCAGGCTCCGCGAACGGTTTGGGATATATCCGGATCAGCTCTTACCATTCTATCTATATGTTTGAATATGAGAAAGGTGTGATTTTTATTGCAATTTATGTGGATGATCTGCTGGTGTTAAGTGAGTCTTTGGAAAATATCAGTAGGTTAAAGAAAGATCTTAGAAGCAGAATTGACATGAAGGATTTAGGGGAGGCAAGATATATTTTGGGAATTCAAATGGAGAGAGATAGGGGGAAAAGGATCATTAGACTTACTAAAAAAAAAGCAATAGGTAATATGCTTGAGATATTCTAGATGGAAAAAGCAAACAGTTGTACCACTCCCATGGACTTGAAGAAAGTAAGTGATGGAAGTGTAGGAGGAGTGATAATCTTAGATGATCAAATTAGTCCAGAAGAGAGAGAGAGTTTATGAAGTCTATCCCCTACAGGCACGCTGTAGGTAGTATAATATACTTTATGAACTGTACCAGGCTAGACATAGCGGCAGCAGTTGGAGTACTCAGTAGGAGTATTAATGATCTTAGGAACAGAGGCTGGGAGGCAGCCAAAAGAGTCATGGTGGGAACCAGAGAGTCATGGTTGTATTTGGGAGGGGAGCACACTGATATCACTACTTGGAGTGATGCCAATTATGGGGATGCACCTATGAGAAGATGTACTTTTGGGTATATGTTGTATGTGGGGGAAGGTGCTTGCTGTTGGAGCAGCAAACAACAAAAGGTGATTGCTCAGTCTACTATGGAGGATGAGTATATGGTTGCTTGTTCTGCTGTGAAAGAATGTATGTGGGTCAAGTCCTTATTGCAACAACTGGGGTATATGAAGGAGGGAGTGCATGAAGTCTTTTGTGATAATCACGCTGCTATTGCAATTGCAGCCAATCCAAAACATCATTTCAAAGCTAAGCATATGGACATAAGATTGAGCTTCATGAGGGAAAAAGTTGAAAATAAAATTGTGAATCTTGTGTTTGGGTCTGATGAAGAAATGGTGGCTGACATGATGACCAAACCTGTGCCCTTTCCCAGGTTAAAATATTGTAGGGAAAATGTGGATTGAAAGAGAAGTTAAAGTTTGACTAGAAAATAAGAGGAGTGTTGAAATCACTAGATTTATAGAGTATTTTCTAGGTCTGAATAGCTTAATAGGAAAAGAAAAGAGAAGCGTAGGCATTCTGCCTCCACCTCTTTCCTCTATCCCCCATACTTGTTGTAGTCACTGAAGGAGAGAGAGAGTGGTGGAGCCATGGCTGCCTCATCTCCATAGGCAGGACTAAAGAGTGACATAAGTCACTCTCAACAAAAAGGTTGAGTCCGCCAGGACTCAAACCTCCGACCGGTATAGTGCGGCGTAGCCGTCAGCTCTAACCAGTTTGTTGTAGGAGTTTGTTAAAGTACATAGGGTGTAATAATTACTTAAACTGAATTATGATCTTTTATACGATTGCGTACATATGAATGAAGGGACATAGAACTAGTTAATATTTAGTGCGAACGTGATCTCGCACGAAACAAATGAATCGGACATTTGTTTCGACGGCTAACATTTAATGTCGGTTTTTATCGAACGTCACATATCGCCGCCGAGATCGCGGAACAGTCACTTTGGCGTTTTTTGATATGGCATGACCTCGCGCCACGTGGAAAGATAATATTAGGTCACGAGAATTTTGGAGAACATACGGACGGGTACCATGTGGACATGCGTCTTTTCAATGGCCTTGTTGTACACAGGTCGTATAGAAACGACATCGGTCGTAGTACCTTTTTGTAATTTACAGTTATTTGATTGAATCGTACTGTAGTAGATAGGGGTTGTGAGAGGGGAGTAGGACTTAGCATTTTTTTTTTACATTCGCGTCTTTTTTTGAGAGTTTGTATAAAATGGCATATTTCCCACCTCATAACTAATTGGCTGGTTTGCCGTTTTTTGTGATTCTTTTTGCTACCGACTCAAAGGAGTCCAAAATACACAGGGTTGTCATCATATTGTCAATTTGTATCCTTGGGCAGTAGTGGTTTTGGTTGAAAGTGGGTTAGTTAAAAACTACCTAGAGGCTTCCTAGATTCTATAGTCCAATGGATGACAATGAATTGCACCAGACACACAAATATTTTGACCACCCTCACCCCTACAAGGGCTTGACTCCCTTGAGTTATGAGAAGTGGGATGTTACATAAAATGTGTGATCAACAAGATGGAATGTTTATTTCAGCTCATCTAATAGACTTTTTTAAATATAAGGGTATTTTGTTAAAAATTTATAAAAAGGAAAAGGAAAGGAAAAACAAAAAGGGGGAGCCGGTGTTGGTTTTTATTTTTGTGTGAAAAGTTTGAAAAGAAAACAGACTCTAAAATAAGGAGAGTGTTGATATTTATCTATTTTCTAAGTTTGAATAGGAAAATTAAAAGGAGAAATTCAGCAAAGGCAGCATGCTTCTCGCTCCACTCTCTGGTCCCCATATCTACTCTCCAGTCCCCATACTTGTTGCAGTCACTGAAGACCGGAGACCGTCCAAATGAGACGGAGAATAGGCTAGATACTAAGTGTAGTGTATACCAAAAAGTGGCTATCGGCACCAGGATTTGATCCTAATACCTACCAATTGTCAGATTAGCCGGTAGCCGTTAGCTTTATCCTATAGTATAAGAACTATGCTGGGATATGTAGGATACGATAAATACTTAAATAAAATACACGTTGAAGATTTTATTTAACTAATTGAACGGAATCTTCAACATAGAACCCACTGTAACTTATATACCGTACGAAACAAATGTTATGGACATTTATTTCGACAGTCCGTATCAAAATCCGAATTTTATCGACGGCCGTTATGCGAGCCGAGATTTCGGAATGGCTTCCTTGGCGTTTTTGGGCGCATCCACTCCAGATGCCACGTGGCAATATCCTGGAGGATTGCGAGATCTCCGGAACGCGAGATGACAAGTCTGGATGTGACAAATGTCACATTATGGCGATGTCGTACAAGGACCGTACAAAAAGTACTTCGGCACCTGTACTTTCTTGTACGATACAGTCCTATGATTGGTTTGTACTTCAGTAGAAGGGGTTTTAGAGAGGGGAATAGGACTTCGTATTTTTCTGGTAAGTAGCCGCCTCTTTGAGAGAGCACCTTGTATAAAAAGCTAACTTTGAGCAGCCATATCTATCAACTCAGTTGACCATTTTCAGTGATTCTTTTTGTTGCGGACTTAAGGGAGTCCAGGCTACATAAAGGTATAGTCAGTCAGATTGTTTGCTTACCAGGGTGGGTGCATTTCTAAGGGAAATTAAAATTGGGGAATGTTATCCGAAACTCATATTCTAACTTTGCATTCTGTGGTGGAACTGAGCACACAGAAAGTCTTATTTCACAGTGGTGAAGCTGTAATGGGGTTCTAATTGTCAAGGGGTCAATCATTTGGGTTTATATAAACTTGGATTTGCCACTATCTAGATCAGCTTCTTGTGATCTACCTACTCTGGAACAAATGGAGGTCTCAGAGTTACAGCATGTTCCTGAATAAATACAAAACTACAACGTTCATTGTTATTAGCGTTAAACACTTATTAGTTTTGATGAAAAATTATAATCAATAATATTATTTAATGCAAAGAGACGTGGCACGTTATGGTCCACGTCTTTAAATAACGTTGTTAAATCTATTTTGTGATTTTTGGCTATAAATAGTTGGGACTTTTTAACATTAATAACAATGAGCGGTGTGGTGGTACATCTCCCTTTGGAAAAAAACAGTTCGTGTACCTTTTCTTTTTACTATTTTTTCTATTTGTAATCTTTTTTGATGAATATTATTTTTCCTCGACAATTATTTCCCTCAAGAGATTTTTTCCTTTGCGTGTAACTGTTAGATTAATGTTTAAAATCTTATATTACTGTTTATTCTTTCGTTAAACTAAATTTTTCGCTACATTTTTTGGAAGGTTTTTCTTTCGACTTCTTTCGACTACGATACTATCTTATGAATTATGCAAACAAGGTAATGTTTAATTATATATGCTTAAGAAAATATCTTAGTTTTTTATATGGAAAATCAATTAGCAAAAAACACTTTGTGATAGGCAAAAAAAATAAAAATTCTTCTGTAATATCAAATATACAAATAAACAAATCACAACAAAGAAATCCTCGTCCTATTTTCGACTCTATTATACAAATTCTCAACCTCAAACTTAAAAATTGCACAAAATCTATAAGTCTAAATTCGGTGTAGATACTACGCTTTTAAAAACATTTCGGTTTAAAAAAAAAAAGACTAGAAAAATTGTGAAATACAACAAATATTTCAAAGAAAAAAAATATAACAAATACTAAAAAATAACAATAATTTGAAAATAAAACAAAAAACTGAAACTTTGTGGCCTCCATTAGCCCACGGAATATACAACGTATATAAGACCATAAGATAATGCATGCCCCTTCCCCTTTCCCAATGAATAAGTGCAACCCTGGCACACAAGTATTCTGACCACCCTCACCATTGTGAAAGCCCGACTACCCTAAGCCGAAGGCAAAAAGAATCACTTAATTTGCTCCCTTGAGAAGTAAGTTGTCAATGGTCAAAGATGACCTTTATAGTTACAAGCTCTCTCAAAGAGAGGTGGCTAAATTTCTCTAAGTCCTAGTCTGCCTACTCACGGCTACCTACTACTCAACCTTACACCAATAGGAATATTGTACAGTACGAGAAGGTACATCGGCCAATCTACTTGTTGTACGACCATTGTACGACATGGCCTTCAAGGTCATGCATGTCAGATCGGGAGCCATGGTTCCACACTCATCTTCTTCGGTGCGAATTTGTGGCACCACGTGGCATCGCGTGACGTTACCCCCCAAAGCCGTCAAAAGTTCATTCCGAGTTGGCGACTGCAACGACGGCCGTCCGATTAAATATATTTACACGGTTCGGATTCGCGTCCGTGCATGAATTGTTTCACATGCGCCTTATTGCTAGTTTGTTCCATTAAATGAATTAGCCGTCGCGTAACCTTTTATATAATTATCAAACCCAAAACGTGTAGCGACTCTTGAGAGATTTAACGGATAGAGCGGTAGGCAATTTGAAATATGTAAGATTTAGGATCAAATCCAGGCCAGACCAACCGTTTTGGTAAAGTGTCCCCTATTCTAGCTTGCCACCTTCCGACTAAGGAGGCAACCATGGTTTTCCATGATCCTATCTCTCTTTAGAGTCTAACTAAAATAGATAAGTGAACTATTAATTACTCATTTTCAACAAAAAATATGTGTTTAAAAGGTATCCGTTGGATCTAACACACAAAATATCACTAACAATTGGAGCCGCTAGGGAGCTCCTCTTTTTTGTGATTGTGTTCTTGACATCCAAAAAACTGCATTCGGACATGGAGCTAGAAGCTGGAATAGCTACAACGGATCTAGCGACATAAGCTAGAATATGAAGTCCTCCATATTTCGCACATACATTTGATTTTTTTTTCCACCATTCAAGTATGTTAAAGTTTAATCTTTTGTCGCTCATTAATTTTAAAACAAACAAACGTTTTAATTCATCATTAACGAGCGTTTTTTTGTCGGTGGTAATAAAAACCTTGTTTTCGACATCGTTTTCACCAAAATAATTGTGGAAACCGTCCATACTTTGCGATGTTTTTCGTTTTTCTGGTATACGATGAGGACTACCGAAATAAACGTGATCTTTGATGATGTCGTTTGCGATTTCTCGAAGTTTGACCTTCGTGCTTTCAATTTCGGTTTTCGATACCCTTTTATTTTAAGCCTTTGATTTTGTAGGGGATCTAAAAGAGCTACAACAATCTGATACTCGTGAAGGCCCCACTTCGGTAATGCAAATTCATAAAAAGTTCTTTTGGCTTTTGCAAGTTTTGGGAATCGATGGGGCATTGTTTTTCACCGTCATTGTAATATGTTTTTCCTATCTTACAATGGTTATAGAGAGACCATAGCTCAAACACAACCAAATGTAAAGTTGGTTCTTTGAAGTTTTCCAACTTTAGGGTTGTTTTTTAAAACCTTTACAAAAATCGTATATGTTCAGTAAGATGGGTCTTATCGATACAAGCAAAAATTGGCAATCTATTTTTTGCTTAAGCGATTGATCCTATCTCGCTGAATGCATCGTAAATATAAAACTCTATGGGGTCCATTCCCCCACAAAATTCGCAGATCCAAAGAAGCTTATCTAGTTAGTGCTAACTTCAAGTTGATACAAACCCAAATGATTAACCCCTTCACAATCAAAACCCCAATACAACTTCACCTCGTGAAATAGGACTTTCTTTGTGCTCAGTTCCACCAAAGAATGCAAAGTTGGAATATGAGTTTTGGACACATTCACCCCCACTAACTTTCCTGTAGAAATGCAGCCAACCCGACAAGCAAAGACTCTGACCAACATAGCCCATGTGTAGCCTAGACTCCTTTGAGTCCGCAGCAAAAAGAATCTCTGAATTTGCTCCCCTGAGCAGTAAGTTATGAGTGGTCAAAGATGACCTTTAGTACAAAGCTCTCTCGGAGAGAGGTGGCTACCTTCTAAAATTTATAAGTCGTATCTCTCTCTAAAACTTCTATCTATTGACGTAGGGAACCAATCACAATACTTTGATGTACAGAAAAGAAGAGGTACCGGTGTACTTTTTGTACAGCCATCATACGACATGGGCAAAAAGTCGATACATGCCAAATCCAGATTTGTTCCCATAATCTCCGAAATTGCCGCAATCCAATGTGATTGTGCGACGTGTCATTTGACGTGGCGAAGATCAAAAACCACCAAACACCCAATCCTGAATCTCAACATCTATCGCGGTCATTCGATCAAGATCAGCTATTAAATCCAGCAGTCAAAAATCAATGCGCGGTATTTGTTTTGCTATCGAAAAAAATGCGCTGTATTCATTTAGTGAAGTACCGTACGTCGTAAGTACATTTAAATTGTTTTTATGTTACATGTCTGTTGGCGCCGTTAAATGAATTTATGGCATTTTACATATTTAAACACTTATGAATTCATATATATCTCACCATTGATCCTAGTCAATAGGATAAGGCTTACGACTAAGGGTGATTTGACGGACGATAGGTACCAAGTGTTGTTTTTGGACAGCTTTAAGTCTCAGCAAATTTATAGGACGATAGGAAAATAGATCTATATGGACACGCGTCATCACTTGAATCACAGTGCAGGTTTTTGAATGGTACCGACAACGCAGCTGCGAAGCACATGGAACAAGCGCAGCTGCGATTATCTTTGATATGGTCCGTACGGACAAACGCAGCCTGCGACGCAACAGGTCAAACGCAACTACGGATATATTGGTACATGACAACGCAGTTGCTACGCAACAGGACAAACACAACTGCGGCTAACTTTTGAATGTGATAACGCAGTTGCTATGAAGCTGCGGATACTTGAATATAATCAGGAATTGGACTGCGCTACTGCAATTGATGTGAATCAAGTCAACAGACGAGATTCACTTAGCCAGGCGACAAGTATTTGATCAAATCACCTATATAGGATTCTCAGTCATATTGAGTGTACAGTGATAGATTAGTTCTTAGCGGAAGTAGGAGCACTTAGACCTTAGTGGCAGTTTAGTTGTTTTGGATGTATCGTTTTGGAACACTTGTATCGGCGGTACAGCACTATGTAGTAGGACAACTGAGTGAAGAGTATAAGACTTAGGACATAGAACATTTTATGTATCCAGACTTCCTGACTGTGTAATGTGCAGACTTTTTTTGGGAAACTTCTGAGTTGCATATCTTGGTGTATGTTGGATCAATTGAGCTTAAACTTTGGATGTTGTCATTCTTCATGATATTCTATACCGTGGTATAGTTTGAAGCAGGTTGGTTCATTGTATCAGATTTGGTGAGATATATTAAACAGCTGTCTAATAGGATTCTTGATAAGTTTCTGTGAGTGAGATTATGTCTACTTCCACTACTACTGCTGATGCTCCACCTGCTCCAGTGGTTGTAGAACAACAAAATACACATCTTCCTCAAAGCTAGCTGTAAAAACTACTTTTCTGGTGCTAGTTTCAAATCCTTTATCATCTAATACAGATGTAGAGATAAGGTTTTTGTTTAACTCTGGAATAAACAATACATCGGAGAACGTAACTATTGAGGTCTTTCCCTCCACCATGACTTGCAGATCTACCGATCCTACAATATTAGTGGTAACTACCCTCTCATCCCCATATTCAATCTCTACTGTAGGGATCTTTCTCAGCTTAGTGAACATATGCTTATCGTTGCACATGTGCATGGAGGCACCTATCCACAATCCAGCCTCCTTCACCTTTCAGTCCACCAAAAGCACATTTATGCTTTTGTGGAATTTCGACTTCTGTCTTTACCTCCAACTCCTCACCCAAAAGAAGATCGTCGTCCTACTTATCGAATTCCTCCTCGAGTACCTGTGTGACAAGTGCCTTTTTCTTCCCTCGTGGTTGACCCCCAATCTGGCCCTCCTTTACCTGAAGCTCGATCAGTTTGGTACATTCCGCCATGTAATGCCCCTGTTTCTTGTAGAAATGACAAAGCCCCTTTGGTACCCTAGTCTCGGGCTCATCGGATTGATTTTTCTGGTCTTCTCCTCCATAACTTCCAAGGGGTTTCTGTGAATCTTTGTTTCTCCAACTTGCTCCGGCCGCCAAGGCTTGTCCACTCTTAACTCCCCTCCGGATTTCGATTGTATTCTCTCGGACGAGAATCATACCGACTACCGAATTCTATATCCACCTACAGTCCGGCAGATCCTGTACCGGTTCACAATGATCTCATTCTCATTTGGTAGTTTCATGAGTAAGCATTGAACCTTTGCCTTCTCGGTTTCTACTTTTCCGGCACACTCTAACTCCATGAAGAGTATAGCCAACTCATTGCAGAAATCGAGTATCTTCTCTCATTTGTGAAAGTATATATTGATCTTTTGATCTGCTAGTTTCTGTTTCTGAATAGTACCGCTACGGTACATCTTTATAAGCGCGTCCCACCGATTGGATGCCCTTTCCACCTGCAAATGAGGACATGGGAGTCCTTGTGTAAGATGATGGAGGACAAAATGCTTGGCCACCATGTTGTTGTAGTCCCAGGTATCGATGTAATTCTCGTCATTCCTTGGAATAGGAGACATGAAAACATATCCGGTTGTTATAGGTGTGGTTTTCTCTTTCTCTTTCCCCTTTTCCATCACAATGCTTTCTCCGTCTTTTGAATCCTTTGAGGGCGGTGGATCTGGTTTCCTACCAAATTTGCTTCGTTCAAACCCTCGAGGGATAGCAGAACCCGATGGGCACTTTACTCGCCCACTCACTATTCCCCAAAATCTTTAAACACATAGGGCTCCTATCATCATACTCTCCCAGTAGATGAACCCAGTCCCATTGAATATGGGCATCTTAGAGGGTGGGCCCATAACCTGCAACTTTGAGACCTCCATTGGTACTCAGAGTAGGCAGCTTACCAGAAGCCTCTATGATAACCTCAGTCCCTTTGTCTTTGTATGAGTATTGCTGAGACTCTTACAGAATAGAGATTGACCAAACTAAACCCCTTGGTAAAGCTGACTCCCCTGAGTCCGCCTCAAAAAGAATCCTTGAATTTGCTCCCCTGAGCAGTAAATTATCAATGGTCAAAGATGACCTTTTATACAGAAGCGCTCTGGGAGAGAGGTTGCTACCTATATTTTCTAAGTCCTGAACCCTTCTCTTAACCTTGTACAACTCAAGTATGGAGCCAATGAATTCAGTGTACATTACAAAAAGGTACTTGGCCCGGAGTTCTTTCTGTACGGCCATTGTACGACATGGCAAAGGAGACGACGTCTTCCATATCCATGTTCGCCATGGTATGTGCCGAAGATGCCGCCATCCAATGTCAGGTTGCCACGTGTCACCCGGTGTGGCTGTGACCGCAAACCGCCAAATCGTCCATTCCGCGATGTCGACTTTTTCCTCCGCCGTCTGATTGATATTGGCCTTAATTTATAGCTGTTAAAATACAAGCAGTACTTTTCGATGTGATTCTGTCTGACAGTGTCTATGTGATTGTGGTCTATTCGTCAGTTAAATGAAATTCTCTATTTGCACATCTTGAAATAGGTATCGTACCCTATATACTTTGACACAGGTGCTAGGCTACATGGTAACGATTTGGGCTATTTGGACGGACGATAGGTATCAAGATCAAATCCTAGGTGCGTTAACCTTTTTGGTAAGTTTAGCAAAGCACTGCCTTCTGACTCTAGGAGAAGCATATGCACCCATGGCTCTAGCTTTTTCTTCATCCTCTAGTGACTACGACAAGTATGGGGGTTGGAGAGAGAAGTTAGAAGCAGGCTGCCTCTGCTTTTTCCTTCCTCATCTTAGATTACTCAAGAAACCTAGAAAATACAAAAAAAAGCCTTTTAATTTCAACAATGAATCTTAGATTTATGGTGAGGATATGAAATGTCATGAGAGGAACCAGTGGAAGACAACCATTAATGATGAGATGGCTTTGATTATGGCAGGCAATACATGGGAATTGGTGGATTGTCCTCGTGATTGAAAGCTAATCGGGTGTAAGTGGGTATTCAAATTGAAACTCAACCCTAATAACACTATTGAGCGGTGCAATGCTTGGTTAGTGGCGAAAGGATTTACCTAGAAAGAGGGAATTGACTACGACGAGACTTTTGCTCAGGTCGTCAAGTTTCCCTTTGTTCGGATATTTCTCTGTATGGCGGCAGTAGTAGATATGGAAGTGCATCAAATGGACATCAAGACAGCCTTCCTACATGGAGAGTTAGAAAGGGAGATTTTAATGCGACAGCCCGAAGGATTTGTTGAGCAAGGGGAGGAGAGCAAGGTATGCCGATTGATCAAATCTTTGTATGGGTTGAAACAGGCGCCTCGGCAATGGAACAAAAAACATAATGAGTTTCTTACAGGTTTAGGATATATTCGGATCAGCTCAGATCACTCAATTTATTTGTTTGAAGATGAGGAAGGAATTATTTTATTGCAATTTATATTGATGATTTGCTTGTTTTAAGTAAATCTATGGATAAAATAGATAAGTTGAAAAATGATCTAATAGAAAGATTTGAGATGAAAGATATGGGAGAAGCAAGGTATGTAGAAATTAATGGTCTTTTAAAGTATTTTCTAGTTTGAATAGAAATATAGAAAGAAGCCGAGGAAGTCTACCTCTAACTCCTCTCTCCAACTCTCAAACTTGTCGCAGTCACTGAGAAGTTAGAGAGGAAGCTAGAGCCATGGCTAATTAGGCTATCCAGAGGTTTACGCGATATAAATATTAGTTTATTTTCCATTAGGGGTTTATTTACTAAAAGAATACATGATGCCTCTAGGATTTGATCCTAGTACCTGTCGGACGGTAAGCTATCGGTAGCCGGTGGCCTTATCCGTTATGTCTATACCTAATGTTACATTCTATAGGGTTTGATATTTAATTAAACATTAACACGTATGATTATTCATTTAAATGAAACTATTTACGGGAGACATAGATCCATTAATGTAAAAGTACGGATTACAGTACGGATAAGAAACGAATACCGCGCGTTTATTTCTTTAGCGAAACGAATACCGCGCATGTATTTATTACGGCTACGATTAAATGTGAATTTAATCGGACGGCCGCAATTAAACGCCAAGATCACGGAAGAGGATTTCAGCGGTTCTTGGTCATCGCCACATCGGATGACACGTGGCGGAATGACATTGGATCGCGGCATCTCCGAGGATTAAGGGAGAGAATCCGGATATACCACGTATCGAAATTTAGGCCATGTCGTACAATGTTCGTACAGAAAGTACACCAGCAGCTGTACTTTTGTGTATGGAAGTGTAATCTGATTGGCTCCGTACATCAGTAGATAGTCTGTGAGAGAGATAGGACTTAGAAAAATTAGGAGATAGGACCCTCTTTCCCAGAGAGCTTCTGTACAAAAGGTCAACTTTGACCCTCCATAACTTACTGCTCAGGGGAGCAAATTCAAAGATTCTTTTTGCTATCGACTCATGGGAAACTTGCCTTCACAGGGGTGAAGTTGGTCAGAGTTTTTGTTTGCCACGGTGGCTGTTGTTCTTGCTGAAACACAAAGGGGTCAGGGTTATCTTAGAGGCTTCTTGGAAGCTGTCCACTCTGAGGACTTATGGATGTCTCAGAGTTTCAAGGTATATTTTGGGAATTCAGATAGAGAGAGACAGAGATAGAAAGATAATAAGATTAACTCAAAAGAAGGCCATTGGAAACATGTTAGAAAAATTCCAAATAAACAAGGCTGATAGTTGTACCACTCTTATGGAATTAAAGAAAGGAAGTGAGGGGAGTGTGGAAGATGGATTTATAATCTTAGATGATGAGGTAGGCCCGGAAAAGAAAAGATTTATGCACACCATCCCTTATAGACAAGTAGAGGGCAGCCTAATATATTTCATGAATTGTACCCGTCCAGACATAGCTGCAGCTGTAGGAGTACTAAGTAGGAGTCTGAATGCTCCCACTAAGAAAGATTAGGAGGCAGCTAAGAGAGTCCTTAGATATCTCATAGGGACTAAAGATCTATGGTTGCATTTGGGTGGGAATAATACTGACATCACCACTTTGAGTGATGCCAGCTATAGTGATGCTCCGATAAGAAGATGCAGGTCTGGGTATGTATTGTATGTGGGTGATGGGGATTGCTGCTGGAGCTCCAATCAGCAAAAGGTCATTGCTCAGTCCACCATGGAGGCTGAGTACATGGCCTCTTGCTCTGCTGTAAAAGAATTGATGTGGGTCAACTCTTTGCTTGGTGAGCTTGGTCACCGTAAGAGTGATGTGCATACAATTTTTTGTGATAATCAGGCAGCAATCGCTATTGCAGCAAATTCTAAACATCATTTTAGAGCCAAACACATGGACATTAGACTCAGTTTTGTTAGATAGAAGGTAGAAAACAAAATAATCAGTTTAGAGTACAGACCAGATAGCGAGATGGTAGCACATATGATGACCAAACCTGTGCTTTCCCCTAAGCTTATTTTGTGCAGGGAGAAGTGTGGTACGAAATTAAAGAGTGACTAGAAAATAAGAGGAGTGTAAAAATTAATGGTTATTTATAGTATTTTGTATGTCCAAAATGAAAGACAGAAAAGAAGCTGAGGCAGTCTGCTTCTAGCTCCTCTCTTCAGCTCCCACAGTTGTCGCAATCACTGAAAGTTGAAGAGGAAGCTAGAGCCATGGCTGCCTATGTTGCTTAAGAGATAGAGAGACAACTGGTATATTTTGGTATATTTACCAAAATATACTTGACGGACCCAGGATTTGATCCTGGTACTTGACGTCCGTCAAGTGTGAAATAGACGGTAGCTTTATCCTATAGTCTATGATCGGTGCTGAGACATATAGGGTTTGGCAAATATATAAATTGTGAAGCGTGACCTAATTCATTAAACTGTAACTATAAACGTCGCACATGGATACAGGTTTGTAAAGTACGAAGTACGGTATAGTTCCGAAACAGATACCGCGTATTTTGTTTCAATAGCAAAACAAATATGGCGCAACGATTTATGACGGCTGCGATTAAAACCCAGTTTCAATCGGATGGCCGCGAGGGATGTCGAAATCGTGGAATAAGATTTTGGCGGTTTTCGGTCACCCCCATATCGATTGACACGTGGCACGACCACATTGGATTACGGCATCATCGGGGATTACAGAAACGAATCCAGACATAACATGTGTCAACTGGTCGGCCATGTCGTACAATGGCCGTACTAAAAGTACACCGACACCTGTACATTTTTGTACGATACAGTATTTTGATTGGTGCCGTACTTCAGTAGAAAGAGTTTTAGAGAGAGATAGGACTTAGAAAAATTTGGTAGATAGGACATGTTGTCCATAGCCTATTTTAGCCATGGATTACTCACGGAAGACACCCACAAACTACCCCAAAAAGAGCTGTGTTTCAGACAGCACAGATTACTCCACAATTAATAAAAGATGTTAAAACTGCAGCTGTATGCAGTATACACTAGACACTATAACCTCCCAAAATTACAGCCTCATCCACAAACGAATCTAAAAGATATGAGCTCCAGAGTTCCCAAAAACAGCTGACAGCTTATCAAACTAACCAAGTAAACTTCTCACAGAATTCTACAGAGATAACATAACATACTGAAACTATACTCACAAATAGTTTCTAGATCATTAAGTATCTTCACAAAGTTTCATGCAAAAACATCCATCAGAATGATCACAACATTAGGTCAAAGTTGCAGAAAAACAGTCTGCCCTTACTTTGATAAATTCAACTGTGATACTAAAAATAATCTAAGTCCTACAAGTTTATACTAGCAGAGTAACTAACTAGGTCCTACACTAATCCTGGAGCTACACTTGTCACTAAGTACTGTACACGATAAAACAATGTACGTCTAATGTACTTGAGGTACGTCAAAACCCTAATTGCAACCTGCCGTTAAATGGAACAGTGAAACACTATTTTATAACGTACTAAAATACAAACAAATGTTTTTCAGATATTTATAGATACGCGTCCGTACAAAAGATGTTATCGATGCTTAGTCAGCATAGTTCGTATAAGTCCAGCCAACTGTTGTCGTGCGGTACGAATCACTTGAGTGCGTACGACGTATAAGTCCAGCCGACTGTTGTCGTGGGGTACGATGCACCTGAGTGTGTATGGCGTGCTTCGTCACTTGTGGTCCCACGCGAATCGCGTCCGTCGACACGATTCAAATCCACATTCCATATTGAAATCGTACAATACATTTTCCGGATGTCTGGTCCAAACTTCGTCCGTCCGATTCTGCGAATCCGCTTGTTCGATATTCGACACGTGTATGTGAGTGTCGGCGCCATCCTGAAATACCTGCAAAATCCTCATATGCCGACGCGTGTCCCTGTAGAAGTACGGTACACTCTTTTTGTCCTAATACTACTGTAACACTATTAGGGGTCAGTACTGAAATGTTTTATACTCAAAAATATTATAAGTACTAATCCCTCTCTCACTGACCTATTTACTGAGTACTAAAGCTTTCAAATAACAACACTCCCCTAAAGCTTTAGACTCAGTACTGCACTAAGTCTACAGAGTTGTCAACTGTAATTTAGGTACATACTCAAACAAAGACTTTGAAAAAATATTCTAAGTTCGGAAATTCCCTCTCACAACCTCCAATGCTAAACATCCAAAACTTCACAAAAACAACAGGACCCTCTCTCCCAAAGAGTCTTTATACAAAAGGTCAACTTTGACCCTGTATAACTTAATGCTCAAGGGAGCAAATGCAGAGATTCTTTTTGCTATCAACTCAATGGAGTCTTGCCTTCATAGGGGTGGAGGTGGTCAGAGTTTTAGTCTGCCAAGGTGGCTGATATTTTAGATGGAACTAAAAAGGATCAGGGTTATCCTAGAGGCTTCGTGTGAGCTGCTTATTCTGAGGGCCAATGGAGGTGTCAGAGTTGTGAAAACCTTTGATGATCATCAACTCTGTTCACGTACAATCATGGTTTGTAATTTGATGGTATTACTATCACGTTTTTGGCAATAAAATCTTCTCCTTTTTACATAAAATAGTGTAATAACCCTAAATTAACGGTAACACTACTTTTTCTCCAACGCTCCAGTACTGTAATAAATATGGGCTGTATAGTCTGATATTATTGACGACAAAATGGAAAAAATACGATGTTGTTCAAATCGTATGATTTTTTCAGTTTTTTCTATTCCTTCGTATAATTTGTGACTGTTGAAAAAATTGCAAAAAAAGGCTTAGTACTTTTTGTCCAGTAAAGTGAACGGGAAATTTACGGGAAATATACGGTATTTTACGGGAAATGTACGAACTTTGACGAAAATATTAAGTTGCATTTCTTAGTACTTTTTGTCGGCAAAACTCGACAACAAATTTACGGAAATGTACGGAATTATAGGGAAATGTATGGAATGTTTCTCAAATTGTACAAACTTTTACAAAAAGAGACGTTGTAGTGTTGCCCCGTTTGCGCCCGGTAAGTTTGACTTATGTACGTTCGTACGGATTTTTTTTACATGTACGGAATAGTACGAATACAAAATCATTAAAGATTTTACTTGTTTTTTCAAATCGTTCAGTGTGTTACTTACGTATATTTCGCCGCCATTAAATCGTTAGTATTAAATGGTTTGAAAAACTATGAAAATATATCTACCATGCTAAAGTTTCATAACGTAGTGTACTCTATTGCGCATGTTTCATGCATAGATGTCTAATTCGTACGGATTTAGACTTTTTCCCGAAAAACTACGTAGTATTGCTTGTTTCGTAAAATTCTTACGTCTCACACTGTACATAAAATTATATGGACATAAAAAAAAGGCGTTGGTTCATTTGCGCGCGCGTATGTTTTAACTGTCCTCCACTCTGCTTCAGAAGGAAGCCGCCGTTAGAGACGCCATAAATTGCGCTGCTCGCCGCTAGTTCGTTGCACTTTTCAGTTTTGCTTCTTTTGCGCACGCGTATTTTTTATCTGTCCTCCCTCCGTCTTTAGAAGGAAGCCGCCGTTTGAGATGTCATAAATTCCGTCGCTCGCTGCTAGTTCGTTGCACTTTTCAGTTTTGCTTCATTTGCGAGTGCGTATTTTTATCTTAGCGGCGAGCTGTGGAATTTATGGCGTCTCGCGCGCGTATTTTTTTCTGAGCGGCAAACGGCGAAATTTATGGCGTATTTGAAAAGTGCAACGAACTAGCGGCGAGCGGCGGAATTTATGGCGTCTCCAACGGCGGCTTCCTTAGAGCCATTTTGCGTCATTTGCGGGCGCGTATTTTCATCTCTCCTCCACTCCGTCGTCCGAAGGAAGCCGCCATTGGAGACGTCGTAAATTCCGTCGCTCGCCGGTAGTTCGTTGCACTTTTCAGTTTTTTAGGGTATTGAATATTTAAATCATAGAGGTACCAAACGTACGTATTTTCACTTTTTTACGAAAATGAGTTCAATTTTTAAGATTTTGAAATTTTCGTAAAATTCGTAGCTTTTGTGTACGGATTTATTGTACAAACAAAATGTATGGACTTATCAAAAATAAGGTTAAAAGTACACCGTGAATCGCTGTTAAATTGAATGAATAGATACATGTTCCCATGTTTTTAGGGTAGCCGCGATACTACGTGTTCACATATTCGACAACTGAACATGTGAGAACAGGTCAGCGCGATTTTCCTTTGTCTTTATGACTTAGAAATCAAATCTGAGTACGCTTTTCTGCGCGGCGCACTCAATCTTCCCGGTCGACGCGATTATCTGACACTTAGGGTGTGTCCCCATGTGCATAAGAAAGGGTTTTTTTCTGTCGTTTTCCTTTAAAATTTAGCGTCGTACTGCCTAAGTTCCAACCGTACGAAGGAATCGCAAATTTGTAGAGTACAATTTGCGTCACCCTCGAACTTAGGATGTACGAAGATTTGTCGTCTTGTGTTTTTCGACCCACTTCGACGACAAAAAACGTCATCTTCAACCTTATCTTTAAAACACATGCGCGATGTGTTTTAAAACTAAGGATTTTATGTAAACAAATAGGAACATATATTCGCACGTGCCGTAATTTCGAAGTATTTAACACGATTTTCAAAGACAAAGGAAAGTACGGAAGTCGTTATGTTTTGTCCGTTTGCATTTAATACGACAAAGAAAATTACACAATTTGTTTGGTTTTGTCCGTTTTCGTCCAGTACGGTTTTTGTTTTGCAGGGGTCTCGGAATTCCGATGCCATTTCATGTCGACCGGACAGGAGACTCAAAGGCAAAGCGTAACTTCTTCAACCGTGAAACGGTACAGGGTGGAAGGCGGTACGTCTACAATGTCACGGTAAGACATGCGACGTCACACAAGCAATTTCAAAAAATAACGTGCGACCACAAATTGTAGACATTGACAACCGTCACAGGCATTGTTGACGTATACAATCGTCACAAACGTAAGTTACGATTACGTTCTTACACATAGGGACACTTGAAAAGCGGGTCCGCCGGATCCGGGCTAAAATACAAAGTAAGTTCGCTAAGTTATAAGTACATGGGGACATACCCTTATTTTGAACATGTGTACAAAATAATGAGAAATTATAGTACGGACTGACACAGTATGTACATTATACTACCTTAAAATGTTCGTCATTAGAGCAATTAACTCTAGTTTAAACAGTTATAATATTAAGGTAATTTTTTTTTGGAGTTAGGGTGAAGTTACATTTAGGGTTGAAAATGTGGTTATTTACTGTCAGACGTTCTGTTTCAGACAATGATGTACCAAATTATTTTTTTCTGTTAGAAAAACTAAGTTACTGGATGACTGATTTCATTATATAAGGTTATGGGCGTAAGCCTTGACCGTCGGATGCAGAGTCGGATACGCCGTCGGTAAAACCTTTCAGTTTGCAATAAGTGACCTGAAGGAGTTCAATTTTAGGAGCCTAAACGTATAGCATTGCGCCTCGTGGAAAAGTAAATAAATATCCGCGACGAATGCGCGATCATGTGGCTATACGTGGCAGAGGCCATGTGCCTTCCACCAGCGTGGATGCAAAGCCAGTGGAAGCCGCGGGAAAATCTTTGACGGAAGATATACTAAAAAACCGGTACTTTTATACATGGGCACATACCCTAAGTTGTAGTAGTACTTTTGATTAAATGTTTTTTATTTTCTATTTTATTATGAAGTCAAAGTCGGTCAATGCATTAAAAAAAATGCATGTGTTCCGTGCATATATCATTATTTTTTCGACGTTTCATGCGAGCGTTTAAAACGCTTGGTACCTCTATGATTTTTTTTTTTTGAAATTTTAAAGTAAAAAAAAAAGTACGAATTTTCCGACGAATTTTATAAAATTTGAAAATTGTTTTATGCGCAGTGTACGTAGTAATCGTTACACCGCCAATGGTTATTAGCTTTGTGTACGCTAATTCCGTCCTGCTTTTTTTTTATTATTCTCAAATAGAATTATCCACACTATTTTGAAAAAAACCCTAATTCCTAATTAGAATAGACGATTTCTTCGAAAATTTCCAAATCCAAATTTCAAAAGATTTGGTTAAGGCTATAAGAGTGATAGTTATAGACTTGGACACGTTTATAAGTATGAGATATTTTGCTACAATGTGTTTATACTCCCAAATTTTACTATCATTTTCTTCAGTTTTTAGTTTAGTTATACCCCCTACAGGTAAAACCGTAGCCGAGAGCCTAGCTCCCCTCACCACAGGTGTTCCTCTACCCTTCTCCTCTATTCCCCTTTCCATGAAAATTATTTTCCCTTCACTTTCTGTTGCATCTGAACTCTCGTTGGTTTTTCTGGGAATCGCCAGATGAATCTCCATAGTGAGCTCCACCGAAGCCAGGTGGCGGACACCTCACTTGTCCCAAATCAATTCCCATAAGTTCTTTTTGAAAAGCAATCCCTCCATCATAAATCCCCAATAAGTGAAGTGTGTTCATCAAACAAAGGCACCCAAGATGGTGAGCCCATAATCGAAACTCTATGGGGTCCATTCCTCCACAAAATTCGCAGATCCAAAGAAGCTTATCTAGTTAGTGCCAACTTCAAGTTAATGCAAACCCAAATGATTGACCCCTTCACAATCAGAACCCCAATACAACTGCACCTCATTAAATAAAGTTTCTGTGTGCTCAGTTCCACCACAGAATGCAAAGTTAGAATATGAGTTTTGGACACATTCACCCACTTTGACTTTCCTTTAGAAGTACAGCTACACTGGCAGACAACGACACTCACCAACAACACCTGTGTGTAGCTTGGACTCCCTTGAGTGCGCAACAAAAAGAATCTTTGAATTTTCTCCCTTGAGCAGTAAGATATAAGTGGTCAAAGATGACCTTTTGTACAGGAGCTCCCTCGAAATAGACGTGGCTACCTACTAAATTTTCTAAGTCCTATCTCTCTCTAAAAACTCTATCTACTGACGTACAGCACCAATCACAATATTGTGTTGTACAAAAAAGTACAAGTGTCGGTGTACTACCATTATACGTTCTGTAGAGCCATCGTACGACATGGCCAAAAAGTCGACACATGCTATATCCGGATTTGTTCTCGTAATCTCCAAAATTGCCGCAATCCAATGTGATTGTGCCACGTGTCATTTGAACTGGCGATGATCAAAAACCGCTAAAATGCCCATTCCGCGATCTCGGCATCTATCACGGTCGTTCGATCAAGGTCGGCTTTTAAATCCAGCAGTCGAAAATCAATGTGCGGTATTTGTTTCGATGTCGAAACAAATGCGCGGTATTCATTTAGTGTAGTACCGTACATTGTACGTACATTTAAACTGTGTTTATGTTACAAGTCTGTTTGTGCCGTTATATGAATTTATGTCATTGTACATGTTTAAATACTTATCAATTCCTATATATCTCAACATTGATCCTAGTCTATAGGATAAGGCTTACGGCTAAAGGTGATTCGATGGACGGTAGGTACCAAGATCAAATCCTGGGTCCTCCAAATATCTTTTGGTAAATCTACCTAGATTCTACTACCTATCTCTCTAGCAGCTTAGGTAGCCATGACTCTAGCTCCCTCTCTAATTTTTGGTGACTGCGGCAAGTGTGGGGGTTAGAGAGAGGAGTTAGAGGCAGAGTGCCTCCGCTTCTATTTTATTTCACCCTAGAAAAATATCCTAAGAAAAACATTTTTATCTAAAAAAAATAGACATAGAAAATACACATATTTCAACAAAATTCTCTTAAGCATTCGGAGCAATTAATTCCACCGCGTTGCGTTTTCTTGTTTTAAAGTGTGCTTCAAAAGATCTTGTAAATTACTCTGTTTAAAAAACGTGACTCGTGATTTACAAGCGTCTATTAGATCAAAAAATTTACGAACTTCCGCACATTATTTGTATTTCCTAGAAGTTCCGCTCTTATTTAAAATCAATGTCACAATTGTAGTAACTTTATGGTGGGTGCAAGGTGTAACAGGATCTCCTAACTCTCAGAAAATTCTTTTACTACAAAAAATCCAACCACACATTCCACACATTGGAAAATACACATCCACATTGGACCACACTCACATAAGGATAAACTTTAAATTAGAAAAAGCTTCTGTCCACAACATTAGCTTGGTCTCTTGCCCTCGTGGCTCAACCCCTCTTATTAAAGTGTTTTCCACTACTCTCCACTCTTAATAATTATATCTCTTAACTATTAAAACACTCTTTAGTTAGTAAAAGATTTCAATGCAAAAATGCCTTTTCTCCAATTTGGTATTAATCGCTCAAAATAAAGATCAGCCAGAATTTCCACAAAGTTTTCCAAAGGAAAAGATGTCTACTCTCCTCTTACACTTCACTATTTATCCATCATCGCCCTGGACTAGCCAGGCCGGAGTCAACGCTCCGTTTTAACAGACAGCCGGAATTTCCACAAACTTTTCCAAAGGAAAAGATGTCTACTCTCCTCTTACAATTCACTATTTATCCATCATTGCCTTGGACTTGCCAGGCCAGAGTCAACGCTCCGTTTTAACAGGCTTTTACTTGGGCCAATCATTGATCAGCAAGGACTCAGACTGACCAATGCAAAAACGTGTAAAATCTCTTACTAACTACTTAGCACTTTACTAACCAATCAAACGTTACGTTTCACTATGTAACATTTACGTGCAAAAGTGCGCGCCAAACGAAACGCAACTTCGCACGATCGTGCGTAACAAATTTCGCACGCGAAACTTCCGGCGAAATTCCCTTAAGTGAAAGTGACTTTTCGTACTAAAATTTGTTTGAAACAAACCACCGTGCATACTAAACGTTTCATTATAACTTTATGAAACGTACACGCGTAATTTTGGTACCAATTTGACCCTTAACCCGTTTCAATGATACCCACTTGTTATTTAGACTCGACGCTGTCACCTAAATACACCCATCGCTATAACTTTTAAAATATAACTCCAAATAGCGTGATTCTTTCGCGGACGTCTACCAAATTTAGTACTCTATAATCATAACACCTAAATACCCCTTTATAAACAAGTTCGATACGCTATTAGTGTTACATCATCCCCTCCTTATTTTTAACTGATAACAGATAAAACACCTTTAAATCTCAAGATGGGACTTCTATATTATTATCCCTCCAATACCTCTGTAAAAACTCAAAATTTTTATCCTCTAGAGTCAACTCATTCTAAGGCCTTCCTAGATAATGCACTTGCCAGAATATAGTATCGCCGACCTTGAACCGTTGACCAACCCAATGTATTACCCATCTGCGGACTTCAGGTTCTATAATTATTGAGGGATCCAATTCCAATTCTCCTTCAAATGGTCGAAGATTTGCTGGTTTCAATTGGCTGATGTGTATCACTGGATGATTTTTTGTTGAAGGCGGAAAGTCCAATTTGGCAGCAACTTAGGATATCATCTCAATTACAGTAAATGGTCCAATGTACTTAGGAGCAAATTTACTCGTAGGATCCGATTGTCCCTCGATCTTGCACCTGTAATGAGTTGTAGAAAGCCAAACCTTGTCACCTGTGCGTAACACCCAATCAACCCGTTTGCGGTTATCATTTAATTCTTGCCTCCTTTGTGCCTCCACTAATGCATCCCGGACAGTTTTCCAAACTGTTTGAACGTATTCCCAAAATTATGTTCCAAAACCTTTATTCTCTTGAGTGACCCCTGTTATTAAGTCTAATGCTTCTCTAGGTTGGTATCTGTATGCAACTTTAAATGGTGAGAATCCTGTACTAGCATGTTTATATGAATTGTATGCAAATTCCATTAATGGCAATATAGATTCCCATGTGTTCTGAACTCCATTGCAAACAGTCCTAAGCATTTTTTCTACTGTACGGTTCATCCTTTCTGTCTGTCCATCTGTCTAAGGATGATGAGCGGTTCTCATTTTCAATTCAAAGCATAAATTTTGCTGTATTTTTTTCCAAAAAGCAGACGTAAATTTAGAATCTCTATCACTGACTATAGATAGAGGGACTCTATGATGTCTGACCACGTTGTCAAAATATAACTTTGCAATATCTACAACTCAATGAGTGGTTTTGCAAGGGATAAAGAAACTTTGCAATATCTACAACTGAATGAGCAGTTTTGCAAGGGATAAAGATTGTCATTTTACTAAACCTATCGACTACGACCATGATATTGTCATTCCTTTTAGATGTAGCAGGCAACCTAACAATAAAATCCATACTGAGAGATTCCCACGGTCTTTCAGGGTTATCCAAAAGTTTTAAGAGACCTTTAGGTTTTTGGGTACTAGGTTTACTCTGTTGGGGAGGGACACAACTTTCGACGTGTTTTGACACCTCCTTTGCCATCCCAAGCCAAAACAATATACTCTGCAATCGACTAAGAGTTTTATCTCGACCTAGATGTCCTAAATGCTCATGAGCTTCTCGTAAAATTTGTTTTCTTAAGCCTCCCACTTCAGGAATGCATAATCTATCCCCAATTTGCAAATATAGTAAACCATCCTCTAGTCTAAAGTTTTTGACATGCCTCTCATTCAATGGGTCAAAATTCCCTCCCGAAATATTCTTGTAAATCACAGCAAAATAAGGATCTTTATCATAACTATTTCTAATTGTATCTAAAAACACTTCATCGTGAACCATAACAATTATTTCAAAACATCTACTTAAAGGATCTGCGACTACATTTGTCTTCCCAGGATTATATTTGACATTAAATTTGAAATATGCTAATTATTGCATCCACCTAACCTTTTTGCTAGTCATACTCTGTGCATCACTTAATCTCTGTAAATAGAGAGAGAGTGCTTTATTATCACAGTGAACTGTAAATTTTTTATTATGCACATAACAACGCCATTTCACCAATGTATGTACAATTGCAAGTAATTCCTTTTCTTGTGCTGTATAATTCTTTTCAGCATCATTGAATTTTCGGGAATCAAAAGCAATAGGATGAAAGTGTTTGCCGACTTTTTGACTTATGACTGCACCTAGACCTTTATCAGATGCATCTGTAGTGATCAGAACTTCAAATTCTCCAGCAAGGTCAGGATACACCAGTGTAGGGGCAGAGGTCAACTTCCATTTTAGTTCCTCAAATGCTCCCTCCTGATCAGCTTCCCACACAAACGTCTCCTTCTCTCGAAGTAAATCCGTCAAAGGTGCGGCGATCATACTGAAGTTTTTGATAAATTTCTTGTAATAAGTGGCCAATCCCAAAAACGATCTAACTTCTGTGACATAAGTAGGTTGTTTCCAATTTTGGATTGCTAAAATTTTGGATGGATTTGTTTTAACACCTTCCCCACTAACTATATGTCCCAAAAATAATTGTCCACTTTTTAAAAAAGCTGGATTTTGACAATTTTTCATATAATTTTCTTTCTATTAACCTTTCCTACACTTTCTTTAAACGAATTAAATGTTGTTATTTAGATTCACTGTAAATTAGAATGTTATCTATAAACACCTGAACAAACTCATCTATGTAATCTGAAAAAGTTTGGTTCATTAATCTTTGGCAAGTAGGCGGTGCATTCGTTAAGCCGAATGGCATCACTATCCATTCGAAATGACCCACCCTAGTCTTGAAAGCAGTTTTATCGACATCTTCAATTCTACTCGGCACCTGATTATAGCCACTACGCTGGTCAATCAACGAATATACTTTAGCACCTTTTAAATGATCTATCAAATCAGAAATTAAAGGTAACGGATACTTATCCTTCACTGTAATCTTGTTCAGCCTACGATAATCGACACATATTCTCAACGTTCCGTTGTTCTTTTTGACAAATAGAACTGGTGCTCCGTACGGTGATTTGCTGGGCTGAATATGTCCTTTCTCTAGGAGTTTCTTGATCGGTTTCTTTAACTCCTCCTACTCAAAAAAACTGTGTTTATAAATTCCTGTGACTGGAGGATTACATCCAAGTTCAAGGTTAATAACATGTTCTACATTTCGGGGAGGTGGCCTTCCCGAGGGTAAATCACTTGAGAAAACATCTTGAAATTCAAAAATCAAATCCTTAACAGCAACATCAGATATATTAATGTCAGTTACAAAATCAGATTTTTGTTTTTTGAAAGTTTTAGTGGTGTCTGATTTAGTGATGACATTAATGTTAGTGTTTTCTCCCCCACCTTTCATCAGTAACTGCCTCAGTTACTAATAACAAGAAAGCATGATTTGTTTTATCTTTTTGGTGCCTTTTAAATTGTTTAGCAGATATCAAACCTTCCACTCCCAATCTGGTTATGTTATTTATATAATTCCTATGCAATTTCTTAAGAGATAATGCTTGCAAAACCTTCCAACCGTTTTCAAACTTCATTTTCAAGGTGTTAATTTCCCAATTAATTTAAGGATTGTGCTCAGTTAACCAAGGCTTTCCTAGAATTAGTTCTTCACTTCCCAAATTCATTATTTCACACACAATTTTCATTTTAAGACCTTGGATATCAACTTCTATCGTGTCAGTTTGTACGTCTAATGTGGACTTATTACCATTTGCCACTTGAACATGTAAAGGCTTTTCCCTTATGACACTAGGAATTTCATTTTCCTCTACAAACTTATGTGAAATAAAATTATATATGGCACCTGAATCAACCATTACTCTCAACGGTTTTCCTTCCACTAATGACTCGAATCTAATCAAACTGTGTTTGGTGTCATCATTACTTAATTGTCTTAACATAGGTCTGTAGTTGAAAATTTCATCAGAATGATTTTTTAAACTATG
Source organism: Zygnema cylindricum (assembly GCA_037447655.1). Taxonomy (NCBI): domain Eukaryota; kingdom Viridiplantae; phylum Streptophyta; class Zygnematophyceae; order Zygnematales; family Zygnemataceae; genus Zygnema; species Zygnema cylindricum. The sequence goes on along the minus strand of JBBHKE010000269.1, from coordinate 1,724 downwards.
CAGTGTAGTGAGAATCATAATAAATTTAGCCATCCTAACTTTTCCATTCATTAATTTGCCCTCCATAGTTAACTCTTTAACTTCTGGATCCGGTTGACTTTACTGAGGACTTTTAGTTAGTCCTTTCCGTTTCCCACCTCATGGGCTTTCTGCTCCGCTAAATATAATACAATATCCTCTAGGAGACCTGATTAACTTCGACAGTTTTGAGAGAACTTTTATCTATACAGTCTTTAGCGTAATGATGTGGACCTTTGCATTTGAAACAAGTGACTTTCTTTTTGGGTTTTGTGCACTCTCTACTAAAATGTCCCTCCTCTCCACAGTTATAACAGTTAATCTTTTTCAGTTGCGCACACTCAAATGCTCTATGACCCTTTTTCTAACAAATAATGCATGTGGGGATGGTAAGGTTAGGCTTCTAGGCATTAATGCTTGGTTTAGGACTTTTAATGTATCCCTCTCTAATGTTAAATTTATTTCCTGCATTAACACTATGTCCACCCCTTTGATTTGCGCTGATGATATTTTGCCTATTCACCAGACCAACCTTCAGACCCTCCTCAACAAATTCCTCTTCATCCCACTCTGATACTTCATTCAAACTACCTCTGAGTGATCCAGTTTCCCAGTTATACCTCAACTGATCCTCTAATTCCAATGACTTATCTTGTAATTCCTTCAAATTATTAAATTTTCTGATTTTTTAGTTCTGATTTCAGTATAGGATTCAAATTGTTGAAGAAATGCAATTCAGCCATTTCATCAGTCAAACTTATGACATCAATGTTAGATGAGTCAAATTCCACAATATAATCCTTCACAGATCCAGTCTGCTTACAGTTCAACCACTTTTTTTCCATTCTGGATGTAAAAGTGACAGACAAGAAACGCGATTTGATCGCGGTTTTAAAAGTTTCCCAATTAGCATTATCAATAATCAATTTAGACCTTCTCTGAGTATAATACCAAATCTGAGCATCGCCTTTCAAACAGCTAACAGCAAAAGGAGTGTAATCATCACGATCACAATTTCAAGACTCCAAATAATACTCCATATGAAAAATCGAAGCCTCCAACTCATCGATCCTCTTACCATCAAACAATGGTGCCTCACCAATTGATAGTTTTAGATCCCTTATCTTCTTAGGTCTATCATGATCATCCTCCCTAAAACTGGCATTCCTTTTACTACTCTCACCCTTTTGGTCATTTATATCATTCTTGGTCTGAATTAAGTTAATAAGTTTATCTAATTTCTCATTTGAAACATTTCTATTTTCTTTGACAACTTTCAATTCACTTTTGAATTCGGAAATGGTTTCATCCACAGCGGCAGCATAATTATTAAATCTTTTGACCAATTTCACACTCCGCTACTTCAACACATTCAACGCATTCTCCATTTCACGTTTCCATCGAGAATTTGCCATTATCACACAATAAAATCAAGCAAAAGAAAGTTAGAGTATAATTTCCCAATTGAATTTGATGCAGATTTGAAGTCCTCTGATTGCTCCAATCCAAGACTTCTTCTCCTAAACAAATCCTTTGAAAAGGTCAAGATCTGAGAAATTAAAAAGACATTGACAATAAGTTAGTACAAATTCAAATTTTCAACTTCCTAACATTGGAACAGAAGGTAAGAATTTCCCCACAAATTTTGCAACAGCAATATTGAAAGCTCTCAAAGGTAAGATTTAACCATAAATTTTGCAACAACA
>JBBHKE010000268.1:59745-70697 GCA_037447655.1 Zygnema cylindricum | reverse complement strand
TACCTGCTGAATGTCATCTTCTTTCAAGCCTGGATAGTTAGAAAGCTCAAAGTCATTGGAATTTTTTGACTCAAATCTGATTTTTACTGACTTCGATCAGATCCTCGGAATTTCCGGGGGGGGGAAGATCCAGCAGCCCCGTGCAAGCAAGCTCTTACTTTGCCTACTCGGCAGCCTCAGGGAGCCTTTGATCATCCAAGAGGCCTTCTCATCACCGGAGCGAAATCACTAGATCGAAGCAGCAAACGACGAAATGAAGTCCATCATTGAGGCTCAAACATGGGAGCTTGTGGACCTTTCCCGGACCGAAAAAACGATCGGCAACACATGGGTATTCAAGGTGAAGTCAAATCACGATAACACCATTGAACGATATAAGGCCAGACTTGTGACAAATGGGTATAATCAAAAGGAAGGAATTGATTTTGAAAAAACTTTTTCTTCGGTTGTAAGATTTCTGACAGTTACGATTTTGTTGTCCCTTGCTGCTATGAAAGATATGGAAATACATCAGATGGATGTAAACATATCATTTTTGCATGGAGAACTAGAGGAGACCATTTACATGCAGCAGCCTCAAAAGTATGCAGAATCAGGTAAAGAGCACTTAGTATGCAAGTTGCTAAAATCTCTATACGGCCTAAAACAAGCCCCTAGGCAATGGAATCTGAAGCTTGATGAATTCTTGACTAGCCTAAGATTTCCAAGGATAAGTTGTGATCACTTTGTCTACGTTCTAAAGGGTGAGGATGGGATAGTGTATCTTGCAGTGTATGTAGATGATCCATTACTAATTAGCAAATCAATGGTTGAAATTAATAAAATCAAAATTGCCTTAAATTCACGGTTTGAGATAAAGACCTCGGTGAGGCGAAATATATTCAAGGTATTCAGGTAAAAAGGGATTTAAATAAGAGATTAATAAAATTGACCCAAAATGAGGCTATTGGAAACATGTTAGATGAGTAAGGAATGCGGGGGGCAAAATGATGTCTAACTCCAATGGAGTTTCGGCAAAAATTAGAGGGAGAAGAGAAAGAACCAGGTGTTATTGTTAGTGAGTATTTAGAGTCAGGGGAGAATGATTCTATGACACAAATACCTTACAGACAGATAATGGGAAGCTTAATATATTTCATGAACTGTACATGTCTTGACATTGCTGCAACAGTCCGGTACTGAGCAAGAGTCTAGAGAATCCGAGAAAATTTGATCTTGATGCAGCAAGGAGAGTCTTAAGATATTTGGCAGGAACTAAAGACCTCAAACTCACACTAGGCGGAGGAGAAGTGAAGCTGCAAACGTAGAGTGATGCAAGCTATGACGACATGCTAAGCTGGAAATCCACCATGGGATTCGTTCTGCAATTGGAAACGGAACTTGATGCTACAGCAGCAAACTTCAAAGGTTAAAGCACAGTCTACAATGGAGTCAAAATATATGGCAGTAAGCTCGGCCCTTAAAGTACTCTTATGGGTAAAATCCATGTTGCAAGAACTAGGATACATTTAAGTTGGGCCACCGGTGATCTAGTGTGATAATCAGGCTGCCATTGCCATTGCCTCTAACCCAAGTCACCACTTCAAGAGAAAGCACATGGATGTAAGATTACAATTTATAAGAGAAAAAGTGTTTTTTAGGGCGATAAAATTATGTTATTTGTCAGACGTAAGAATGATTGTTGATATGCTTACTAAAGCTCTTCTTGCTCCCAAGCTCAATAATTGGAAGAATGCAGAAGGATTGGGTAAATAGATGAGTTGCTGCACTGCGATACTGCCATGGTGCGCTAACCCAAAATTAGGGTGTAGTGGACCCAGGTGATTAGTTGCCATGTTGCGCTGCTATGCTGCCATGTTGCGCTGCTATGCTTCCATGCTGCACTAAGTGTGACATCGCAGTTGCGTTGATACATTGAGTCTAAAGCTTTAGGTGAGTGTTGATTTTGGAAAGCTTTAAGTCTTAGTAAAATAGTGTGAAGACAAGAAGACAAATCTACAAAGACACGCGTCTTCACTTAAAGCACATTCCAGGTATCTAGGATGAGCACTTACATCCACATATATATCTCACACATTGAGGGAGACAAAGTAGCTGCGATGCAGCAACGCAGCTGCGACGCAGTCAAAATAAAGCAACAGCGGCGAAGTTAAGAGAACCAACTGCGATTACGTTTGATATGGTCCATACGGACAACACAGCGTCCTATATTTTTAATGTGATTTTGTACAGTACAGAGCAACCATGATAGATACGATTCTAGTCAACTTAGTGGGTTGCTCAGTGGTAGCTTAAGTGGTAGCTCAGTGGTAGCTTTGTTGTTTTTAGAAAGCTTTAGTCCTCTCTATGCCTCAGTTGTGAGGGAGAGAGAGTTGTTCAGGACTTCAGTTATTTTTGGTTGAGTTTGGTTCAGTACTTACCAAAATTAGTGTGACAGTGAAGTTGGGAGTTCACGATTCATTCACACTTGGATACACGTCGTCACTTGAGAGAAATGCGTGAGTATGTCCTCTGTGGACATACGAAAATTCGACGGGACCACGGTACTTCGTGAAGTCACATCTATGGTGCCAAATCCTCTAATCGGACGGCAGATAGCCGCCGCCAACAAATACTGACGAGGCATGACTAGATCACTATCACTTTATGTTATCGGAACTTCAGTGTAAATATTTGGTAGAACATAATTTTGTCTGTAGTGAATTAGTTGTTTAGTGTTGAAAATGTGGTTTATGACATACCTTCAGTACACAGGCATACTCACAGTATTTGTTGTGTTAGATTGTTAGATGTACGGATGGAATGCCTCCGTACATCTTAGTGTAGTTTCAGTATATAGAAGTAGGACTTAGTGAATTTATTAATTAGGAACAAATGATATGGAAAACTGTACACTCAATTTTATGAAAATTCACCTCTGAATATCTTATAGATCTATAAGCAGAATTAAGTGAAATTTTATGTGTGTGTTCTTTTCTATGATATCTACATTGTGGTAGATTTGTAGGACTATTGTTTCCTTGTATTGACGGTAATTGTCTGTCAAAGTTGTTGTTTTGCCATTGGTATTTGTGGAAGCTTCCTCTCTTGTTTTGTTCTACAATGACTACTATTGCTGCTTGTTCTTCATCTTCAGTACCAGCAGTTGTCTCAGAAACAACAAGCCACGGGCCCGCCTTCACGAATTTCAGTCTTTGATGGACGTGAATATCTGTATTGGACAGATTTGGTTTAGTCTACTTCAAGCAAGTGAAACTTATTGATGTTTTAAATGGATCCTTAGCAGAATCTGATGCCAATTTTGATCAGAAAAATGACCAAGTTTTATGTTTAAGAAAGCTTATGATATCAAAAGAATTGCATATGACATATATTAATGTTACAAAGGCATCAGATTTGTGGGATGCTTTGAAATCTTCTTATGTTAGAGCTAGTGACCAGCATGAGATTATAACTGCTGGTCAGATCTATGAGTATAAGTACACAGGCGGTAGCATGGTGGAATACACTAATCGGGTTCGAATGTTATTGTCAGAAAATGCATGTTCTGGGGGGACTTTCTCCCCTTATCATCACGCCATGATTCTCTTAAAGGGGCTACCTAGTGAATATAAAGGAGCCTCGGATGAAATGAAAAAATTGTCCAAACCTCTTTGGAATTTGCAAACAGCTATAGAGTTTATCTTGTCAGGAGAAGCCACTCAAACAGTTTTAGGATCTAGAAAACCAGCTGTAGCCTTCACGGCTCAATTTCAAAGAGAAAGTAGATGTCAAGGGAATCAGTTTAATTCCCGGTTTGAGAAATGTGTTTATTGCTACACTGATGGTCACTCCTTCAGAGCTTGTCCTTTATATATAAAATCTCTTGAAACAGGTATCTTCCGGAAAGGATGGAGACATCGCGGACCTTCTATTCCTCAAAGTCCCCCGAATAAAACTGTTGTGTTTTTAGGAAAGGATACGGAATTGGAGAAAAAGAAGATCGAGGAATAAAAACCTGATGTGACCAGTTTTCTGAAAATTGATGACAAAGAGTTCATTGCTCTTGCCAAACTCGACATGATAGAAAGAGAAAAGGACCTCGGATGGATAATGGATTCCGAGAGCTCTTCACACATGTGCTGGAACAAGTCTTGGTTTAAGGGGATGTCTTCTATTCCTTTACGTCAAATCTTTTATGCTTGTGGCTATGCTACTGAATGAAATGCCAAAGGAAATATAGATATGGATTGTGTGATAGATGGAAAGGTTGTTAAGAGAACAGTACGATGTCTTGTATGTTCACAAATTTTATAAAAATATGTTTTCTACGTCTGTAGGTGAAAGCAAAGTCTTTGAGGTTCTCCAGAAAAATGGCAAGAAAATAGTGAGCAAGGATGGAAGAGTAGCTCTAGTAGGAACTAGAGGCCTAAAATTTTTGTATCGCATGGACCTGGCTAATAAAATTGATTTTGCTTACTCCAGTGTCCTATGTGATAATGTTTTGTGGCATAAAAGACTTGGTCATGTGCATCATGAGAGACTTACTAAGATGGTAAAAAATGATATGATAGAGGGAGTCAAGCTCGGTCAAAAAGAGTCTCATGTTTGTGATGGTTGTGCTCTCGGAAAGCTTCACAAGCTTCCCCTCCCATAAGTTTCTGATCATCCACCCACAAATATCCTTAGTATTATTCACTCTGATGTCTTCGGCCCTTCCAAAGTTCTCTCTCTTAGTGGCAGCCGCTATTTTGTCACCTTTACAGACGACTACTCTCGGTACAGTCGCTTATACTTCATGAAGGAGAAGAGCGAAGTCTTCACTCACTTTAAGCACTACAAAATCTGGGCGGAGAAACTTCACGGCAAATCTATTCTTGCTTTGCGGACAAATAATGGTGGAGAGTATGTAACCCATGCCTTTGCTGATTTCTTGAAAGAAAATGGCATCTTTCGAGAATTTAGTGCTCTGTACACACTGGAACAAAATGGTGTGACCGAGAGACTTAATAGAACTTTGACTGAATGTGCTCGCTCTATGATGGCCGATAAAGATGTGGATATAAAGTTTTGGGGGGAAGCTTTTCATTGTGCCTCATACATCAGAAATAGAGTAGAAACCCGAGTTGTTAAGGGTAAAACACCTTATGAAGTATGGACAGGGAGAAAACCAAATGTTGGTCATTTTAGAGTCTTCGGTAGCAAATGCTTTATCTTGGATAATCTTCCCAATTGGAAGCTTAGTCCAAAATATATACCGGGTGTTTTCTTAGGCTATGATGATGAATCTGCAGGATATAGAGTGTATAACCTTGAGAGAAGATGCCTTTAGACAGCCCAGAATATTCAGATTAGAGAAGAGAGTCAATTTGTGGATGTTTTTAGTATGGATGTAGCTGACACGAATGAGAAAATACAAGAGTTTATTATTCTTGAGCAGGTACCTTTTACTCCATCTCCTTCTACTTCCTCTACCTCTCTTCCGAATGTCTCTGGGCCGTCAGATCTTACTTTCGGAGCTGCTCCTACCACTACACGCCCTCTGCGAAACACTAGGGGACCAACAGTTCTCGCGTAAGATTTTCCGAGGGAAGAAGACAAAACAGCCGCCTTCGAGGCGACCGAGTGGAGAGTGATTTTTCTACAAGCACAGAGGAGCCGCTTACTATTCAGGAGGCCTTTTCCGTTCCTGAAAAGGATCATTGGATCTCGGCTGCAAATGATGAGATAAAGTCAATTATGGAAGCCCAAACTTGGGAACTTGTGGAGCTCCCACCGAACACGAAAGCTATCGGTTGTAAGTGGGTCGTCAAATTAAAATTGAATCCTCATAATACAATTGAAAGATATAAAGCTAGAGTGGTTGTAAAGGGATTTAGTCAAAAGAAGGGAATTGATTATGAAGAGACCTTCTCTCCTGTGGTTCGTTTCCTACTGTGAGAGTTTTGTTGTCTCTTGCTGCAATAGAGGATATGGAATTGCATTAGATGGACGTTAAGACGGCTTTCTTGCATGGTGATTTAGAAGAAGTAATTTATATGAAGCACCCCGAGATGTACAGGAAAAAAGGGAAAGAAAATCTGGTCTGTAAACTGTTGAAGTCCTTGTATGGTCTGAAACAGGCTCCGAGACAATGGAACCTGAAGTTAGATGAGTTTTTAACCAATCTTGGCTTTACCATAATCAGTTCAGATCACTCAGTCTATGTAATGCAAGGTGAGGATGGGGTGATTTATACGGCAGTATATGTAGATGATTTGTTGTTGATTAGCAAATCTATCAATGAAATCAATAAAACAAAATCAGATCTGAATTCTCGGTTTGAAATGAAAGACTTGGGTGAAGGCTAAGTATATTTTAGGAATTCAGGTAGAAAGAGATAGGAAACAGAGAATTATTTATCTAATTGAGAAAGAAGCAATCTGGAACATGCTATAAAAGTTTGGTATGTCAGAAGCAAAGGGGAGTGCCACCCCTATGGAATTCAGGCAGAAGTTGGAGGGTACGGAAACGGATGGTGGTGATTTGGTTGATGATTTTTTGGATTCAGGGGAGGCAGATTCTATGTCATCCATTCCTTATAGGTAGATTGTCGGAAGCCTCATCTATTTCATGAACTGTACTCGTTCGGACATCCCAGCCGCAGTTGGAGCTTTGAGACGAAGCCTGCAAAATCCGAAGAAGTCAGACTATGAGGCAGCAAAGAGAGTTCTTCGCTATCTTGCAGGAACTCGAAATCTTAGACTCTCTCTCACTGGAGAGGAAGTCAAAATTCATACATGGAGCGATACAAGCTACGGAGATATGCCCAGCCAACGCTCCACCACCAGATACATTTTGTTGATCGGAAGTGGAACTTGCTGCTGGAGCAGCAAACTTCAGAAGGTAACAGCTCAGTCTACCATGGAGGCTGAGTACATGGCTGCCAGCTCGACAGTTAAGGAGTTACTTTAGGTAAAGTCTCTTCTCGAAGAGCTTCTCTTTATGCAATCTGGACCACAGATAGTATGGTGTGAGAATCAAGCAACAATCCCTATTGCATCTAATCCTAGTCATCACTTTAAAAGTAAGCACATTGATATCAAGCTACATTTTGTAAGAGAAAAGGTGATGGAAAAAGTCATAAAGTTGAGTTATTTATCGGATGAGCAAATGGTGGTTGATATGATGAGGAAACCCTTACCTGCATCCAAATTGAATTTTTGTAGAGAGGCATGTGGACTGAGTGACTAGCAGAGTCTAAAGCTTTAGGGGAGTGTTGTTTTTAGAAATTTTTAGTCCTCTCTATGCCTCAGCTGTGAGGGAGAGAGAGTTGTTCAGGACTTAAGTTATTTTTGGTTGAGTTTGGTTCAGTACTTTCCAAAATTAGTGTGACAGTGAAGTTGGGAGTTCACGGTTCATTCACACTTGGGACACGCGTCGTCACTTGAGAAAAATGCGTGAGTATGTTTTCCGTGGACGTACGGAAATTCGGCGGGACCACGGTACTTCGTGAAGTCACATCTATGGTGCCAAATCCTCTAATCGAAAGGCTGACAGCCGCCGCCAACAAATAATGACGAGGCATGACTAGATCACTGTCACTTTACGTTATCGGAACCTCAGTGTAAATATTTGGTAGAACATAATTTTGTTTGTAGTGAATTAGTTGTTTAGTGTTGAGAATGTGGTTTATGACATACCTTCAGTATAGAGGTATACTGACAGTATTTGTTATGTTAGAATGTTAGATGTACGGCTGGAATGCCTCCGTAGAGCTTAGTGTAGTTTCAGTGTATAGAAGTAAGACTTAGTAAATTTTGATTCATAAGGAACAAATGATATGAAAAACTGTACACTCAGTTTTATAAAAATTCACCTTTGATTATCTCATAGATTTGTGAATATAATTAATTGAAATTTTATGTGTGTGTTCCTTTGTATTATATCTACATTCTGGTAGATTTGTAGGACTATTGTGTCCCGGTATTGAAAGTTATTGTCTATCAAAGTTTCTGTTTTGCCATTGGTATTTGTGGAAGCTTCCTCTCTTGTCTTGTTCTACAATGACTATTACTGCTGCTTATTCTTCATCTTCAGAACCAACAGTTGTCTAAGAACAACAATCTTGATAGATTAGTGTTAGCTTGGTGGTTTGACGTACCTCTTTTGTACAGTGGTATTGCCGGTACAACATAAGTATAAGACTTAGGACTCAGAACATATTATGTATCCAGACTTCAAAGTAGTAAAACTGCAAACAATTTTTGGGAAACTTCTGAGTGTTATACCTTGAGTGTTGTTGGGTCAATTGTACTGAAACTTTGGGGGTTGTCAGTGTTTATGTTGCTCTATATTTTGATAGAGCTTTGTGAAGTTTGGATGCTTGTATAAGATTTGGTGAGCACTTCTAAACAGTTGTTTGATAGGATTATTGATAGTTTCTGAGAGTGTATCATGTCTACTTCTACTACTAGTAGAGCTCCTCCACCTGCACCGGTGGTCGTAGAACAACATTTATATGTAAAACTAAGAATATTTTTGGAGTGAGGAATTCCTTGAATGGAAAAATACGAAGCATTTTTTGGGAGTTTCTAAATAATAATATCATTGTGATATTTTGGCATAACCTTGTGAAATTCAACATGTGATTTTTTAAGGGTATTTTCTTTATTTTGGCAAGTTTGCATACCTAGGGTTAGTCTGGTTTGCTAGGAGCTTAATTGTGAAGTTGGTCATTTTGTGGGTTTTAGTGAGAGTTTACTCTTTTGTGATTTGTTGTTTTTGGGGTTGTTTGTGGTGCTTCTGGGGGTAGATCCATGGCTCAAAATGGCTATAGACAACACATTCGGATAAGGTGGATTTAAAATAATCGAGAAGCCACAAGAAAATATCTCATGGCATTACATTTTTCTAATGATTGACCTTTTTGGAACGAAATTTGGGTCATGTATCATTACCGCGCAATTTGTACAATGGTACAACACGCACATTATAAAATGAAATCTTTGTATGCTCCTAGGAACATTAATCTATATGTGCTTGTATAGCTGTTACATTTAGATTTGGCGATTTAAAAATATTTGGCTTTTTAAGGTGTGGACACAAGCTTACCTCTCAAATTAATGCACGTACCTCTCAAAGTAATTCACATAAGTGTTTGGTTGTTTAATGTCATGGCTCAGTTAACAATTGGTTAGAATATTAATGCCATTAAACGTGTTCATACGATTTTTAGCACCGCCTAATGGATTTGTGGCCTAAATGTTTATTTTTCACACTATTAATGAGCCACGATCACTAACACCGCCTAATCAATTTGAGTCATGCAACTCTGAGACCTCTATTGGTCCTCAGAGTAGGCAGCTCACTCAAAGCCCTTAGGATAACCTGACCCCTTTGATTTTCCACAAGAATAACTGTCGCCCTGACTGATAAAGACTTTGACCAACTTCACCCTTATGAAGACAAGACTTTCTTGAGTCGATAACAAAAAAAAATCTTTGAATTTGCTCTGCTGAGCAGTAAGTTATAAAAGGTCAAAGTTGACCTTTTGTATAGGAGCTCTCTGGGGAGAGGGGTTTACCTACCAAATTTTCTAAGTCCTAAATCCCTCTCTAAACCCTATACTATTAGAGTACTACACCAATCATACTACTGTGTCGTACAAAAAAGTACAGATACCAAAATACTTTCTGTACGGCCATCGTACGGCATGGCCAAAATGTCGACACCTGCCATATACGGATTTGTTTCCGTATTCTCGAGAGATGTCGTAAGCCAACATGGTTGTGCCACGTGTCACTTGACGTGACGATGACCAAAAAACCGCTAAAGTGCCCATTGTCCGATCTCGGCATCTATCGTGGCCGTTCAATCAAGTCCGGCTTCTAATTCTAGGCATCGAAAAATAATTGCGTGGTATTTGTTTCGCCGTCGAAACAAATGCGCGGTATTCGTTTCGTGGAGTACCTTACATCGTTTTATACAAAATTGTTTGTATGTCTTAAGAATCTGTTCGCGCCGTTAAATGAAATTGTCTACGTTTACATCTATAAATAATTATGAAACTGTGTATACGTTAGCACTCATCCTAGACTAAAAGGATAAAGCTACCAGCTACTCGTGACTTGACAAACGGCGAGTACCAAAATCAAATCTTGGTTCTGTCAAGTTCCCTTTTGGTAAACCTACCAAACTACTACCTATCTCTTTTTTGACAGCATAGGCCGCCATGGCTCTAGCTCCCTCTCCAACCTTCAGTGACTCTGACAAGTGTGGGAGTTGAAGAGAGGAGTTAGAGGCACACTGCTTCTGCTTCTTTTCTGCACGTTATCTTTACAAGTTTAAACATAGAAAATACTAAAAAGAACCTTCAGTTTCTACACACCCCTTATTTTCTAGTCACTCTTCTATTTAAGACCACACTTCTCTTTGTAGAAAATTAGCTTAGGGGAAGGCACAGGTTTGGTCATCATATCTGCTACCATCTCGCTATCTGGTTTGTACTCTAAACTGATTATTTTGTCTTCTACCCTCTCTTTAACAAAGTTGAGTCTAATATCCATATGTTTGGCTTTAAAATGATGTTTAGGATTGGCAACAATAGCGATTGTAGCCTGATTTTCCAAAAAAAAAATGCACACCGCTCTTCAAGTGACCTAGCTCACCAAGCAAAAACTTGACCCACATCAATTCTTTTACAGCAGAGCAAGAGGCCATATACTTAGCCTCCATGGTGGACTGAGAAATAACCTTTTGTTGTTTACTACTCCATTAACAAGCCCCATCACCCACATACAATACATATCGAGAACTACGTCTCCTAATCGGAGCATCACCATAACTGGCATCACTCCAAGTAGTGATGTCGGTATTCCCCCCACCCAAATGCAACCATAGAAAAAAAAACCTTTTAGTCCGATGTTAGCGATAACAACGGTTAGGATTTGTAGTAAAATTTCGGTTTGTATACCTATAATCTGAGTTGAAAC
>JBBHKE010000268.1:0-59735 GCA_037447655.1 Zygnema cylindricum | reverse complement strand
TAGAGCTTTGTGAAGTTTGGATGCTTGTATAAGATTTGGTGAGCACTTCTAAACAGTTGTTTGATAGGATTATTGATAGTTTCTGAGAGTGTATCATGTCTACTTCTACTACTAGTAGAGCTCCTCCACCTGCACCGGTGGTCGTAGAACAACATTTATATGTAAAACTAAGAATATTTTTGGAGTGAGGAATTCCTTGAATGGAAAAATACGAAGCATTTTTTGGGAGTTTCTAAATAATAATATCATTGTGATATTTTGGCATAACCTTGTGAAATTCAACATGTGATTTTTTAAGGGTATTTTCTTTATTTTGGCAAGTTTGCATACCTAGGGTTAGTCTGGTTTGCTAGGAGCTTAATTGTGAAGTTGGTCATTTTGTGGGTTTTAGTGAGAGTTTCCTCTTTTGTTATTTGTTGTTTTTGGGGTTGTTTGTGGTGCTTCTAAGGGTAGATCCATGGCTCAAAATGGCTATAGACAACACATTCGGATAAGGTGTATTTAAAATAATCGAGAAGCAACAAGGAAATATCTCATGGCATTACATTTTTCTATCGATTGACCTTTGTGGAATGAAATTTGGGAAATGTATCATTACCGCACAATTTGTACAATGGTACAATACGCACATTATTAATTAAAATTTTCGTACGCTCCTACGAACTTTAATCTATATGTGCTTGTATAGGTGTTACATTTAGATTTGGCGATATAAAAATATTTGGCTTTTTAAGGTGTGGAAACAAGCTTACCTCTAAAACTAAAGCACGTATCGCTCAAAATAATGCACATAGGTGTTTGGTTGTTTAATGTCATGGCTCAATTAACAATTGGTTAGAATATTAATGCCATTAAACGTGTTCATACGATTTTTAGCACCGCCTAATGGATTTGTGGCCTAAATATTTATTTTTTACACTATTAATAAGCCACGATCACTAACACCACCAAATCAATTTGAGTCGTGCAACTTTGAGATCTCTATTGGTCCTCAGAGTAGGCAGCTCACTCAAAGCCCCTAGGATAACTTGATCCCTTTGATTTTCCACAAGAATAACTGCCACCCAGACTGATAAAGACTTTGACCAACTTCACCCTTATGAAGACAAGACTCCCTTGAGTCGATAGCAAAAAGAATCTCGCAATTTGCTCCACTGAGCAGTAAGTTATGAAAGGTCAATGTTGACCTATTGTATAGGAGCTCTCTCGGAGAGAGGTGTTTAGCTACCAAATTTTCTAAGTCCTAAATCCCTCTCTAAACCCTATACTACTAAAGTACAGCACCAATCAGACTACTGTGTCGTACTTAAAAGTACAGGTACCAAAATGCTTTCTGTACGGCCATCGTACGGCATGGCCAAAATGTCGACACTTGCCATATCTGGATTTGTTCCCGTATTCTCAAGAGATGTCGTAAGCCAATGTGGTTGTGCCACGTGTCACTTGACGTGACAATGACCGAAAAACCGCCAAAGCGCCCATTCCGCGATCATGGCATCTATGGTGGCCGTCCGTCGAAAAATAATTGCGTGTATTTGTTTCGCCGTTGAAACAAATGCGCGGTATTCATTTCGTGGAGTACCTTACATTGTACTATACAAAACTGTATGTATGTCCTAAAAATCTGTTCATGCCGTTAAATGAAATTGTCTATGTATACGTCTATAAATAATAATGAAACCCGTTTACGTTAGTGCAATTCTGTGTCCTCCATTGGACTACAAAATACAAGAAGCCTCTAGATAGTTACTAACTAACCCACTTTCAATGGCAACCACTACTACCCAAGCAAACAAGCAGACAATCTGACTGCACCCTTGTGCAGCTTGGACTCCCCTTAGTCTTTAGGAAGAAGAATCTCTGAAAATTCTCAAATAGGCGATAAGTTATGAGGCGGTAAAAATGCTTATTTGTACAAACTCTCAAAGAGAGAGGTGACTACCTACCAAAATTTTCTAAGTCCTGATTCCCTCAAATAACTCCTATCTACTAAAGTACGGACCAATCATAATACTCTACCGTTCCAAAATGTACTACTGCCGGTGTACCTTTTGTACGGCCTGTGTACGACAAGGCTAATAAGCGGACGCGTGTCCACTTTTCACTCGTTTGTACGTTCCTCGGAATTGTAGCGACCAAATGTTATCCCTCCACGTGGCGCCAGGTCATGCCACATCACTAAACGCCAAAGTGACCATTCCGGGATCTTGGCGATGATGTGTGCCGTCTGATATGAACCAAAACGCAATCTCAGCCGTCATAAATACTTGCGCGGTATCTGTTTCAAATTGGTATCGTACTTTGTACTTTTACAAAACTGTATCTATCCATGCCGTATACAGTTTCTGTAAAATGAATTTGTTTACTCCTGAATAAATATATATCTATCATACCCTATAGCATTTAGCATTGGTCCTAGTCTCATAGGATAAAGCTAACAGTTACCGGCTAACCTGACAGACGGCAAGTACCGGGACCAAGTCTTGGGTCCGTCAGGTATCTTTTTAGTAACCTACTAAAATAACTGTATGTTAAACTAAGGCAACCATGGTTCAACCACCCTCTCTATCCTTCAGTGACTACAACAAGTATGGGGGCTAGAGAGAGGAGGTGGAGGCAGGTTGTCCCTACTTTTCTTTTCTTTTTATACCAACATATTTTTACCTAGGAAATACTCTAAAAAAACTATTAATTTCAACACTCCCCTTATTTTCTAGTCTAATTTTAGCTTCAGTTTTAGTCCACATTTTTCTCTGCAATGTTTCAATTTAGGAGAGGGCACTGGTTTTGTCATCATATCAGCCAACATTTCCTCATCAGATTTATATACAAGATTCACAATCTTATTCTCAACTTTTTCCCTCATAAAACTCAATCTTATGTCCATATGCTTAGCTTTGAAATGATGTTTTGGATTAGCTGCAATTGCAATGGCAGCTTGATTATCACAAAACACTTCATGCACTCCCTCCTTCATATACCCCAGTTCTTGCAACAAGGACTTGACCCACATCAATTCTTTCACAGCAGAACAAAAAGCCATGTACTCGCCCTCCATAGTAGACTGAGCCACCACCTTTTATTGCTTACAGCTCCAACAGCAAGCACCTTCCCCCACATACAACACATACCCAGAAGTGCATCTTCTCATAGGTGCGTCCCCATAACTGGCATCACTCCAAGTAGTGATGTTTGTGTGCTCCCCTCCCAAATGCATCCATAACTCTCTAGTTCCCACCAGATATCTCATGACTCTCTTGGTTGCCTCCCAATCTCTCTTCCTAGGATCTTTAAGACTCCTACTGACTACTCCAACTGCTGCCGATATGTCCGG
This sequence comes from Zygnema cylindricum, assembly GCA_037447655.1. Lineage (NCBI taxonomy): Eukaryota > Viridiplantae > Streptophyta > Zygnematophyceae > Zygnematales > Zygnemataceae > Zygnema > Zygnema cylindricum. The sequence continues at coordinate 56,401 of JBBHKE010000268.1, read as the reverse complement.
TTTGGTACAGTTCATAAAATAGATCAAGCTTCCTACGACCTGTGTATAAGGGATAGACTTCATAAACTCTCCCTACTCTGGACTCATCTGATAGTCTAAGATCATCACTCCTTGTTCTACACTCCCATCACTTATTTTTTTCAAGTCTATGGGAGTGGTACAACTGTTAGCCTTTTCCATTTGGAATTTCTCAAGCATATTACCTATTGTTTTTTCTGAGTCAATCTCATAATCTTGTTCCCCCTATCTCTCTCCATTTGGATCCCCAAAATGTATCTTGCCTCACATAAATCCTTCATATCAAATCTGCTTCTAAGATCTTACTTTAGCCTATTAATCTTTTCTAAGGATTTGGTCAACACAAGCAGATCATCCACATAATTTCCAATAAAAATGACACCATTCTCATCTTCAAACATATAGAAAGAATGGTCAAAGCTTATCCAAATATATCCCAAACCAGTGAGAAACTCATCTAGTTTCTTGTTCCACTGTCGAGGAGCCTACTTAAGTCTATACAAGGACTTTATGAGTCTGCAGACTTTGCTTTCTTCCCCATTCTCCACGAATCCCTCTGGTTGCCGCATGAAGATTTCTTCCTCTAACTCACCATTGAGAAATGCAGTCTTAATATCCATCTGATGAATTTCCATGTCTTCCACTGCTGCTAGACTGAGGAGAATCCTTACTGATGGGAACCGAACAACTGGAGCAAAAGTCTCCTCATAGTCAATCCCCTCTTTTTGGATGAACCCTTTTGCTACCAAACAAGCCTTATATCTCTCAATAGTATAATCTGGGTTCAGTTTTAGTTTAAACACCCATTTACAGCCGATACGTTTTTTGTCAAGAGGACAGTCCGCTAGTTCCCAAGTATTTGCTTCCATGATAGAGGCTTGGATGGAGGGAAGTCTTGGATTTCTCCTTACTGTCTCATCGGCTCCCCTATCCAAGGAAGCCGGTTTTGGTCCCTCCTCTTTTGTCTCCTCAAAGTCCATAAGAATATGTGACGTTTTCGGTGGATTGCGTGTTTCTTCGATCTCCCGTGAATGTGCAATCCGTGTTTCACTCAAGTCCCTTTCGAGAAGGATGGAGTCCTCCTCATTTTCAGACTCAAATTTGATGCTTATCTTTTTGGTATATTTAAAAGGGTCAAATGATTTCCCTTCATCCATGACAACTATGTGTTTGACGAGAATGATATCTCTTTTTGCTAAGTCATAGACTCTATATCCCTTAACATCCTCATTATATCCCACAAAGTATCCAGGTTTTCCCTTAGCATCTAGTTTCCAGTTTCTCCTATCCGTGTCAAGACTGTAAACTTGGCTACCGAATACTTTAAGGTGTGAGATATCTGGTTTCCTTCCAACCCATCTCTCAAATGGTGTCACTCCCTTAATAGCTAAGGTAAGGACTTTATTCTTAATGTAGTTGGCATAGTTCATTGCTTCTGCCCAAAATCTCTTTCCTATTTTCTTGTCTGCCAACATACTGCGCACACTATCTCCTAGTGTTCGATTCAACCTCTCAGCTACCCCATTTTGTTCCGGGTTATATGGTACACTTTTTTGGTGCTGCACTCCCTCGTCTCTCAGATATTCCTCAAACTGGTTAAAGGTATATTCCCCCCCATTATCACTCCTAATCCTCTTAATGGGAATTTCATGCAACTTTTCACTCCAAGCTTTATATTCTTTGAAGTAAGTTGATGCTTCGGACTTTGTTTTTAGAAAGTAGACTCTAGAGTATCTAGACCAATCATCGGTTATTGTCATCATGAACCTCTTTCCTCCAACCGAAGGTACTTTTGCAGGTCCCCAAATATTTGTGTGGACCAAATCTAATACTTACTCACCTCTATATGTGGCGGCTTTGGGAAAGGGAAGTCTGTGAGCCTTACCTTGAGCACAGCCACTACAATCATCCATCATTTCATTATCCCCAAACTGAATGCCTTGCACTACCCAAATTTTTTTTATTTCCCTCAACTTATCAAAATGCACATGCCCCAACCGCTTATGCCAAATCATCAACTTAGGAACATCAACATAGTGAGCATTCTTCTTTTCGTTACTCAGGTTCAGTCTAAACATTCCTTCGCTACCCTTGTCTGTCTTGAAGTAAACTTCATCCCTATACTTAGCTGTAAAGACTCCCTTTCTAGTAAAGGTATCAAACTCTTTGTCATCTAACACAGACGCAGAGACAAGATTTTGACTCAGCCGAGAAATAAAGAGTACATCTGAGAATTTAAGTATAGAAGTCTTACCCTCCACTAAGACTTTCAGATCTACTGATCCCACTAGATCTGTAGTAACCACTCTCCCATCCCCATACTCTATCTCTACAGTAGGGATCTTTCTTAGCTTAGTGAAGAGTTTCTTATCACGACACATATGCATGGATGCACCTGAGTCGATGATCCATCCTTCCTGTGGAGCTTCCCGAATTTCTCCAAAGGCACACTTCTGTCTCCGAGGGATCACCTTCTCCTCCAAATTCTCGTCAAGAAGAAGCTCCCCATCCTCCTCATAAGACTCATCCTCGGTTTCTCCTATCACTTATGTAACCACAAGTGCATTTTTCTTCCCTTCGGAAAAACCCCCTCCACGGTTCTCTTAGAGCCTCAGCTTGACAGCTACACACAATCTGCGATGAAGTGTTCGGCTTTTTGCAAAAATGACAAAAGTCCTTTGGGGACCTCGGTCCTCCAGAATCATCTCTTTCCCCTTTGGACCGTTTTTTCGGGTCCTTCCCCCATCGTTCCCCTCCTGCTGCTAGAGCTTGAATGCTCTTTCCTCTTTCCCTAATCTCCATTGAGTTTTCCTGCACAAGTAATATCCTGACCACTGTATTCCATTTCCATGAACTATCAGACATTTCCTGAACTCAGTACACTATGTTCTTGTACTCATTTGGTAATTTCATGATAAGGGTGTTAACTTTCATTTTCGTTGTACCTGTCCACCCGGCACTTTCCATCTCCATATAGAAACAAGAAAGATCATTACAATAATCTAACATCTTTCCTCCTTTGTAAGTGTAACTCAATAGCTTTTGTTCCGCCAACTGGAGCTCCTGAATAGTTCCAGCTCTATAAATCTCCACCAAACTCACCCACATCTCCTCGGCCTTGTAAATATGAAGATGAGGGGTGGCCAAAGCTTAAGTGAGGTGCCTCAGAATGAAGTTCTTGGCAGCCATGTTTACATCCTCCCAAATTTGAGTATCGTTCTCCGCGGTCTTCACGGTCGCTGCTCCCGGTACTGTGGCAATAGGAGTGAGGGGTGTCTCCTTCCCTTTCCCTTTTTCGGAAACACTTTTGTCCCTATCATCTGCCTCCTCCGCTGAGGCATCCGTTGTTGCAAGAAACCTTACTCCTCCAAATCCTGGTGGAGTTCCCAAAGGTGGACGTTTCAGTTGTCCACTGACAATACCCCAGTATAGTTTTTCGCACAAAGATCCCATCATCATGGCTTCCCAATAGATGAACCCAGATCCATTGAAGGTGGGAACCCTAGAGGGTGGGCCCATAACGTGTGAAACTCTGAGACCTCCATAAGTCCTCTGAGTGGACAGCTTCTAAAAAGCCTCTAGGATAACCCTGACCCCTTTGTGTTTCAGCAAAAATAAATGCCACCGTGGCAGACAAAAACTCTGACCTACTTCACCCCTGTGAAAAGAAGACTCCCCTGAGTCGATAGCAAAAATAAACTCTGAATTTGCTCCCCTGAGCAGTAAGTTATGGAGGGTCAAAGTTGACATTTTGTACACAAGCTCTCTAGGAGAGAGGGTCCTATCTTCTAATTTTTCTAAGTCCTATCTCTCTCACAGACTCTATCTACTGATGTACGGAGCCAATCAGATTTCAGTTTCGTACACAAAAAAAATAGCTGCCGGTGTACTTTGTGTATGGTCATTGTACGACATGGCCTAAATGTCGACACGTGGTATGTCCGGATTCGCTCCCTGAATCCTCGGAGATGCCGCGATCCAATGTCATTCCGCCACGTGTCATCCGATGTGGCGATGACCACAAACCGCCGAAATCCTCTTCCGCGATCTCGGCGTTAATTCTAGCCGTCCGATTAAATTCACATTTAATTGTAGCCGTAATAAATACATGTGCGGTTTTTGTTTCACTAAAGAAATAAATGCGCAGTATTGGTTTCTTGTCCGTACCGGAATCCGCACTTTTACATTTACTGGATATATGTCTCCCGTAATCAGTTATAGTTAAATGAACTTTTCTACGTATAAATGTTTAAATAATTATCAAACCCTATAATACGTAACACTACTTCTAGACTTAACAGCTAAGGCTACCGGCTACTGGCTGTCTGCCGGCCGGTATGTACCAGGATCAAATCCTGTGGCCGGCAGATATCTTTTAGTAAATTAACCCATAACTAAAATATATTTTCCCGTAAACCTCTGGATAGCCTAGGTAGCCATGGCTCTAGCTCCCTCTCCAATTTCTCAGTGACTGCGACAAGTTTGAGAGTTGGAGCAAAAGGTTAGAGGTAGACTGCCTCGGCTTCTTTCTTATTTCTATTCAGACCTAGAAAATACTTTAAAAGACCATTAATTTCTACACTCCCCTTATTTTCTAGTCAATCTTTAATTTCAACCACCACACTTTTCCCTGCAGAAAATTAGCTTAGGGGAAGGCACAGGTTTGGTCATCATATCTGCTACCATCTCACTATCTGGTCTGTACTCTAAGCTGATTATTTTGTTTTCTACTTTCTCTCTAACAAAGCTGAGTCTAATGTCCATGTGTTTAGCTTTAAAATGATGTTTAGGATTGGCAAAAATAGCGATTGCTGCCTGATTATCACAAAAAAAATTCTGCACACCACTCTTAAGTTGACCAAGCTCACCAAGCAAAGACTTGACCACTTCAATTCTTTTACAGCAGAGCAAGAGGCCATATACACAGCCTCCATGGTGGACTAAGCAATAACGTTTTGTTGTTTGCTACTCCAACAGCAAGCCCCATCACCCACATATAATACATATCCAGAAGTGCATCTCCTCATCGGAGCATCGCCATAACTGGCATCACTCCAAGTAGTGATGTCAGTATTCTCCCCACCCAAATGCAACCATAGATCCCTAGTTCCTATCAAATATCTAAGGACTCTCTTAGCTGCCTCCCAATCCCTCTTAGTGGGAGCATTTAGACTTCTACTCAACACTCCTATAGCTGCAGCTAAATCCGGCCGTGTTCAATTCATAAAATTGATTAGACTTCCCACGACTTGGCTGTAAGGAATAGTCTGCATGAACTTATGTTTTTCAGGATATAATTCCTCATCTAAGACTATGACTCCTTCTTCCTCACTCCCCTCACTTCCTTTCTTCAACTCCATTGGAGTTGTACAACTATTAGCTTTATCCATCTGAAATTTTTCAAGCATGTTCCCTATTGCTTCTTTTTTAGTCAATCTTATAATTTTTCTTTTTCAGTCTATTTCTACTTGAATTCCCAAAATATATTTTGTTTCCTCCATATCCTTCATTTCAAATCTCCCCTTAAGATCGGTTTTCAGTTTATTAATTTTTTCATTGATTTACTTAAAACAAGCAAATCATCAACATAAATTGCAATAAATATAACACCTTCCTCATCTTCAAAAACATAGATTGAGTGATCTGAGCTGATCCAGATATATCCTAGACCAGTAAGAAACTCATCAAGCTTCTTATTCAACTAATGCGACGCCTGTTTCAAACCATAAAGAGATTTAATAAGCCGGCATACCTTACTCTCCTCTCCTTCCTCCACAAATCTTTCGGGTTGTTGCATGAAGATCTCCTCTTCCAATTCTCCAAGCAAAAAGGCTGTCTTGATGTCCATCTTGTGCACCGCCATGCCTTTGGCTGCAGCCAGACTGAAAAGTATGCGGACAGAGGGAAATCTGACGACCAGGGCAAAGGTTTCCTCCTAGTCGATTCCTTCCTCTTGTGTAAATCCCTTTGCCACTAATCGGGCTTTGTAACGCTCAATGGTGTTTTCCGGACTCAATTCTAATTTGAAAACCCACTTACAACCAATTTGTTTTCGGTTAGGTGGACAAACCACCAGCTCCTAAGTATCGGCTGCCATAATTGAGGCCATCTCCTCATTGATGGCTGTCTTCCACAGGTTCTTTTCTGGACAAGTCATCGCCTCTCCATAAGTCTGAGGTTCATCTTGATGAGATAGTTTTGTTACCTTGTTATTAACCTATTTTTTTTGCAATCCTTTGCTACTTGTCCTTCCCCCCTCAAAATCTGTGGCCGGAATAGATGGTTCTCGTGGGTTCTTGCTAACAATCTCGACTTTTCCCCTATCTCTTGATTCCGAATCATATTCCACCACGTCTTTCGCTTCGGTAGAGTTGTCACTAGAGTTTCCACAGCCGAGTTCTTTTCGGTCTGATTTGTATCTGCAAGAATGTCATCTTCTCTAAAACCCGGATAGTTAGGGAGCTCAAAGTCATCGGAATATTCTCACTCAAATCTGATTTTTACTGACTTTGTATATTTGAAGGGATCCACAGACTTTCCTTCATCCATAACTACTAGATGTTTTACTAAGATTATATCTTCCTTTTTTAGATCATAAACTCTATACCCTTTAACATCCTCATCATATCCTTATAAGTATCCCGGTTTTCCTTTAGGATCTAGCTTCTAATTAGACCGATCTGTATCTAGACTGAATACTTGACTGCCGAAAACCTTTAAGTGAGATAAGTCTAGTTTCCGGCCTGTCCATCTCTCATAAGGTGTTTGATCTTTTATAGTTGAAGTAAGAACACTATTTTTGAGGTAATTAGCACAGTTTATTGCTTCTGCCCAAAACCTTCTTCCTATCTTCTTATCTGACAACATACTTCTAGCACTATCACTTAGTGTTCTATTTAACCTTTCAGCTACCCCATTCTGTTCCGGGTTTTCTGGAACTGTCTTTTGGTGTTGGACCCCATCTTCCCTCAAAAAATCCTCAAACTGGTGAGAAGTATACTCTCCACCATTGTCACTCCTTATTCTCTTGATTGGAGTTTCGTGGAGTTTTTCGCTCAATGCTTTATATTGTCTAAAATAATCTTGAGCTTCAGACTTTTTTTTTTTAAAATACACCCGGGAATAGTGAGACCAATCATCAGTGATAGTCATCATAAATCTCTTCTTCCCCGGTGAGGGCACTTTAGCTGGTCCCCAAATATCTGTGTGTACTAGATCTAGAATATTTTCTCCCTTATAGGTGGTTGTTTTAGGAAAGGGTAATCTGTGTGTTTTACCTTGAGCACATCGAATATAATCACTTATATTATCATTCTCACTGAACTTAATCCCTTCCACCACTCCCATGTTTTTCATCTCTCTTAACTTGTCTAGATTCACATGCCCAAGCCTCTTATGACACATCATAATATCATGAACACCAGCATAATAAAGTTTCTTCTTTTCATTACTTAAAATCAGCCTAAACATCCCATGGCTACCTTTCTCACCAATGAAATAGACATCCTCCTCAAAGCTAGCAATGAAATAGACATCCTCCTCAAAGCTAGCAGTAAAAACTCCTTCCCTAGTGCTAGTGAAAAAACCCTTATCACATAATACTGATGTAGAGATAAGATTTTTGATCAGCTCCGGAATAAACAATACACCGGAGAATGTTAATATGGATGTCTTTCCTTCTACTAACACTGTCAGATCTACCGATCCTACAAGAGTAGTGGTGACTATCCTCCTATCCCCGTACTCTATCTCTACAGTGGGAATCTTTCTTATCTTAGTGAACCGGTGCCTATCCTTAACATGTGCATGGAGGCACCTAAATCTACAATCGAGCCTGCTTCACCTTTCAATCCACCGTAAACACATTTCTGCCTTCGTGGTATTTCGACCTCGTTTTTCGCCTCCAACTCCTCATCCAAAAGGAGCTCATCGTCCTCGTCCTCGGATTTCGCCTCATGTACCTGTGTCACAAGGGCCTTTTTCTTTCCTCTCGGGGTACCACCGGTCTGCCCCTCTTTTAACCGAAATGTTGAAATAAGTAGTTTTAAGTATATTTTCTAGGTCTAAATTAATTAGCAGAAAACATGCAAAGAAAATGTAGGCAGCTTGCCTCCATCTCTTCTCTCTCTCGCCCCCATACTTGTTGTAGTCACTGAAGGAGAGAGAGAGAGCAATGGAGCCATGGCTACCTCAACTCCATAGGAAGGACTAAAGAGTGACTTAAGTCACTCCCAAACAAAAGGTTGAGTCCGGCAGGACTCGAACCCCCGACCGGCAGAGCGCGGCGTAGCCGTTAGCTCTAACCAGTCTGTCGTAGAAGTCCGTTAGATGATATAGGGTTTCATTTATATTAAAAACTATTGTATTACACTGAAATGATTGAACTGAAATATGGACGAAACGAACATAGAACTTGTTAAGGTTTAGTGCGAACGTCATTTCGCACGAAACAAATGAAACGGACATTTATTTTAAACGGTCGACATTTAACGTCAAATTTAATCCGACGGCACACGTCATCGCCGTGATCGCAGAATGGTAACTTTGGGTTTTATGGACATGGCATGACGTTGCGCCGCGTGGAAGGATGACATTCGGTCTCGAGAATTCCAGAGAATATACGAACGAGTGGAAAAATGACACGCGTCCACTCAGTAGCCTTGTCGTACACCGGCCGTACAGAAAGGACATTGGCCGTAGTACCTTTCTGTACTTTACAGTAATATGATTGGTTCGTACTTTAGAAGATAGGGATTGTGAAGAGATTTAGGACTTAGGAAATTTAGGTGGAATAGAGAGCCTTTCTATAAATTGGCATTTTTGCCGCCTCATAACTTATCGGCTGGTTGGCCGTTTTTAGTGATTCTTTTTGCTACGGACTCAGGGGAGTCCAAGCTACACACGGGTGCAGTCAAATTTTCAGCTTGCCTTCTTGGGCAGCAGTGGTTGTGGCTTCAAGTGGGTTAGTTAAATAATATCTAGAGGCTTCCTGTATTCTGTGGTCCAATAGAGGACACAGAATTGCAGGTTATGGGCCCACCCTCTAGGGTGCCCACCTTCAATGGATCACGGTTCATCTATTGGGAAGCCATGATGATGGGAGCTTTGTGTGAAAAACGATACTAGGGTATCGTCAGTGGACAAGTGAAACGTCCACCTTTGGGAACTCCACCAGGATTTGGAGAAGTAAGGTTTCCTGCAACAACGGCTGCCTCAGCGGAGGAGGCAGATGATGGGGACAGCAGTGTGTCCGAAAAAGAAAAAGGGAAGGAGACACCCCTCACTCCTATTGCCATAGTATCGGGAGCGGCGACCGTGAAGACCGTGGAGAACGATACTCAAATGTGGGAGGATGTAAACATGGCTGCCAAAAACTCCATTCTGAGGCACCTCACTCAAGGTTTGGCCACTCCTCATCTTCACATATACAAGGCCGAGTAGTTGTGGATGAGCTTTGAGGAGATTTATAGAGCTGGAACTATTCAGGAGCTCCAGTTGGTTGAGAAAAAGCTACTGGAGTTACACTTACATAGGAGGAAAGATGTTAAATTACTGTAATGATCTTTCTTGTTTGTATATGGAAATGGAAAGTGCCGGGCGGACAGGTACAATGAAAATGAAAGTTAACACCCTAATCATGAAATTACCCGATGAGTTTGAAAACAGAGTGTACAGAGTACAGAGAATGCCTGATAGTTCATGGAAATGGAACACAGTAGTCAGGATGATACTTGTGCAGGAAAACACAATGGAGATTAGGAGAGGAGGAAAGAGCATTCAAGCTCTAGCACAAGAGGGGACCGATGGGGGAAGGACCCGAAGAAACCTTATAGAGGGGAAAAAGATCATTCTAGAGGACAGAGGCCCCCAAAGGGTCTTTGTCATTATTGCAAAAAGTAGGGACACTTTATCGCAGATTGTGTCAAGCTATCAGAGCTGAGGCTCCAAGAGAACCGTGGAGGGGGTCTTCCGGAGGGAAGAAAAAGGCACTTGTGGTTACAAAAGTGTCAGGAGAAACCGAGGATGAGTCCTCTGAGGAGGATGGGGAGATTCTTCTTTACGAGAGTCTGGAGGAGAAGGAGATTCCTCGGAGGCAGAAGTGTGCCCTTGGAGCAATCTGGGAAGCTCCACAGGAAGGATGGATCATCGACTCAGGTGCATCCATGCATATGTGTCGTGATAAAGAACTCTTCACTAAGTTAAGAAAAATTCCTACCGTAGAGATAGAGTATGGGGATGGGAGGGTGGTTACTACAGATCTTGTGGGATCAGTAGATTTGATAGTCTTAGTGGAGGGTAAGACTTCTATACTTACATTCTCAGATGTACTTTACATTCCTTAGCTGAGTAAAAATCTTGTCTCTACGTCTGTGTTAGATGACAATGAGTTTGATACCTTAACTAGAAAGGGAGTCTTTACAGCTAAGTATGGGGATGAAATTTACTTCACAGCAGATAAGGGTAGCCAAGGAATGTTTAGGCTTAATCTGAGTAATGAAAAGAAGAATGCTTACTATGTTGGTGTTCCTAAGATGATGATTTGGCATAAGCGGTTGGGGCATGTGCATTTTGATAGGTTAAGGGAAATGAAAAAAGTTGGGGTAGTAGATGGCATTCAGTTTGGGGATAATGAAATGATGGATGGTTGTAGTGGTTGTGCTCAAGGTAAGGCTCATAAACTTCCCTTTCCCAAAGCCACGATATATAGAGGTGAGAGTGTGTTAGATTTGGTCCACACAGATATTTGGGGACCTGGAAAAGTACCTTTGGTTGGAGGAAAGAGGTTTATGATGACAGTAACTGATGACTGGTCTAGATACTCTAGAGTCTACTTTGTGAAAACAAAATCTGAAGCATCAACTTACTTCAAAGAATATAAAGCTTGGAGTGAAAAGTTGCATGAAACCCCCATTAAGAGGATAATGAGTGATAATGGGGGGGAATATACCTCTAACGAGTTTGAGGAATATCTGAGAGATGAGGGAGTGCAGCACCAGAAAACTGTACCATATAACGCGGAACAAAATGGGATAGCTGAGAGGCTGAATCGAACACTAGGAGATAGTGTACGCAGTATGTTGGCTGACAAGAAAATAAGAAAGAGATTTTGGGCAGAAGCAATGAACTGTGCCAACTACATCAAGAATAGAGTCCTTACCTCAGCTGTAAAGGGAGTGACACCTTAAAAGATATGGGTTGGAAGGAAACCAGATATCTCACACCTTAAAGTATTTGGTAGCCAAGTTTACAGTCTTGACACGGATAGGAAAAACTGGAAACTAGATGCTAAGGGAAAACCTGGATACTTTGTGGGATATGATGAGGATGTTAAGGGATATAGAGTCTATGACTTAGCAAAGAAAGATATCATTCTGGTCAAACACTTAGTTGTCATGGATGAAGGGAAGTCATTTGACCCCTTCAAATATACAAAGAAGATAAGGATCAGATTTGAGTCCGAAAGTGATGAGAATTCGGTCGTTCCCGAAAGGGACATGAATGAAACCGTGATTACAGATTCAGGGGAGATCCAAGATACAGGAGACTCACCAGAAACCTCACATACTCCTATGGACTTCGAGGAGATAGAAGAAGCGGGACAAGAACCGGTTTCCATGGACAGGGGAGCCGATGAGACAGTGAGAAGAAATCCAAGACTTCCATCCATTCCAGCTTCGGAGTTCGAGAAAGCAAGGAGGAGCAGCAAAAGGATACATGAAAAACAAGCTGCCCATAAGGTAACTAAGCTATCTCATTAGATGAGCCTCAGTCTTACTTAGAGGCAGTGAATAGTCTAGAGAAAGAAAGATGGATTAGAGCCATAAATGATGAGATGGATTCTATCATGGAAGCAAATACTTGGGAACTAGCGGATTGCCCTCCAGACCGAAAACTTATTGGATGTTAATGGGTATTTAAACTAAAACTGAACCCAGAAAATAACAATTGAGAGGTATAAGGCTCGATTGGGAGCGAAGGGGTTCACCCAAAAAGAGGGGATTGACTATGAGGTGACCTTTGCTCCAGTTGTTTGGTTCCCATCGGTAAGGATTCTCCTCAGTCTGGCCGCAGCGGAAGACATGGAAATATACCAGATGGACATTAAGACTGCATTTTTTAATGGTGTGTTAGAGGAAGAAATTTTTATGAGGCAACCCGAGGGGTTTGTGGAAGAAGGAGAAGTGAGCAAAATCTGCAGGCTCATAAAGTCCTTATATGGACTGAAACAGGCTCCTCGACAGTCGAATAAGAAACTAGATGAGTTTCTCACCGATCTGGGATACATCCGGATCAGCTCTGACCATTCTATCTAAATGTTTGAAGATGAGAATGATGTCATTTTTATTGCAATATATGTGGATGATCTGCTTGTGTTAAGTAAGTCTTTGGAGAATATCAATAGGCTAAAGAAAGATCTTAGGGACAGATTTGATATGAAGGATTTAGGGGAGGCAAAATATATTTTGGGGATCCAAATGGAGAGAGATAGGGGGAAGAAGATTATCAGACTTACTCAGAAAGAAACAATAGGTAATATGCTTGAAAAATGCCATATGGAAAATGGTAACAGTTGTACCACTCCCATGGACTTGAAAAAAATAATTGATGGGAGTGTAGAAAGAGGAGTGATGATCTTAGATGATCAGATGAGTCCAGAGGAGAGAGAGTTTATGAAGTATATCCCTTATAGACAGGTCGTAGGAAGTTTAATTTATTTTATGAACTGTACCAGGCCGGACATAGCGGCAACAGTTGGAGTACTCAGTAGGAGTCTTAATGATCCTAGGTAGAGAGACTGGGAGGCAGCCAAGAGAGTCATGAGATATCTGGTTAGAACCAGAGAATTATAGTTGCATTTGGGAGGGGAGCACACTGATATCACCACTTGGATTGATGCCAATTATGGGGATGCACCTATGAGAAGATGCACTTCTGGATATGTTTTGTATGTGGGGGAAGGAGCTTGTTGTTGGAGCAGTAAGCAACAAAAGGTAGTTGCTGTCTATCCACTATGGAGGCTGAGTACATGGCCTCTTGTTGTGCTGTGAAAGAGTTGATGTGGGTCAAGTCCTTACTGCAAGAACTGGGGTGTATGAAAGAGGGAGTGCATGAAGTTTTTTGTGATAATCAAGCAGCCATAGCAATTGCAACCAATCCAAAACATCATTTTAAGGCTAAACAAATGGGCATAAGATTAAGTTTTGTAAGAGAAAAAGTGGAGAATAAAATAGTGAATCTTGTATATAGATCTGATGAGGAAATGGTGGCTGACATGATGACAAAACCTGTGCCCTCTCCAAAGTTAAAATATTGTAGGGAAAAATGTGGCTTAAAAGAAAAATTAAAATTAGACTAGAAAATAAGGGGAGTGTTGAAATAAGTAGTTTTTAGTATATTTTCTAGGTCTAAATTTATTAGAAAACATGAAAAGAAAATGTAGGCAGCCTGCCTCTATCTCTTCTCTCTCTCTCGCCCCCATACTTGTTGTAGTCACTGAAGGAGAGAGAGAGAGAGCAATGGAGCCATGGCTGCCTCAACTCCATAGGAAGGACTAAAGAGTGGCTTAAGCCACTCTCAACAAAAGGTTGAGTCCGGCAGGACTCGAACCCCCGACCGGCAGAGCGCGGCGTAGCCATTAACTCTAACCAGTATGTCGTAGAAGTCCGTTAGGAGATATAGGGTTTCATTACTATTTAAACTATTGTAATGTACTAGATTCATTTAACTGTAACTCTTAACGCCACGCATAGATACAGTTCTACAAAATACGAAGTACTGTACTTGTTTGAAATGGATATCGCGCATTTTGTTTCGACAACGAAACAAATATCGCGCAAGTATTTATTACGGTCGAGATTGAATTTCGCGTCAAATCTAACGGCGCGCATCATCGCCAAAATCCCGGAATGATCATTTTGGCATTTATTGACGTGGCATGACCTAGCACCACGTGGGAAGACATCATTCGGTCGCGGGAATTCCGAGGAACGTACGGACGAGTGGAAAGTGGACACGCGTCCACTTAATGGCCTTGTCCTATAGAGGTCGTACAGAAAGTACATCGGCAGTTGTACTTTCTAGTACTATACAGTTTTGTGATTGGTTCGTACAGGCAGTAGATAGCAGCTGTGAGAGGGAATTAGGAAAAACTAGGACTTAGGAAAATTTAGGTAGATAGTCCTCTCTCTGTGAGAGTTTGTATAAATTGGCATCTTTGCCACCCTATAACTTATCGGCTGGTTGGGCGTTTTGAGTGATTCTTTTTGCTACGGACTCAAGGGAGTCCAGGCTGCACAGGGGTTTATTCAAATTTTCAGTTTACTTTCTTGGGCAGAAGTGGTTGTGGCTTAAAGTGGGTTAGTTAAACACTATCTAGAGGCTTCCTGTATTCTGTAGTCCAAGGAGGACACAGAATTGCACAAAGCTCGGTTAGCTTAGTGCACTCTGCCATATAGTGCCCAAGTTTCTTACAAAAATGACATAACCCTTTGGGAGCCCTTGGTTCGAACTCGTCGGTCTGATTTTTCTGCTCCCTCCCACCTTAGTTTCCGACTGGTTTCCGCGAATCCTTGTTCCTCCAATCGGTCGCAGTTGTCAAGGCTTGGACACTCTTTCCTCCTCTTCGGATCTCAATCGTATTCTCCCGAACGAGAATCATCCCTACCATTGAGTTCCATATCCACCTTGAGTCCGGCAAGTCCTGCACACGGTTGAATATGTTCTCGAACTCATCAGGTAACTTTATCAGTAAACAGTTAACCTTTTCTTTTTCACTAAATCTTTTCCCGCACTCTCTAGCTCCATGAAGAGTGTAGCAAGCTCATTGCAAAAATCCAACATATTTCCCCCTTTGTATACATACTCCTTAACTTTCTGATCACCCAACTGTTGTTGCTGAATCGTACCACTTCGGTACATCTCTATGAGAGTCATCCAAAGATCGGATGCCCTTTCTACCTGCAAATGAGGACATGCAAGTCCTTGAGTGAGATGGCGTAGGATGAAGTGTTTTGCCGCCATAATGTTGAAGTCCCAGGTTTCATTATCATTCTCCTCGTTCCTCAGAATAGGTGACATGAATGCCGAACCAGTTGCTATTGGTGTGGTCATCTCCTTCTCCTTTCCTTTGTCCACCACCTCTCCTTCTTTTGTTTCCTCCGTTGAAGGTGGATCCTCTTTCCTGGTGAATCTGCCCCCTCCAAACCCTGGAGAAATTTGAAGACTTCATGGACGCCCCAACCGTCCACTCATTATCCCCCAAAGCCTTTTTTCCAATAGAGCGTCTATCATCATACTTTCCCAATATGTGAAGCCAGTTCCATTAAAGATTTGTATCCTAGAGGGTTGGCCATAACGTGAAACTCTAAGACCTCCATAAGTCCTCAGAGTGGACAGCTTCCAAGAAGCCTCTAGGATAATCCTGACCCCTTTGTGTTTCAGCAAAAATAACTGCCACTTTGGCAGACAAAAACTCTTACCACCTGCACCGTAGTGAAGGCAAGACTCTCGTGAGTCGATAGCAAAAAGAATTTCTGAATTTGCTCCCCTAAGCAGTAAGTTATAGAGGGTCAAAGTTGACCTCTTGTATAGAAGCTCTCTGAAGAGAGGATCCTATCTCCTAATTTTTCTAAGTCCTATCTCTCTCACAGACTCTATCTACTGATGTACAGAACCAATCAGATTTCTCCTCCGTACACAAAAGTACACTCGCCGGTGTACTTTATGTACGGAATTTGTACAACATGGCCTAAATGTTGACACGTGTCATATCCGGATTCGGTGCCGTAATCTCCGGAGATACCGCGATCCAATGTAATTTCGCCACGTGTCATCCGATGTGCGATGACCACAAAACGCCGAAATCCTCTTCCGCGATCTCGGCGTTAATTCCGGCCGTCCGATTAAATTCACATTTAATCGTAGCCGTAATAAATACATGCGCGGTATTCGTTTCACTAAAGAAATAAATGCGCGGTATTGGTTTCTTATCCGTACCGGAATCCGTACTTTTACATTTACTGGATATATGTCTCCCGTAATCAGTTATAGTTAAATGAACTTTTCTACGTATAAATGTTTAAATAATTATCAAACCCTATAATACGTAACACTACTTCTAGACTTAACGGCTAAGGCTACCGGCTACCGGCTGTCTGCCGGCCGGTAGGTACTAGGATCAAATCTTGTGACTAGCACATATCTTTTAGTAAATTAACCCCTAACTAAAATATATTTTCCCGTAAACCTCTGGATAGCCTAGGTAGCCATGGCTCTAGCTCCCTCTCTAATTTCTCAGTGACTGCGACAAGTTTGAGAGTTGGAGAGAGAAGTTAGAGGTAGACTGCCTCGGCTTTTTTCTTATTTCTATTCAGACCTAGAAAATACTTTAAAAGACCATTAATTTCTACAACCTGAATTTTGTGTCCTCCATTGGACTACAGATTACAAGAAGCCTCTAGATATTTACTAACTAACCCACTTTAAATGGCAACTACTTCTACCCAAGCAAACAATCAAACTCCACCCTTTGCAGCCTGGACTCCCTTCAGTCCGTAAGAAAAAGAATCTCTAAAAACGCCCAACTAGGCGATAAGTTATGTGGCAATAAAAATGCCAATTTGTACAAACTCACAAAGAGAGAGGTGACTGCCTACCTAAATTTTCTAAGTCCTGATTCCCTCAAATAACTCCTATCTACTGAAGTACATACCAATCAAAATACTATACCGTTCCAAAAAGTACTACTACTGGTGTACCTTTTGTACGGCCTATGTACGACAAGGCTATTAAGCGGACGCGTGTCCACTTTTCACTCGTTTGTACGTTCCTCGGAATTCCCGCGACCGAATGTTATCTCTCCACGTGGCGCCAGGTCATGCCACGTCATTAAACGCCAAAGTGACCATTCCGGGATCCTGGCAATGATGTGTGTCGTCAGATATGAACCAAAACGCAATCTCAACCATCATAAATACTTGCATTGTACTCGTTTCAAATTGGTATCGTACTTTGTACTTTTACAAAACTGTATCTATGCATGCCGTATACAGTTTCTGTTAAATGAATTCGTTTAATCCTGAATAAATATATATCGATCATACCCTATATTATTTAGCATTGGTCCTAGTCTAATAGGATAAAGCTAATAGTTTTCGGCTAACCTAACAGACGGCAGGTACCGGGATCAAGTCTTGGGTCGGTCAGGTATCTTTTTAGTAACCTACTAAAATAACCGTCTGTTAAACTAAGGCAGTCATGGTTCAACCACCCTCTCTATCCTTCGATGACTACATCAAGTATGGGGGCTAAAGAGAGGAGGTGGAGGCAGACTGTCCGTACTTTTCTTTTCTTTTTATACCAACATATTTATACCTAGAAAATACTCTAGAAAAACAATTAATTTCAACAGTTAGCACTCATCCTATACTAATAGGATAAAGCAACCAGC
Source organism: Zygnema cylindricum (assembly GCA_037447655.1). Taxonomy (NCBI): domain Eukaryota; kingdom Viridiplantae; phylum Streptophyta; class Zygnematophyceae; order Zygnematales; family Zygnemataceae; genus Zygnema; species Zygnema cylindricum. The sequence continues at coordinate 38,934 of JBBHKE010000268.1, read as the reverse complement.
TACTCGTGACTTGACGAACGACAAGTACGAAGATCAAATCTTGGGTCTGTCGAGTTCCCTTTTGGTAAACCTACTAAACTACTACTTGTCTCTTTCTGGACAGCATAGGCAGCCATGGCTCTCGCTCCCTCTTCAACCTTCAATGAATGCGACAACTGTGGGAGTTGAAGAGAGGAGTTACAGGCAGACTGCCTGTGCTTCTTATCTGCACTTTATCTTTACAAGTTTAAATATAGAAAATACTAAAAAGAACCTTCAATTTCTACAAACCCATTATTTTCTTGTCACTCTTCTATTTAAGACCACACTTCTCTTTGTAGAAAATTAGCTTAGGGGAAGGCACGGGTTTGGTCATCATATATGCTACCATCTTGCTATCTGGTTTGTACTCTAAACTGATTATTTTGTCTTCTACCCTCTCTTTAACAAAGTTGAGTCTAATGTCCATGTGTTTGGCTTTAAAATGATGTTTTTGATTGGGAACAATAGCGATTGTTGTCTGATTTTCACAAAAAAAAGCACACCACTCTTAAGGTGACCTAGCTCACCAAGCAAAAACTTGACCCACATCAATTCTTTTACAGCAGAGCAAGAGGCCATATTCTTAGCCTCCATGGTGGACTGAGCAATAACCTTTTGTTGTTTACTACTCCTTTAACAAGCCCCATCACCCACATACAATACATATCGAGAACTACGTCTCCTAATCGGAGCATCACCATAACTGGCATCACTCCAAGTAGTGATGTCGGTATTCCCCCCACCCAAATGCAACCATAGAATCCCTAGTTCTATCAAGGGACTCCTTAGCTGCCCCCCAATCTCTCTTACTGGGAGCATTTAGACTTCTCCTAAAAACTCCTACAACTGCAACTAAATCCGGTCGGGTACAATTCATAAAATGGATTAGGCTTCCCACTGCTTGTCTGTAAGGAATTGTCTGCATGAACTTTTGTTCTTCATGAACCAATTCCTCGTCTATAATTATGACTCTTTCTTCCACACTCCCCACACTTACCTTCTTCTACACCATTTGGGTTGTAGAACTATTAGCCTTATCAATGTGAAACTTTTCTAACATGGTCCCTATTGCTTCTTTCTAAGTTAGTCTTATAATCTTTCTTTCTCGGTCTCTTTCAACTTGAATTCCCAAATAAATCTTGCCTCCTCCACATCGTTCATCTCAAATATCCCTTTAAGATCCGTTTTCAATTTATTAATTTTTTCCATTGATTTACTTAAAACAAGCAAATCATCAACATAAATTGCAATAAAAATAACACCTTCCTCATCTTCAAAAACATAGATTGAGTGATTTGAGCTGATCCGGATATATCTTTGACCGGTAAGAAACTCATCAAGCTTGTTATTCCACTATCGAGGCGCATGTTCCAAACCATAAAGGGATTTAATTAGCCGACATACCTTACTCTCCTCTCTTTCCTCCACAAATCCTTCGGGTTGTCCCAAGAAGATCTTTTCTTCCAATTCTCCATGCAAAAAGGTTGTCTTGATGTCCATCTGGTTCACCTCCATGTCTTTCGCTGCTGTCAGACTAAAAAATATGCGAACGGAGGGAAATTTGACAACCGAGGCTAAGGTTCCTCGTAGTCGATTCCCTCTTTCTGTGTAAATCCTTTTACCACTAATCGGGCCTTATAGTGCTCAATGGGGTTATCTAGTTTCAATTTAAATTTGAACACCCACTTACAACCGATTGGTTTTCGGTTAGGTGGACAATCCAGGAGCTCCCAAGTATCGGCTGCCATAATTGAGGCCATCTCCTCATTCATGGTTGTCTTCCACCGCTTCTTTTCTGGACAGTTCATTGCCTCTCCATAAATCTCAGGTTCATCCGAATGAGTTAGTTTTGTTACCTTGTTATTAACATCTTTTTCTTGCAACCTTTTGCTACTTCTCCTTCCTCCCTCAAAATCTGTTGCCAGAATAGATGGTTCAAGTGGCTTCTTTCGAACAATCTTGGCTTCTCTCCTGTCCCTTGATTTCGGGTCAATTTTGCCACATCTTCCGCTTTAGGTAGAGTTGGCACTGAAGTTTTCACGGTCGAGTACTTTTCATTCTGATTTGTACATGCAGAATGTCATCTTCTCTCAAGCCTAGATAGTTAGAAAGCTCAAAGTCATTGGAATTTTTTGACTCAAATCTGATTTTTATTGACTTTGTATAGTTGAAGGGATCCACAGAATTTCCTTCATCTATACCTCCTAGGTGCTTTACTAAGATTATATATTCCTTTTTTAGATCATAAACTGTGTATCCTTTTACATCCTCATCATATCGTAACAAGTACCCCGATTTTCCTTTAGGATCTAGCTTCCAATTAGACTGATTTGTATCTAGACTATACACTTGACAGCCGAAAACCTTTAAGTGATATGTCTAGATTCCGGCTGGTCTATCTCTCATAGGGTGTTTGGCCTTTTACCGTTGAAGTAAGCAACTCTATTTTTGAGGTTTTAAGCACATTTCATTGCTTCGGTCCAATAAAAAAAATCATATTTTCTTATCCGACAACATACTTTTAGCACTTTCACTTAGTGTCCTATTTAATCTTTCGGCTACCCTATTCTGTTCTAGGTTTTCTAGAACAATCTTTTGGTGTTGGACTCCATCTTCCCTCAAAAAATCCTCAAACTGGTTGGAGGTATACTCTCCACCATTGTCACTCCTTACTCTCTTGATTGGGGTTTCATAAAGTTTTTCTCTCCATGCCTCATATTGATAAAATATTTTTGAGCCTTTGACTTATTATTCAAAAAATACACCCTGGAATAGCGAGACCAATCATCAGTGATAGTCATCATAAATCTCTTCCCCTGGGGTGAGGGAACTTTGGTCTGTCCCCAAATATCTGTGTGCACTAAATCTATAATCTTTTCTCCCTTATAGGTGGCAGTTTTTGGGAAGGGTAACCTGTGTGCTCTACCTTGAGCACATTCACTATAATCACTTAGATTCTCATTCTCACATAACTAAATCCCTTCCACTACTCCCATCCTTTTCATCTCTCTTAACTTATCTAGATTCACATGCCCAAATCTCTTATACCACAATATTATATCATGAACACTAGCATAATATAGTTTATTCTTTTCATTGCTTAATATCAGCCTAAACATCCCTTGGCTACCTTTTTCAGCAGTGAAATGAACTTCTTCCTCAAAACTAGCAATAAAGACTCCGTTCCAAGTGCTAGTATCATAACCCTTATCATCTAATACAGATTTAGAGATGAGGTTTTTGTTCAACTCCAGGATAAAATATACATCGTAGAATGTAACTATGGATATCTTTCTTTCTACTAACACTTTCAGATCTACCGATCCTACAAGAGTAGTAGTTGTAGAAACTAATGGTTTTATTAGTATTTTCTAGGTCTGAAAAGAAATATAGAAGTCGAGGCAGTCTATCTCTAACTTCTCTCTCCAACTCTCAAACTTGTCGCAGTCACTGAGAAATTGGAGAGGAAGCTAGAGCCATGGCTACCTTGGCTATCCTGAGGTTTACGGGAATTTTATATTAGGGTTTATATATTTAATTAAAATGAATGTGCCGGCGGCAGAATTTGATCCTTGTACCTGCCGGCCGGCAGACACGAAGTAGCCGGTAGCCTTAGCCGTTTAATCTAGCGGTAGTGTTACCTAGCATATAGTTTGATAATTATTTGCATATGTATAAAAGCGATAAACCATCTAACTGCAATTAATTACGGGATACATAGATCCAGTAATATATAATGTACGACTTACGGTACGGACAAAAATCAGTACCGCACATTTGTTTCGTAAATGAAACAAATACCGCGCATGTATTTATTACGGCTACGATTAAAGCCGAATTTAATCGGACGGCCGGGATTAGCGCCGAGATCGCGGAGGAAGATTTCGGCGGTTTGTGGCCATCGCCACATCGGATGACGCGTGGCGAAATTCCGTTGGATTGTGGAATCTCCGGAGATTATGGCACCGAATCCGGATTTGACATGTGTCGACATTTTGGCCATGTCGTACAATGTCCGTACATAAAGTACACCGGCAGCTGTACTTTTGCGTACGGAACTCAATTCTGATTGGTTCCGTACATCAGTAGATAGAGTCTGTGAGAGAGATAGGACTTAGAAAAATTAGAAGATAGGACCCCCTCTCCCAGAGAGCTGTACAAAAGGTCAACTTTGACCCTCCATAACTTACTGCTCAGGGGAGCAAATTCAGAGATTCATTTTGCTATCGACTCAGGGGAGTCTTGCCTTCACAGGGGTGAAGTTGATCAGAGTTTTTGTCAGCCAGGGTGGCAGTTATTTTTGCTTAGACACAAAGGGGTCAAGGTTATCCTAGAGGCTTCTTGGAAGCTGTCCACTCTGAGGACTTATGGAGGTCTCAGAGTTTCAGGTTATGGGCCCACCCTCTAGGGTACCAATCTTTAATGGAACTGGCTTCATATACTGGGAAAGTATGATGATAGGAGCTCTATGCGAAAAAAGGTTTTGGGGGATAGTGAGTGGACGATTGGGGCGTCCATCAAGTCTTGGAATTCCTCCAGGGTTTGGAGGAAGCAGATTCACCAGGAAAGAGGATTCACCTTCAACGGAGGAAACAAAGGAAGGAGAGGTGGTGGACAAAGGAAAGGAGAAGGAGGCGACCACACCAATAGCAACTGGTTTAGCATTCATGTCACCTATTCCGAGGAACGAGGAGAATGATACTGAAACCTTGGACTTCAACAATATGGCGGCAAAGCACTTCATCCTACGCCATCTCACTCAAGGACTTGCATGTCCTCATTTGCAGGTAGAGAGGGCATCCGATCTTTGGATGGCTCTCATAGAGATGTACCGAAGTGGTACGATTCAGCAACAACAGTTGGCTGATCAGAAAGTTAAGGAGTATGTATACAAAGGGGGAAATATGTTGGATTTTTGCAATGAGCTTGCTACACTCTTCATGGAGCTAGAGAGTGCGGGTAAAGTTTTTAGTGAAAAAGAAAAAGTTAACTGTTTACTAATGAAGTTACCTGATGAGTTCGAGAACATAGTCAACCGTGTGCACGACTTGCCGGACTCAAGGTGGATATGGAACTCAGTGGTAGGGATGATTCTCGTTCGAAAGAATACGATTGAGATTCGAAGGGGAGGAAAGAGTGGCCAAGCCTTGGCAACAGCGACCGATTGGAGGAACAAGGATTCCCGGAAACCAGTCGGAAACTATGGGGGTAGGGAGCAGAAAAAACAGGTTGGCGAGTTCGAACCAAGGGCTCCCAAAGGTTTATGTCATTTTTGTAAGAAACCGGGGCACTATATGGCAGAGTGCACCAAGCTAACCGAGCTTCGGTTAAAGGAGGGGCAGACCGGTGGTACCCCGAGAGGAAAGAAAAAGGCCCTTGTCACACAGGTACTTGAGGCGGAATCCGAGGACGAGGACGATGAGCTCCTTTTGGATGAGGAGTTGGAGGCGAAAACTGAGGTTGAAATTCCACGAAGGCAGAAATGTGCTTACGGTGGATTGAAAGGTGAAGCAGGCTGGATTATAGATTCAGGTGCCTCAATGCACATGTGTAAGGATAGACACTTGTTCACTAAGATAAGAAAGATTCCCACCGTAGAGATAGAGTACGAGGATGGGAGGATAGTCACCACTACTCTTGTAGGATCGGTAGATCTGAAAGTGTTAGTACAAGGAAAGACATCCATATTAACATTCTCCGATGTATTGTTTATTCCGAAGCTGAACAAAAACCTTATCTCTACATCAGTATTAGATGATAAGGGTTTTTTCACTAGCACTAGGGAAGGAGTCTTTACTGCTAGTTTTGAGGAGGATGTCTATTTCATTGCTGAGAAAGGTAGCCATGGGATGTTTAGGCTGATCTTAAGTAATGAAACGAAGAAACTTTATTATGCTGGTGTTCATGATATTATGATGTGGCATAAGAGGCTTGGGCATGTGAATCTAGATAAGTTAAGAGAGATGAAAAAGATGGGAGTGGTGGAAGGGATTCAGTTCAGTGAGAGTGATGATATAAGTGATTGTAGTGGGTGTGCTCAAGGTAAAGCACACAGATTACCCTTTCCAAAAACAGCCACCTACAAGGGAGAAAAACTTCTAGATCTAGTACACATAGATATTTGGGGACCGGCTAGAGTGCCCTCACCGGGGGGGAAGAGATTTATGATGACTATAACTGATGATTGGTCTCGGTATTCCCGAGTATATTTTTTGAAAAACAAGTCAGAGGCTGAGGATTGTTTTAGACAATATAAAGCATGGAGCGAAAAACTCCATGAAACTCCAATCAAGAGAGTAAGGAGTGACAATGGTGGAGAGTATACTTCTAACCAGTTTGAGGATTTTTTGAGGTAAGATGGGGTTCAACACCAAAAGACAGTGCCAGAAAATCCTGAACAGAATGGGGTAGCTGAAAGGTTAAATAGAACACTAAGTGATAGTGCTAGAAGTATGTTGTCGGATAAGAAGATAGGAAAAAGGTTTTGGGCAGAAGCAATGAACTGTGCTAATTACCTCAAAAATAGAGTTCTTACTTCAGCTATAAAAGATCAAACACCTTATGAGAGATGGATAGGCCGGAAACCAGACTTATCTCATTTAAAGGTTTTCGGCAGTCAAGTATTCAGTCTAGATACTGATCGGTCAAATTCGAAGCTAGATCCTAAAGGAAAATCGGGATACTTATTAGGATATGATGAGGATGTTAAAGGATATAGATTTTACGATCTAAAAAGAGAAGATATAATCTTAGTAAAGCATCTAGTAGTTATGGATGAAGGAAAGTCTGTGGATCCCTTCAAATATACAAAGTCAGTAAAAATCAGATTTGAGTCAGAAAATTCTGATGACTTTGAGCTTCCTAACTATCCAGGTTTTTAGAGACGATGACATTCTTGCAGGAACAAATCAGACCGAAAAGGACTCGGCTGTGGAAACTCCAGTGACAACTCTACTCGAAGCGGAAGACGTGGTGGAAATTGATTCGGAATCAAGGGATAGGGGAGAAGCCGAGTTTGTTCGAAAGAATCCACGAGAACCATCTATTCCGGCCTCAGATTTTGAGGGAGGGAGGAGAAGTAGCAAAAGACTGCAAGAAAAACAGGTTAATAACAAGGTAACTAAACTATCTCATCAAGATGAACCTCAAACTTATCGAGAGGCGATGACTTGTCCAGAAAGAAACCGGTGGAAGACAGCCATCAATGAGGAGATGGCTTCAATCATGGCAGCCGATACTTGGGAGCTGTTGGACTGTCCACCTAACCGAAAACCAATCGGTTGTAAGTGGGTTTTCAAACTAAAACTGAACCCAGATAACACAATCGAGCGCTACAAGGCCAGATTAGTGGCAAAGGGATTTACACAAAAGGAAGGAATTGACTACGAAGAAACCTTTGCCCCGGTGGTCAGATTTCCCTCCGTCCGCATACTTCTCAGTTTAGCAGCGGCAGAAGACATGGAAGTGCACCAGATGGACATCAAAACAGCCTTTTTGCATGGAGAATTAGAAGAGGAGATCTTCATGCGACAACCCGAAGGGTTTGTGGAAGAAGGAGAGGAGAGTAAGGTATGCCAGCTGATTAAATCTCTTTATGGTTTGAAACAGGCGCCCCGACAGTGGAATAAGAAGCTTGATGAGTTTCTTACCGGTCTAGGATATATTCGGATCAGCTCAGATCACTCAATCTATGTTTTCGAAGATGAGGAAGGTTTTATATTTATTGCAATTTATGTTGATGATTTGCTTGTTTTAAGTAAATCAATGGAAAAAATTAATAAACTGAAAACCGATCTTAAGGGGAGATTTGAAATGAAGGATATGGGGGAAGCAAAATATATTTTGGGAATTCAAGTAGAGAGAGACCGAAAAAGAAAAATTATAAGATTGACTCAAAAGGAAGCAATAGGGAACATGCTTGAAAAATTTCAAATGGATAAAGCTAATAGTTGTAAAACTCCAATGGAATTGAAGAAGGGAAGTGAGGGGAGTGAGGAAGAAGGAGTCATAGTCTTAGACGAGGAATTATCTCCTGATGAACAGAAGTTCATGCAGACTATTCCTTACAGGAAAGTAGTGGGAAGTCTAATCTATTTTATGAATTGTACCCGGCCGGATTTAGCTGCAGCTGTAGGAGTGCTGAGTAGAAGTCTAAATGCTCCCACTAAGAAGGATTGAGAGGCAGCTAAGAGAGTCCTTAGATACTTGGTAGGAACTAGAGATCTATGGTTGCATTTGGGTGGGGAGAATACTGACATCACTACTTGGAGTGATGCCAGTTATGGTGATGCTCCGATGAGGAGATGTACTTCTGGATATGTATTATATGTGGGTGATGGGGCTTGCTGTTGGAGTAGCAAACAGCAAAAGGTTATTGCTCAGTCCACCATGGAGGCTGAGTATATGGCCTCTTGCTCTGCTGTAAAAGAATTGATGTGGGTCAAGTCTTTGCTTGGTGAGCTTAATCACCTTAAGAGTGGTGTGCAGAAAATATTTTGTGATAATCAGGCAGCAATCGCTATTTCTGCCAATCCTAAACACCATTTTAAAGCCAAACACATGGACATCAGACTCAGCTTTGTTAGAGAGAAAGTAGAAAACAAAATAATCAGTTTAGAGTACAGACCAGATAGTGAGATGGTAGCAGATATGATGACCAAACTTGTGCCTTCCCCTAAGCTAATTTTTTGCAGGGAGAAGTGTGGTCTGAAATTAAAGATTGACTAGAAAATAAGGGGAGTGTAGAAACTAATGGTTTTATTAGTATTTTCTAGGTCTGAAAAGAAATATAGAAGTCGAGGCAGTCTATCTCTAACTTCTCTCTCCAACTCTCAAACTTGTCGCAGTCACTGAGAAATTGGAGAGGAAGTTAGAGCCATGGCTACCTTGGCTATCCTGAGGTTTACGGGAATTTTATATTAGGGTTTATATATTTAATTAAAATGAATGTGCCGGCGGCAGGATTTGATCCTTGTACCTGCCGGCCGGCAGACACGAAGTAGCCGGTAGCCTTAGCCGTTTAATCTAGCGGTAGTGTTACCTAGCATATAGTTTGATAATTATTTACATATGTATAAAAGCGATAAACCATTTAACTGCAATTAATTACGGGATACATAGATCCAGTAATATATAATGTACGACTTACGGTACGGACAAAAATCAGTACCGCACATTTGTTTCGTAAATGAAACAAATACCGCGCATGTATTTATTACGGCTACGATTAAAGCCGAATTTAATCGGACGACCGGGATTAGCGCCGAGATCGCGGAGGAAGATTTCGGCGGTTTGTGGCCATCGCCACATCGGATGACGCGTGGCGAAATTCCGTTGGATTGTGGAAACTCCGGAGATTATGGCACCGAATCCGGATTTGACATGTGTCGACATTTTGGCCATGTCGTACAATGTCCGTACATAAAGTACACCGGCAGCTGTACTTTTGTGTACGGAACTCAATTCTGATTGGTTCCGTACATTAGTAGATAGAGTCTGTGAGAGAGATAGGACTTAGAAAAATTAGAAGATAGGACCCCCTCTCCCAGAGAGCTTCTGTACAAAAGGTCAACTTTGACCCTCCATAACTTACTGCTCAGGGGAGCAAATTCAGAGATTCTTTTTGCTATCGACTCAGGGGAGTCTTGCCTTCACAGGGGTGAAGTTGATCAGAGTTTTTGTCAGCCAAGGTGGTAGTTATTTTTGCTTAAACACAAAGGGGTCAGGATTATCCTAGAGGCTTCTTGGAAGCTGTCCACTCTGAGGACTTATGGAGGTCTCAGAGTTTCAGTAGTGACTATCCTCTCATCCACGTACTCAATCTCTATGGTGGGAATCTTTCTTATCTTAGTGAACAAGTGTTTATCCTTACATATGTGCATGGTGGCACATGAATCTATAATCCAGCTGGCTTCACCTTTCAATCCACCAAAAGCACATTTCTGCTTTCGTGGAATTTCGACCTCGTTTTTCGCCTCCAACTCCTTATCCAATAGGAGCTCATCGTCATTATCCTCGGATTCCGCCTATTGTATTTGTATCAGAAAGGCCTTTTTCTTTCCTCTCGGGGGTTCACCGGTCTGCCTTTTCTTTACCCGAAGTTTGATTTGCTTAGTACACTCTGCTATATAGTGTCTTGGTTCCTTGGAAAAGGGACACAACCCTTTTGCGACCCTCGGTCCGGATTCATCGGACTGAGTTTTTTGTCCTCCTCCTCCATAGTTTTCTAATGATTTTCTACGATCCCTGCTCCTCCAATCAGTTCTTGTTGTTAAAGCTTGTTAACTCTTCCCTCCCCTCCGAATTTTTATTGTATTCTCTCGAACGAGAATCATCCCTACCATAGAATTCCATATCAACATGGAGTCCGGCAAATCTTGCACACGGTTGACTATGTTTTCATAGTCATCGGGTAACTTCATGAGCAGGCATTTAACCTTCATCTTTTCTGTTCTGCTTGACTAGCACTCTCTATTTCCATGAAAATGGTTGCAAGCTCATTACAAAAGTCTAACATTTTTTCCCCTTAATATGTATATGCATCTATCTTTTGATCACCCAATTGTTGTTGCTGAATAGAACCACTCCGGTACATCTCTATGAGGGCAATCCACAGATCCGATGCTTTTTCCACCTGCAAATGAGGAGATTCAAGTCCTTGAGTAAGATGGCAGAGAATGAAGTGTTTTGCCGCAATATTGTTGTAGTTCCAAGTATCAACATCATTCTACTCATTTCTCAGAATAGGTGACATGAACGGTGAACCGATTGCGATAGGTGTTGCTATTCATTTAACCGTCTCCTTGTCTTTCACTTTTTCCATCACAATGCTCTCCCCGTCCTCTGAATCCTCTAGTGGAGCTAGATCTGCTTTTGTGGTAAACCTGCTTCCCCCAAACCATGGAGGAATGGTTGAACTGGATGGACACCTCACTTCTCCACTTACAATCTCCCAAAACATCTTTTCACATTGAGCCCGTGTCATCATAATTTTTCAGTATATAAAGCTTGTTCCATTAAATATGGGCACCCTAGAGGGTGGGCCCATAACCTGCAACTCTGAGACCTCCATAGGTCCTCAGAGTAGGGAGCTCACTCGAAGCCCCTAGGATAACCCTAAACCCTTTGAGTTTCCACAAGAATAAGTGCCATCTTGACACATAAAGACTTTGACCAACTTCACCCTTGTGAAGACAAGATTCCCCCGAGTCAATAGCAAATATAATCTCTGAATTTGTCCACTAAACAATAAGTTATGAAGGGTCAAAGTTGATCTTTTGTACATGAGCTCTGTGAGAGGGAGGGGTCTACTTAAATTCCTCTCTAAACCCTATACTACTAGAGTACAGTACCAATCAGATTACTATGTCGTATAGAAAAGTACAGGTGCCAAAGTCGACGCTTGCCATATCACGATTTGTTCGCGTATTCTCCGGAGATGCCGCAAGCCAATGTGGTTGTGTCACGTGTTACTTGACGTGGCAATGACCGAACACCGCCAAAGCCCCCATTTCGCGATCTTGGCATCTATCACGGCCGTTAAATCAAGATCGGCTTTTCATTTTAGTCGTCGAAAATAATTGCGTGGTATTTGTTTTGCCGTCGAAACAAATGCGCGGTATTCGTTTCGTGGAGTACCGTACACCGTACTATACAAAACTATTTCTATGTCCTACAAATCTGTTCGCGTCGTTAAATGAAATTGTCTACGTATACATCTATAAATAATTATGAAACCCTATATACCTTAGCACTGATCCCACACTAATAGGATAAAGCTCTCGGCTACTGGTGACTTGACAGACGGCATGTACCAGGATCAAATCTTGGGTCCGTCAAGTTCCCTCTTGGAAAACCTACCAAACTATTACCTATCTCTCTCTGGACAGCATAGGTAGCCATGGCTCTAGCTCCCTCTCCAACCATTAGTGACTGCGACAAGTGTGGGAGTTGAAGAGAGGAGTTAGAGGCAGAAAGACTCTGCTTCTTCTCTACACTTTATCTTTACAAGTTTAAACATAGAAAATACTAAAATGAACCTTTAGTTTCTATAAGTTGATAATACTTGTTGATTACACTATTACTGAGCCACAAAATTCAACTTCTTAAAAAGGCGATGTGAAAAGTAATAAAAGTGGAAAACACAAGCAGAAATATTGACACAAATACATTGTCGGTTGTTTTAAGATTAACACTAATTAGGTAGCTAGTTGTTTTTGCCTAACCACATAAACTTGTGTCAATAATATTGTTAGAAAGAGTGGAGTACAATGGGCCACCTTTCCTTGCCCTAAAATAATATTATACATTCTACTCTCTAGTGTTGTGTATCGGTGAGTTTCTTTTCAATTATAATTTCGATAACTGATATATCAATTACCCTTATCGGTAAAGGGACCGATAAGTTTTGATATATCGTTATGGGTAATAACGCAGATAAATCGGCGACCTATTAGCACCGATTACCGATATACCCACGCAGGAGGGGGTTAGTCGGGGTGTGAGTGGTTTGAAAATATTTCTAAGTAATGGTATGGTGTTTTTTGTACGGAGTAAGAAAAGTTACATATAAAGTAAGGACCAATTAATATTGATTATCGGTAGGTAAAAAAGTTGTGAATATCGGTTATAGTTAAAAGGTTATCGATACACAAAATTATAAATTTCTCATTACACTAAAAAATCTTTGAAGCTAATAAACAATGAGCGTTTTACTCGTATACTAATTAACACATATGTCGTATACACCACATATGTCCAACTAAAGGGTGAAGTTCCGCTAGACGAAAAGTGAGGTTGTTTACAAAAATTCGGACATCTCCGTACTACGTCGTACCAATAATTTTGTTTTTATACAGAAACAACATTACAGAGAATCTTGCCAATATTCTCCAAAGGTCTAGGATTTTACAATGACCGTTTGATATTTTTTCGCGAAGCATTCGCTTCGAAAGTTTATGTAAATGGTGATATACCTCGCGAGGTACATCACCATTTACAGAAAAAAATGAGCCGCGACACGTTGGATATTGAGCATACGTGTCAAGATGGCAACCAACGGAAGTCAACAAAATTTGCACACGATATACGCATTAAAAAATCCAACAAAAAATACAAAACAAAATTTTATAAAGCACTTTCGTCACGCTATTTCTATTAGCCCCATTCGTTACACTATTTCTGGAAGCGCTCATTCGTTACGCAAAAAACAGAAACCGTAAAATAATGAGGTGGTATCTAACAAGGCGTCTGCAAAGAGTACAAAAGTTGTGTTGTACGATGACCTGGTACGCACGTACATGGTACGCAAATGGAGATTTTTAGTCGGTGTGAAAATCTTTGCCGATATTCAATATCCGATCTTAACTCACGTGGTACCGTCGAATTATGAACACGTGGATTACAGACTCTGCGCAATAGAACATCGTTCAAATTGTAGCATCCTGCAATGTTGGCCGTACAATTACAGAATGTCCCAATGGAACTTCACCTTAATGGTGACGTTCCATCAGTCGAAAAGTGGCGTAGTTTACAGAAATCTGCGACCCTCCATACCAAATCGTACCCTCTATTTTGTTTTTATACCAAAAACAACATTACAGAGAATCTTGCCAATACTCTCCGAAGGTCTTGGTGGTAATACTGGCCGTCGGATGTTCATCTTCGAGGAGTTCGCTTCATTTTTTTCTGTAATTGTCAACCCACCTCGAGGAGGTGGGTTGGCAGATACAAAAAAAAAAATCGTGACACGCAAGACGATTTAGCTACGTATCATGATGGAATACCAACCAAAAATCTTAAGATTTGCAAATGACACGCGCTTTCCAAAATACAACCGAAACTAAAAACGAAATTTCGTAACATTCCCTTGTCACGCTATTTTTGATAACTTTTGTTCGTCACATTATTTCTCTCAAAGGACTTAAGTTATGTTCGAAAACCGAAACCCAAAAAAATGATCTGGCGTACAAACTGGAGTTTTCAAAAAGTATAAAAGTTTTGTCGTATGAATACTTCGTACGCAAGTACATGGTACGGAAGTCAAGATTTGAAGTTAAGTTTGTCGGTGCTAAAAATCTGAAAGATATTTAATATCGGATAATAGCTTGTGTGGCGCCAGTCAATTTAGAACACGTGGCTTTCAGACTCTACGTGATGGAACATCGACTCATAGCTCGTTCCCACCGGAAAAAAATTCACGTCCGCAACAAACGGACGTTCGAATAATGTACGGCTTTCCGAGCACCGACTTTGTAGATTTCAGAAGTTCTCGGAAAACCGTACAAACGACCTTCCTCAAAATATTGTCGGATATATAAGTAGAGTAAAAGTTGCGACTTTCTATGAAACAGGCCAACGGTAACCCGAAAAGTTGACGTAGCAAAAACAACATCCGAACTACTATTTCGTTGTTTTCGCGCGAAAAATCCGCATGACTTTGAGCCACCGTCGTCGTCCTTCGAGCATAGTAAATTTGAAAATTTGTAGGTTTGTTTTCACGCCTTTGTTTGATGACGTCAAAGCGTGTGACGTGTCATAGGACACCTTCGATCGGAGTTACGTGCCCTAATTTTGGTGTGAACGACACCCGTTTTTCGATGAGTTTTCGGAAAATCATCGGAATGGGCAAAATGTTACAAATGCTCTAGTGGGAATAGGCCCGGTCTGTAGAGTTTGCCGTACAATTACAGAAATGTATGATGGAACTTCACCCTAAGGGTAAAGTTCCATCAGTCGAAAAGTGGGGTAGTTTACGGAAATTCGGAGGTAATACTGACCGTCAGATGTTCATCCGCGAGGCGTTCGCTTCATTCTTTTTCTCTGTATCTGCCAACGTACCTGTAAGAGGTAGGTTGGCAGATACAGAAAAAAAAAAATCGTGACATGCTGGACAAATAAGCTACGTGTCACGATGGAAAACCAACGAAAATTGACGAAATTTGCACATGGTATGTACGTTTCAAAATGCAACTGAAAATTAAAAAAGTATTCTTGAAACGGTCCTTCGTCGCGCAATTTCTTTCGTCACACTATTTTCGGCAAAGGATTTTCGTCATGTTCGAAAACACAAACCCTAAACAATGAGCTGGCGTAAAAGACTGGCGTTTGCAGAAAGTACAACAGATGTGTCGTATCATGATTTGGTACGCAGTTACATGGTACGCAATTGAAGATTTGAAGTGAAATTTGTCGGTGTGAAGATTTTTAAAAGATTATAAATATCCGGTTAAAACCTTCGTGGTGCCACTCAATGTATAACACGTGGATTACATACTCTTCGTGATGGAACATCTACTCAATTAACCCGGCCCGTAGAGTTTGCTGTACGATTACATAAACGACTGATGGAACTTGACCCTAAGTAGTAAAATCGGCTTTTAAATAGCTGGGCAACAAAAAAAAAGTCAGCGAACAGACCCAGGGTAAAAAAAACATATCAAGACATCGTTTGAACACGATAGCACAGTTTGGGACA
The DNA here is from genome assembly GCA_037447655.1 of Zygnema cylindricum. Classification (NCBI taxonomy): domain Eukaryota; kingdom Viridiplantae; phylum Streptophyta; class Zygnematophyceae; order Zygnematales; family Zygnemataceae; genus Zygnema; species Zygnema cylindricum. Next base: position 23,438 of record JBBHKE010000268.1, on the reverse strand, counting down.
GGGGATTTCGGCTCACTCGATACCCTGAAGCCTGAAGGTATCTTGTCAGTGTGGGATTTCGCATATTGACGAGCCTTGTCAGTGTGGGATTTCGCATATTGACGAGCCTTGTCAGTGTGCGACGAACGGCAAATTCCGCATATTGAAAGCCGTACCAACCCGAGTGTCAGATGTCCGAAACACACCATGTACTTTCATGCAACGAAAAAAAAAAATAGAAGAGTGGTCTCTGTTTTTTTGCCGCTTCACACGCGGTCAGCTTTTAGTGGCGCAAGCTTGTCGGTTTCTTCATTGTAGAAGGCACTACAGTACAGTACAGAACAGTACAATACAGTACAATACTGTACAGTACTGTACTACGCTGGGGAACCGAGAACCAAACCACAATTACTATTTCTCCTCCGGGAGGAATCTTCCGCGCGGATCCCTTATCTCTCTGCATGGGAACACTGGAACGGAAGATCTCGGCTTCTATGGAAAGTGTTTCGTACGCTGATCGCGTATCCGAAAATCTCTGTACTTTGTTACCGTCAGACTGTACTGTAGGTCTGTTGCATCTTTGAAGTTTGAACCAGATTGTGGCCCCCCGAGCCATCGACGTACGGACAGCACAAGTAACCACATTCCGTAATCCAGAGGTGAGATCGACGGTCAGAGATGCTGGGTTTCGTGTGGCTCTGACACCTTGTCTTACCTCCCATAGATTCCCAGTTTGTGTCATCTATTCTGACAAAATTAAGAGAGACGACAGAAATCCATAAATTGAGAGAACAACACGACAAATAAGTTTACAAAATTAAACGCAAAGTCGCTAGGTTTCGTCGCAATTCGTTGACTGCGAGCGATTTGTCTGTTTTATCAAAAAAGATCGTTGACCCAGAGTGATTTTCTTAGTTTTAGGCATAGATGTTTCATTCGTACTATGCGCACGGAAAAGTATTTTGAAAAAGAACGCAGATACGCATTATTCAAAATTTCACATTTTTTAAAATGCGTTGACCTACTTTGACTTAGGGTGCGTCTCTGTGTGCTTAAGTAAGGGTTTTTTCTGTCGTTATCCTGTAAAACTTAGAGCCGTACCGCGTAAGTTTCAACCGTACAATAAAATAGAAAAAAAAAAAAGTACATTTTGCGTCATCATCGAATTTAAAATGTACAACATTTTGTTGTCTTGTGCTCTTCGACCCACGGCCACGCCAAAAAACGTCATCTTCAAACTTTTCTTTAAAACACACGCGCGATGTTTTTTAAAACAAATTATTTTCTCTAAACAAATAATAACACGTATTCACACATGTATATTTGTTCATAAAAAATTTCAAATGAATTCAAGCGACAACGAAAAATACACAATTTAGTTTGTTTTGTCCGTTTGGGTCCTTCAAAGTCCATAATTTGTTTCGTTTTGTCATCAAAGTACATAATTTTTTTTCGTTTTGTGAGGTTTCGTTTAGTATGGATTTTTTTTCATTTCAGGGGATCTAAAGATTCCGATGCCATTTCAGGAAAACATGAGAAATCTCTAGGGCGCCACATCAACTTGCACTCGCCGCCTCTCACCGTACAATTATGCGACGTCACGAACAATTTGGGAAATCGCACATTGTAGACGTTGGCAACCGTCACGTGCATGTCAGCGTATACAACCGTCAGACCCTTAAAGTTGTAATTCCGTTTTTACACATATGGACACTTAAAATCCGGGTCCGCCGGATCTGCGCTAAAAAACAAAATAATTTCTCTTAGTTACAAGTACATAGAGACGCACCCTAAGTCTAATCGTTTTTAGAGTTTATGTAGGTACATCGCGAATCATAATTAGCGTTATTTACGCTAAATCCGTCGCCTCTATCTTCTTTACTGTTTTTAGGTACTTATTGAATCAACGTTAACAACTCTAACATGGTGTCGTTTTAAATAGTGTGGCGTACGGTCGGTGTCCACCGTGCAAATTGTACTTTATAAACTAAGTACAAAATATGATTTATTACAAGCCGTTATCATGTTACTGCGTTTTCACGAACCGCGTAATGCAAACGTCATAATGACGGGAAACTGTACATTTTTTTCCGATTATGTACGTATACCTAATTTACTCTAAAGATATCAACGTGGATAATTAGTACAGAAATTCGAAAACCAATTAGAGTTATTGATAAATTAGGATGACGTTCCATCGGGCAAAAAGTGGCGTAGTTTACAAAAATCTGCGACCCTCTGTACCACATCGTATCACCTATTTTGTTTTTATACAAAAAACAACATTACAAAGAATCTTGTCGATACTTTTTGAAGGTCTTGGAGGTAATACTAGCCGTCGGATGTTCATCTGCGAGGAGTTCGCTTCATTTTTTTCTGTAACTGTCAACCCACATTGAGGAGGTGGGTTGGCAAATACAGAAAAGAAAAGTTCGTGACACGTTGGACGATTAAGCTACGTGTCATGATGGAAAACCAACTAAAAATCTTAAGATTTGCACATGACACGCGCTTTCCAAAATACAACCGAAAATAAATACGAAATTTTGTAACATTCATTCGTCACGTTCTTTTGGGTAACTTTTGTTCGTAACACTGATGTAGAAATTAATGGTTTTTAAGTATTTTCTAGGTCTGAATAGAAATAAAGAAGCAGAGGCAGTCTACCTCTAACTTTCAAAAAGTATAAAAGTTTTGTCGTATGAATACTTCGTACGCAAGTACATGGTACGGAAGTCAAGATTTGAAGTTAAGTTTGTCGGTGCTAAAAATCTGAAAGATATTTAATATCGGATAATAGCTTGTGTGGCGCCAGTCAATTTAGAACACGTGGCTTTCAGACTCTACGTGATGGAACATCGACTCATAGCTCGTTCCCACCGGAAAAAAATTCACGTCCGCAACAAACGGACGTTCGAATAATGTACGGCTTTCCGAGCACCGACTTTGTAGATTTCAGAAGTTCTCGGAAAACCGTACAAACGACCTTCCTCAAAATATTGTCGGATATATAAGTAGAGTAAAAGTTGCGACTTTCTATGAAACAGGCCAACGGTAACCCGAAAAGTTGACGTAGCAAAAACAACATCCGAACTACTATTTCGTTGTTTTCGCGCGAAAAATCCGCATGACTTTGAGCCACCGTCGTCGTCCTTCGAGCATAGTAAATTTGAAAATTTGTAGGTTTGTTTTCACGCCTTTGTTTGATGACGTCAAAGCGTGTGACGTGTCATAGGACACCTTCGATCGGAGTTACGTGCCCTAATTTTGGTGTGAACGACACCCGTTTTTCGATGAGTTTTCGGAAAATCATCGGAATGGGCAAAATGTTACAAATGCTCTAGTGGGAATAGGCCCGGTCTGTAGAGTTTGCCGTACAATTACAGAAATGTATGATGGAACTTCACCCTAAGGGTAAAGTTCCATCAGTCGAAAAGTGGGGTAGTTTACGGAAATTCGGAGGTAATACTGACCGTCAGATGTTCATCCGCGAGGCGTTCGCTTCATTCTTTTTCTCTGTATCTGCCAACGTACCTGTAAGAGGTAGGTTGGCAGATACAGAAAAAAAAAAAATCGTGACATGCTGGACAAATAAGCTACGTGTCACGATGGAAAACCAACGAAAATTGACGAAATTTGCACATGGTATGTACGTTTCAAAATGCAACTGAAAATTAAAAAAGTATTCTTGAAACGGTCCTTCGTCGCGCAATTTCTTTCGTCACACTATTTTCGGCAAAGGATTTTCGTCATGTTCGAAAACACAAACCCTAAACAATGAGCTGGCGTAAAAGACTGGCGTTTGCAGAAAGTACAACAGATGTGTCGTATCATGATTTGGTACGCAGTTACATGGTACGCAATTGAAGATTTGAAGTGAAATTTGTCGGTGTGAAGATTTTTAAAAGATTATAAATATCCGGTTAAAACCTTCGTGGTGCCACTCAATGTATAACACGTGGATTACATACTCTTCGTGATGGAACATCTACTCAATTAACCCGGCCCGTAGAGTTTGCTGTACGATTACATAAACGACTGATGGAACTTGACCCTAAGTAGTAAAATCGGCTTTTAAATAGCTGGGCAACAAAAAAAAAGTCAGCGAACAGACCCAGGGTAAAAAAAACATATCAAGACATCGTTTGAACACGATAGCACAGTTTGGGACAGGGGATTTCGGCTCACTCGATACCCTGAAGCCTGAAGGTATCTTGTCAGTGTGGGATTTCGCATATTGACGAGCCTTGTCAGTGTGGGATTTCGCATATTGACGAGCCTTGTCAGTGTGCGACGAACGGCAAATTCCGCATATTGAAAGCCGTACCAACCCGAGTGTCAGATGTCCGAAACACACCATGTACTTTCATGCAACGAAAAAAAAAAATAGAAGAGTGGTCTCTGTTTTTTTGCCGCTTCACACGCGGTCAGCTTTTAGTGGCGCAAGCTTGTCGGTTTCTTCATTGTAGAAGGCACTACAGTACAGTACAGAACAGTACAATACAGTACAATACTGTACAGTACTGTACTACGCTGGGGAACCGAGAACCAAACCACAATTACTATTTCTCCTCCGGGAGGAATCTTCCGCGCGGATCCCTTATCTCTCTGCATGGGAACACTGGAACGGAAGATCTCGGCTTCTATGGAAAGTGTTTCGTACGCTGATCGCGTATCCGAAAATCTCTGTACTTTGTTACCGTCAGACTGTACTGTAGGTCTGTTGCATCTTTGAAGTTTGAACCAGATTGTGGCCCCCCGAGCCATCGACGTACGGACAGCACAAGTAACCACATTCCGTAATCCAGAGGTGAGATCGACGGTCAGAGATGCTGGGTTTCGTGTGGCTCTGACACCTTGTCTTACCTCCCATAGATTCCCAGTTTGTGTCATCTATTCTGACAAAATTAAGAGAGACGACAGAAATCCATAAATTGAGAGAACAACACGACAAATAAGTTTACAAAATTAAACGCAAAGTCGCTAGGTTTCGTCGCAATTCGTTGACTGCGAGCGATTTGTCTGTTTTATCAAAAAAGATCGTTGACCCAGAGTGATTTTCTTAGTTTTAGGCATAGATGTTTCATTCGTACTATGCGCACGGAAAAGTATTTTGAAAAAGAACGCAGATACGCATTATTCAAAATTTCACATTTTTTAAAATGCGTTGACCTACTTTGACTTAGGGTGCGTCTCTGTGTGCTTAAGTAAGGGTTTTTTCTGTCGTTATCCTGTAAAACTTAGAGCCGTACCGCGTAAGTTTCAACCGTACAATAAAATAGAAAAAAAAAAAAGTACATTTTGCGTCATCATCGAATTTCAATTGTACTACATCTTGTCGTCTTGTGTTCTTCGACCCACTTCGACGACAAAAAACGTCATCTTCAACCTTATCTTTAAAATACAGGGCCGATGTGTTTTAAAATTAAGGATTTTCTATAAACAAATAGGAACACGTATTCGCACGTGTAATGTTTTGTTCAAAAAAATCAAACGATTTCAAGCGACGTGGAAGTGTAGACGATTCGCTATGTTTTGTCCGTTTTTGTTTAATACGACAAAGAGAAGTACACAGTTTGTTTTGTTTTGTCTGTTTCGATCCGGTACGGATTTTTTTTTGCAGGAGTCTCAAGGTTCCGATGCCATTTCACGTCGAGCCGACAATAGACGCAAAGTCAAAACGCATCTTCTTCAACCGTGAAACGGCACAGGCTGGAGCGCGGTACACCGCGCATCGTTATTAGTGTCAACGACACTAATTTGGGTTCTTAAAATTTTGATTTTTTTCCTCAAATAGGATACATGATTTTAATTTTTCCTTGACGTTAATTAAGGTACCGTACAAAATAGCGTAAAAGACGAATTACAATAATATATAAATAGTGTGGTGTACGGTCGATGTCAGACCGTACACAAATGTACCTTTTCAAGTGAAAAATTTACAAAAAACGAGTTAAATCAGACGCGCACGCATGGAATCGTGCGCTAAAACAACGGGATTGTTCTGACACGTAAATTAGTCTTACATGTACGGATATTTAAATTTCACGACGGCGTACGATTTTTAATATTTTGTACGGATACATATATTAATGTATATAATCGTACAACGAATATTCCATTTTTGCTGTTCCCAAATTAGCATAAACGCCGAAATTAGAATACACCTTTTTAAAAAAAATAAAAAAAATATTAAATAGCGTCAATGACGGTATATTTACTTCCACACTATTTAAACTTTGACACTAATAACGATGCGCGGTGTAGGTCTACAATGTCACGAAAAAACACACGACGTCACAAGCAGTTACAAAAAATGACGTGGGTCATCACAGATTGTAGACGTTGACAGCCGTCACGGGCATTGTCGACGTATACAATCGTCACGCCCTAAGTGACAATTTCGTTTGGTACACATAAGGACACCCGAAATCCGGGTCCGCCGGATCTGCGCTAAAAAACAAAAAAAAATCTCTAAGTTTGAAGTACATAGAGACGCACCCTTATCATATAATAAAAACACGAAAAACTTAAAAAAAAAAAAATCAGAATAAAATACATTACGACATCTTAAATGATTAAAGTATATCCGTACATACCGCTGAAATGAAGTCAACCACGAATCGTAATTAGAGTAGAGATAAAATTAGAGTAAAAATAGAAAAAAATAATAGAGTTATGAACTCTAGTTTAGTAATTTGTGTGATCGAACTTTTTCAAAAAGGAATTTTACTCTAATTAGGGCATAAATTTGGGCGCTGAAAATATCCACTGTAAATTAAGAACATATACAGAATCTGACAAACCGTACAGTTTCACGTCATTATGACGTTTTCATTACGCTGTTTGTTAAAACACAGTTACATGAAAACTGCCTGTACTAAATCATTATTTGTAATTTTTTACTCAATACAGTACAATTTTGAACCGTCAGACATTGACCGTACGCCACACTATTTAAAACGGAACTGACGCTCATTCAAAAAGTACCTTAAATAACGTAAAGAATAATTTAGAATAATGTACTCTATTTATAGTGATAGAGTAAAAATTTGGGGTGACGGAATTAGCGTACAGAACTCTAATTACGATTCGCTGTGAAACGTATATTTTTTTTATAAAAATTCCGTACATACCGCCTGTCCGTGTAATTTACACTCGTACTTTCCGTACGTCCGTACATATACATTCCGAAAAACCCTACAAATAACGCATAATCGTAAAATTTTCAATATTTTAACGAATGAAACATCTATGGTTTTAGGGCAATTGTTCATCAGAGAAAAAGTGACGCCATACTTTTTTTTTTAAACAAATTATAAAATATCCGACCAGGATTCTCCAAGGGTCTGGGCGCAATCATTGACCGTTAGATTATATTTTGGTACTCATCGCTCCATCCAGCTCTGCAGATTGCAACCCGCCTCGGTAAGGTCGCCAGTCAACTATAAACGTGTAAAATCGCTACACCTGGATAATTTAAATTCGTGTACAACATTCTTTCACACGTGCAAATGCCATGTGCCTTCCGACAGAATGGACACGAATCAGCCAGAATCAAGTCTTTGCCGGAGGTACTGTACCCGATCGCAACTCGTCCTAAATATCACAGCCAATAAAACTGTCCGTACTATGACAGACGTATCCGGACGGAAATTGACCCTTATTATGTATTAAGTCAATCCTTTTACCACAACACCTACCTTCCATAATAGCAGGAAGTAACACTTGTCCAGTGCTGCAGCTTACGGGAAAGTACACAATATGTCAAATAGACAAAATGCAAATAAACGTCAAAAAGTCATACAGAAAAATAGAAAATATAACAAATATTTTATTCGCTGTTGTTCAAATCGTGCGATTTTTTCCTTTTTCCCGATTGCTACGTATAATTCGTGACTGTTGAAAAAATCGCAAAAAATCGCGATGTACTTTCTGGCCGGTAAACTAACGGCCAATTTACGGAAACTGTACAATATTTTACAGTAAAGGTACGGTTTTGTGCGGAAAGGTACGGACTTTGACGAAAAGATAAGTTGCACTTCGTAGTACTTTCTGTCCGGTAAACTGAACATTAATTTTACGAGAAACGAACGGAATTGTACTCAAAATTATTGTTGGGTATCGAGGACCTTTTGCCGATATTCGATATATATCGAATTTCAGGTATCCGATAATCGATATGTCGCTTCGATAAATCGAAAATCAAAATATCGCAATATTTCGCCGATATATTGAGGCATAAAAAAAAATAAAAAATAAAAATCACAGGTCTCCAAAGTCACGTGCCTGACCATAAAATCTTTGCCGAAAAGAAATACAGTTTTTTCCAAAAGTCAACAGAGTGAAGGAGATATATGAGGTTCATCGACGCGTTACACATGCGAAGTACACGTACATAATACGCAAGTACGGGTTTCCATACGAAAATGGTCGGTTTTCAAATCTTTGACGATTTTAGAGATTTGATTGTCAACTTACAATGAACCACTCAAATCAAAAGACGTATGTAAAAACTTGTTTACATACGATACGCGATGCAACCGAGGCCTCTGTAATACATAATTTATGCTGTCCGTACTATTACACAGACCTCCCGATGTAACTGTACCCCAAATAAGTAATTATATGAATTACAAACTTAGTATTTTTTTGTCGGTTACATTTTGCGACGTCTACCTTTAAGTCACGGAACGAAATCACGTCGTACGTGGTGTATCAGACGATTTGTCTTTTCGCTAAAATAACATATTATATACAAATATAAAATATTAAATTTTAAAAAATAATATATATCGCGATAATTTATGTTGGTCCCGGTACGATATATCGAGGATTCTGCTCGATCGATATTTGATATATCAAAATTATCGCGATATGAATATACCCGATACCCAACACCACCGAAAATGTACGGACTATGACGAAAAGAGACAAGAATTGTACGGAAAATGCATAAACTGCGGTATATGTAAAATTCATTTTTGTTTACATGTACGGATTTATACGGACGAAAATTTATTAACGATTTTTACGATTTTTTCAAAACGTTCAATGCGTTCGTTACGTATAATTCGTCGCGATTGAATCGTTCACACTAACCGAAGTGAACAACTATGATTTTATTGTAGGACAAGGTAGGCGTATAATACGTGAACAGTACGGGGCTAAAATATATATATAGATATATATTTTTTAATTTGAACCGCGGCACAATGCCTGTGGCTGGTAGAGTTAAGGGCGCCTCCTCATGTAATCGTATCTTTACGAAGTTTGTGTTATATTGAAGATTTAACGTACACGTTTTCAAAGTAACCCAATGCACATACAAAAAAAAGATACAAGAGTTTGTTCTATTTATTGTGTATTAAGTTTAATTTAATGTAGTTTCATTTAATGTTAACTGTCATTTCTTTCAAAGAGTGGGGAGTTATTGTGACTATTGATATTTTCGCTAATTTACGTGTGAGATTTTCGTATATGACTTTTTTTTTGTTTTTTACGCCCGATGATGTTCAGTATCGACATTATCAACCAGCCTTGCACATCGAACAAAGGAAAAGGGATGTGGAATTTCCATACGGCGATCAGATTTTTAAAGTTAACGTTAATTGAAAAGTTACCAAATTGACGTACATGCTATTATAAAGGCGTTCCATCAAACAAAAAATGGGGTAGTTTACATAAATCCACGCCTATCCATACCAAACTGTACCGCCTATTTTGTTTTTATACGCAAAGAACATTACAAAGAAGCTTACCAATACTCTCCACTATTATAGAATGGAACGCCACTATTATAGAGTTTTCAGTATTTAGGCGTAAATTACTTTTTTGTGACTCAAAATGTTTTTTTCAGTTTTACCCCTTTTGTACACAGATGGTTTTGCCATCGCAATTTTTGCAATAAAGACTTTTCTTTTTTTTTCTAATTTTTAATCTTTTTATTTACAGTCTCGCCTTGGAACTCGGGCCACTCAAAATTCGAGTCAACTCGTTGTCTCCGGGTTTCTTTGTGACGGGAATGACGCAAATGATGGTTGATCACGTCACCGATTTCTACAACACAAAGACTCCGTTACGGAGAATCGGTAACATAGAAAAAGATCTCGACGGACCAATGTTGTTGCTCGCAAGTGACGCCGGGGCGTACATGACCGGGGTCAATTTAACAGTGGATGGAGGACTTTCAATAACGCAACTGCACCCATAGGATTCGGAGGACTCCGTTGGTGATTTTGTCGTTATTTCATGATGGTTTGGTTTGTACAAACGGGTGCACAATGTTTCGCAGTTCTAGGGTTTTGTGGAAATGTCTAGTTGACGGTGAAATTTGAGTTAGTTAAGTAAATAATTGGCTTACTCGTTGAAGTGGTTAAAAATCTTGAATTTGAAGGTATTAATGTCCTTTTTAAAGAAATATGTCTAAACCAGATTCACCCATTGCTGTGTAAAGTCCATGATTGGTTTTGAAGTAAACGTTCTTTATGTTAGTGGCAAGGTGTTGTTGAGAATATGTGTTTTTTTAAGGAATGAGTTTCTCACAACTTATTCAAAGTATATATTAGGAAAAGCGTGGAAATCATCTTGAGGGGGGAGAATAGTGCTCATCTTCCAAATGATGTATTAGTACAAAATATCGTTTTATTACTGGTTTTTGTTTCAATGGATGTTATAAGTATGAAGATTTATTTTGGAATCTTAATGATCATTTGCAATATTTTGTGTGAACATTATTGAAGTCCATTGTTTAAGTACAAAAAAGTGTGGTTAAGTGTTTTGTGGACAATTATGTGTGTTTCACCTTAATTGTACATAGGTAAAATAAATTAAAAACATACACGACTTCTTTTGCCCACTTGACCATAGTGAAAATGTGAAAAAATATGTTGAAGCCTTGTATGCGGTTAACCCATAAAATATGCGTATAATGCACGAAAAACCTGTAGATATAACGTTTCCACAATATTTTGCATATTTAACCTACATATTTCAGTTTCTTATCGAGGTTTGTGTAAAGGTGTTGTATTGACCACTATGACGATGCTCGTATGGTATAAACATTGAAGAGATTTCGGCTAATGTTGAGGGTAATGTGTAAATGTAGTTTTAACGATCCTACGAATGATACAATTTACCCTAAAAAAACGAGTGTACAACATTTATGAGCGGAATTACCCTAGCAGATAGTTTACAATCCAAAGTTTAAATGATGCTTATTATTATTAACGAATAGTGATCCAATACTACGGTTGTCACATGTGTTGTCCCAAAAAATTGGTATAGTGAATTCAAAACTGAAATAATGTAGTAGTCATGCATAAATGAAAGAATGTCTGGTCTCGTATAATGAAATAAAATCAAGTCACGTATATATGAAATGATGTTATAGTCATTCATAGCTGAAATAATATTACAGTCATGTTTAACCGGAATAATGTTTTAGTCACGCATAACTGAAACTGATCTTTGAATGAAAAGTCATACAATAATGTTTTAGTCATTCATAACTGAAATTATGCTTTGGTCTTTTATTATGAAAGTTTAAAAAGAGTAATCATACATTACAGAGAAATTTAGAGCTCCTCTATCATTGGCAGTCTCATAACCCATTACAAAAACAGTAAACTCATTCAAATATTACAAAATCTATACACAAAAATCGTCGAAACTCGAATCAAGCATAAAATACAACTTTTTTTTATAAACGAAACCGATCGTCTCCTTACAATGATTGGATTGCCTCTCCCGTATTGTTCCCCTTTCAACTTTTTTCCAATATGTACAATTCTTCCCTCCAATCCTCCTCCTCCTCTCTCTCCTCATCCTCATCCTCATGGTAGAGCTTCGATAATGACTACAGCCTACCAAAAATACCACGACACCGAATTTAATTGCCTGAAATTATTTTCCGCATAGTTTTTACATTTGTTTTGTCTCTCTCCGGACTAATGCGTTAACCTCCATACGGTGAAAACTACCACAAGTACCAAAATCATTCCACCATAGGAAACGATCCTATCCGTCCATTGCCTACGATTTATTTTTTTCAATACGGTATCGGAGAGACCGATGTAGTTCAAGACATCGAGTGCCTTACGTTGAGCTCCCTACATCACCAAAAAACAAAACGACAAAAAGAAAAGTACCACTTTAGAGTCAATATAACAACTTCAATGGCAATCACTATTAGAGTCAATCACTCTAACTCGCGTGAGCGTTTTTTCGACCTGAAATCATAAATTAGTGTGAATAAGACCATTTAATTTTACACCATTTGGTTTTGTGACCCACAGTGAGCTACTTTGCAAAACATAATTTAATGTGGTTAACTATATTAACGTGTTAACGGTCATCATTCATTAACTCCAATGGCGAAAAATGGTGTATTTCATTATCATTTTAAAACTTACTAACTATACAACACCGTAAACAAAGAACAATAAGATCATACAAATAGCATACAACATTTAAACACAACCGACATCATCATGTAATCGTTCCATTTTCTTTACCTTTGTTTTTCATTTATTTCTTCTTCAAAGTGCTGGCGTGAACATTATTATGTGTTATTTCCTTTAACAGTGCGATTACACCTCAAAACAAAATTTCTACTATGTATAATCTACATTCAAGTTTCAAACTAAAAGCATCAAAAGTCCAAGTCACAAATTAAACACGATTTAAACATAATTGATATAAGTATCGATTTTAAATCTTAAACACAATCCATTTAGTAATTAATAATCCATACAACCACGCAAACAAGGATAGAAGACTGTTAACTGATGCTTAGATTATCAGAAACCTCAACAGCCATTTCTTTTGCCATTAACTCATACAATATTGTATGAAGAATGCATATCACAAACAGATACAAGAAAAAGGCAACAATATGAATTGTTTTTTTTAAATGATCCGATTCAAGAGAAGTGGTAACAAAACAATGGATCATACTTAGACTCAAAAAGAATTCTTGGCATGTCACATGTTACAAATTCAGTTCACATGTTACGAATTCAGTTTTGTAGGATATTTTGGACATGATTACACTGCACACCGCTATTAGAGTTAACCACTTGAATTAGAGCGGATTTTTTTGACCCAAAATAATAAATTATTTGTTAACACCACTGGTTAGTTGAGTGGCTCATAATGAGCCAGGTTGCACAACATAATTTAGGGTAGTTAATTTTAATATAGTTAACTTTAATAAAGTGTTAAAGCTAATGGTGCACTAACTCTAATAGCAATGGAGGTGTTTATCATGAATGGATATTAGTGTTAAGAAATAATTAGCAAAAAAACTGTTTTAGCGCTAATAATTATATTTCTGGTCCAAAGCGTTAAGACATAATTAATATGATGACTGCTTTAGTGTTACATTCAACTTTAAGTTAATTACTTTTTGAAAAGTAAAATAAATATTTTTGGGAAAAGTTCAATTTGTGAAAAAAATCAAAACAAGTGGTTCAGATGGCCGAAATTTTTTAGTGTCAGCCAGAAGTAAACAAGGCTCAAAAAAAAAAAAAAAAATCCCTCCCTCCCTCCCCCCTCCTCCCTCCCTCCCTCCCCCTACTTTTTGAAAAGTAAAATAAATATTTTTGGGAAAAGTTCAATTTGTGAAAAAAATCAAAACAAGTGTTCAGATGGCGAAATTTTTTAGTGTCAGCCAGAGTAAACAACCTCAAAAAGCCCTCCTCCTCCCTCCCTCCTCTCTCCTCTCTCTCCCTCCTCCCCTCCCCCTCCCCCACTCCTTCCCTCCCCCCCTCCCCCTCCTCCCCTACGCCCTCCTCCTCTCTTCCTCTCTTTTTTTCCTCTCTCTCTCACCCCATATATATATATATATATATATATCTTTCTCTTTTCTTCATTTGAAAAATAAAGGACTTAATTTAATCGGAAAACAATTTTGAACCGAGGGTCCATAAGTTACGGATCATTCTAAATGTCCAAAACGTTAAGAATCAATTAGTATGACAACTTTTTTAGTATAAGTTATTCTATTTTCCAATACGAATGAAGTGGACAATTCTTAACCGCTAAAAAGTTGGTTGTAAGAAAAAATCAATTAGTATTAAAAATGGTATTTTGTGGTCAGAAGGCGAAAAAAAGGGGAACCTAATTAATGTTAGCGAGAGGGAACCTAATTAATTCACGATGTAGCGACCAATATCCTAAATATGCCTTCATGTAAAACATAATATATATATATATATATATATATATATATATATATATATATATATTGACAGGAGAGAATTTACTCCCTTTTTACAGGAAGAAAGGAGCAGGAGAAAGACAGGAGAAGAATGAAGAAGGAGAGCAGAAAAGGGAAGGTGGAAAAATAAAGGATAGAAAAAGAAGGAAAAAATATAAAATTGCAGGGAAGAGAAGGGAGGGGAAGATATCGATACATCCTTTCTTTTGCTGCAAACTATCAAATGGATCTGGTGAATATTTATGAATGTTAAAGTCCTACTGGCACTGAGTGGCGCAAAATCTTTTCAAACTGTTTGAAGCTAAACAAACGAGAGAGAGAGAAATGACAAAAATTGTGAGCACGTTTATAGCGTTTCTCATAGATTTTTCATAAAAACATATGAGGAAATAGTGTTCAATTCTGCGGTTTGCTTGTCGAGACAAAAAATCAACACTGGAGAAGAAAAAAAAACCAAAGATTACATGATTCATCGTATTTTGATGTTCCAAAAAAAAAATTGAGGAAATTTGGAGAAAACCATGGAACATAGTCATAAACCTCATTATTTGAAAACATTTCTCTTTCCCCAATTCCTCCTTCACTCTCTCTCCCTTTCCCTCTCCCTCTCCCTCTCCCTCTCCTTCTCCCTCTCCCTAACCCTCGCCCACCTCAGAGGGGCGGTTTGACCACACCAAAATAAGTTTAGCATCGCCAGCTTTCCCTCGACAAATAATATATTGATATTAATCCAACTATACTTGGGTTTTTTGGGGTTTTTTGGGGTTTTTTAGGAGGTCTTTTCAGGGTTTTTTAGTGGTTTCAGGGAGGCTTGTTGAGTTTTCTAGACGACTAAACAAATTGTTTATTTTCACAATAAGCTTGTTTTCGGTCCAACTGCTTATTTTGACCAAAAAAGATAAAAATCTTACCTTTAAAAGCTCTCGTTGCTCGGCCATACGTTTGAGTGTTTCATATCCCGTCATCAACGTCTCCTCTAAGATTTTCGCGGAATTTTTTGCCGATTCCATGTCCCGTTGGTCGGCTTCAAACTCGTTATATATTCGTGCTCCTTCATTGGCCGCCTGTCTACCCAGAAGTTCGGCTCGTTCTTTCGCGTCTCGTTGTCGTCGATTTTCCCTCGAAAGATATTTGTCGAGGCCCTGTCGCAAAGCCTCGGCTTCTTCTGCGATGACTTCAATTTTTCTAGAAACAACCAAGGGAATGATACGTTTTTTTGGGTGTCAATAACTTCAATTTTTTCTAGAAACAACCGAATGATAACCTCAATTTTTTAAGATACAACCCGATGAGAGATTTCAGCGTGTTAGTAACTTCAATTTTTCTAGAAACAACCCATTGATAGATATATGGGTGTTAACTACGAATCAAGGAAACAAATTCACGGACCACACGCTCTCGTGAAAGAGAAACGCAGATCATGACTACACCGTGAATCGTTATTAGCCTTATGTACTCTATATCGGCACCCCAAAATTTTGACATTGATACCTTAAATATAATAATTTACACTATTTAGGGAAGTGGACCATAATCTGCCACGTCTCCTGGCACTAAATGAGAATGAATGATGCTAATTTTTTCTTTACACTAATAATTTCTATACGCTAATAACGATTCAAGGTGTACCTATTCTTAAATGACTAAATCCAAGTTCTAGACACGCATATGTAAAGAACAAAATCCTCTTTCCTCTCTCCTCTCTCCTCTCCTCACTCTTTTCCGAAAGTCGTGCTGCCAGAAGCACAACTGACAACAGGCTCATGTTCAAACAATCAAAAATATGAACTCTTTGCAGTGACCGAATAAGAACCAAAACCTCATAAATATTTTTCTACGACAAAGAGAAACATAAAAGAAGAAAAGAGCTTCACGAAAAAAGCCATCAGAAACATATAAGATGAGGTACAAAAAAGAACTATACTAATTCATGCTAGAAGCGTTTGAAAGCAAGGCCCAATGAGCTATCGGCATGTGTAACTCTATATTATTCATCTGAATTAGATCTTGCTATTAAACTACACCTTTCATCCCTATTAGAGTTAAAACCAGTAACCCGAGTGAGCATTTTTCAACCCAAAATCATAAAATAACGTTAATCACACTATTTAAGTAAGTGGTCCTCAATAAGCCAAGTTACAAACCGTATTTTAGTGTACCTAATTTTTTAAATTGTTAAACGCTTATTATTCACTAACTAATAGCGATGAACGGTGTATAGGGTTGATGCGGACAACTACACCGTGAATCGCTATTAGAGTCAATGACTCTAATTGCGGTACCCCGTTTTTTAACCCAAATTCTCAAATAGAATAAATAAAACCCTTTAAAAAACTAATTAGAATAGATGATTTCCTTCAAAACCCCCAAATTCTCAAATAGCGTTAATAACGCTATTTGTTTCATAACGCTATTTATTTCTAAACGCTAATAGCGATTCACGGTGTACACATTAACACTAGTAGCATCAATGTTTTTATCAAACAAAACAGCAAGAAAAACAAAACAAAACAAAACAAAATCCATACACGCGTGCCCAATGTCAGTTTGGAGACTGGAAGGTCAAATCCTTACTTGTCCATCGCAACCCACGAAGAAGAGGTGATTTAGTGGCAAAAAAACATTGAGGCTATTAACAATACACGGCGTACTATTCCACACTAACAACATCAAGACCTAACATGACATTTACATTGTAACCATAGGAATATGTAAGACCTAGAATATGACATTACATTGTACTTATAATAATATGCAAGACCTAATGATAAGACTGTATAAGAAACTTGCACCGTCCACCGCCCACCGCCCATCGCTTGGAGCAAAGGAATTATTAATAAAACACTAAATTAGTGTAAAATGACGTGACAAACTGTAGTTCACTCCCTTAAATAGTGTTATACACACTATTTTATGACCTTTGACCAAAACAAAGTCAAGACTAAAACACTAATGGCGATGGGCAGTGCAATTCTGAATGTAATGCAAAAATATATTCCAAGAAAAACAATAGAAAAAAGACATAATTGAAAAAATGGTTTACATTACCAAACATCGACCAAACATCAATGAGTCGACATTCCAACTCTGCATAAATATTACATTTTTGTGGCTACACAATTTTTTTCCTACGTTTATAATTTTTCCTAAGTTTTTTAGCACGTTTTCTTTTGCTTAACCACGTCCTTGTCACGACTTCCATGACAAAAAACCTAAAAAACCTAAAAAAAAACTTCAAAGAAGCCTACAAAACCCTACACACCCTGTAAACTTTATAAACTCAACAAACTCTAAGAAACCCTAAAATAGCCATTCACATAAAACAAAAGGCGAGCAAAACGAATGATATAACTAAAAAAAACTCCTGTTCCCTAACCCTTATAAACCCTGAAACAGTAAAAAACCCTAAAATATCCCTAGGACGCCCTCTCATAGACGTCAAACTATTCCTAGTTGAGCCCTATCACTAAAAACCCTATCCCTAAAAAACTATAACCTAAAAAAACCATAACCTAAAAAAACCACAACCTAAAAAAACCACAACCTGGAAACCCCTAAGAAAAACTCTCTTACTTCTCCTTCTCTCCTTCCTTCTCTCTCTCCTTCCTTCTCTCTCTCTTTCCTTCTCTCCTTCTCTCTCTCTTTCCTTCTCTCCTTCTCTCTCTCGCCTCCCTTCTCTCTTTCCTTCCTTCACTATCCTTCCTTTTCTCACCTGCTTCTGCTCCCTCTCCTCCCTTCTCTCTCCTTCCTTCTCTTTCCTTCCTTCTCACTCTACTTCCTTCTCCCTCTCCTCCTTCTCACTCCTCCCTCTCCTTCTCTCCTCCTCTCTCCTTCCTCCTCTCCTACCTTCTCTCCTCTCCTTCCTCTCCTTCTCCTCCCTCCTTTCTCCTCCCTCTCCTTCTCTCCTCCTCTCCCTCCTTCTCCTCCTCTCCTTCTCTCCCTCCTCCTCCTCTCCTTCTCTCCCTCCTCCTCCTCTCCATCTCTCTCCTTTTCGTTCTCTCTTTCCTTCTCTCTCCTTCTCCTTACCTTTTCCACAACTGTTGTCGATGAACTTGCGATCTCCACATCCTATCCATCTCCGCTGTCACTCTCTGGAGCTCCGCCAGTTTCAACCTCAAATGCTCCGTCAAATCCGGCGATAAACCCGGCGAATCATCCTTCAGCAAGAGGCTCCCACCGGCATCCATGGCCGCCATGGATTCCAGCTTCTCTAACCTCTCCAAACCTTCTCTCAGCTCGAGCTTCGTGCGTTGAGCGGACGAATAGATGTCGGAAAGAGTCGTACCGGCACCAGCCACAGCCATCATCTTGGCAATCGAATTTTTCGACGGATCGGAGATCGGAGATCGGAAATAGGAAAACGTTCGACGTATTTTTCACTCTTTCATAAGTTTCATTCATAGTTCAAAAGTAGGCGTTTTTTGGTATGCCTTTTGTAGGCCGCCTTTAGCGTAAGTTGTGTTACGGGCTTTCCATGTGATCTTCTTAGATCGCTAGTTTCATCAGCGGCCGTCCGATCGTCCGAATCTGACGATAGTCCTATCGTAAGTTGTGTTATGGGCTTTTCATGTGATCTTCTTAGATCGTTACTTTCATCAACGACCATCAGATCGTCCGAATCTGACGGTTTAAATTAAAAGTCGCTCAAAACTCACAGAAAAAGATTTTTTTGTCCGATTTTTTTTTCAAATTTAGACATGACGTTTAATTCTCTATCGATCCATGTGCAACTCAACCCTGTTACTATTTTATTTCATTTTGCGGCCAATACAATATGGGTCTTAACTCTTAAGGCCATATTGTATGTTTTGCATACAATAGGCATATTGTATGGGCGTACGGTCACCTACTTTTGAACTATGGTTTCATTTGACTTTTTTATTTGACCTTTTGACTTTTTTACTTTTTTGACTATTTTGTTCAGGTACACCGTGGAATCGATGTTACGGTCACAGTACGGTAAATAAAGTACATTAGAGTACAGTACTGCACTGTACCTTTCTTGCTTTAACGCAATACTGTACAAGTACAGTACAGTACAGAACACCAGGTCTGTAGCACTTTTGTTACCGCACATTTGTTACTGTACATTTGTTACTGTACTTTTTCATATGTAATTTTGCTACTGTACTTTTATAACTGTATTTTATAGTGTTGTGTATCGGTAAGGATTTGCCGATAACCGATATGTTTTTTTTCAAAGATCCGAATTTCCATAACCAAACAATTAGAATGTATGATTTTTTCGGGGACCTGATAATCGATATATTGGTACGATATATCGCTATCAGTCTTATCGCCATTAAGTAGCCGATAATATCGGCTATTTATCGGCGATAATGCCAATAACGATAACTATCGGCGATAACTGTACGTGCCGTACAAATAAATGTACGACATGTACACTCAACTGTACGTCTTATTCCCCCAACGGTCCCCTACTCACAACCCCTGAGGTACCTACCCTCAATCAGATCATTTGTACAAGCGGAAAGTACAGTAGCCGGCATAAGATGTGTACGAATTTAGTACGGCTCTAGTTAAAACGATGTACCTTTCAGATCCGACGCCGTGGCTTTGTCCCTTTATTTTTTGGGATCCACTATAAACGTGCCACGTGTCAATCCGTCGGCTTTTTTGGCAAAAGCCGCCAAAAAAGCCATTCCGAGATGCCGGCGCTCACGCTGACCGTCCACTCGTATTTTCTCATTGAATGTCGTCCGTTCGATTCTGGCGGCGCGCATAATGTTATTTTGCATCCGTTGTACTTTGTGTCCGCCGTCTTTTTACCGTTCCGTGATAATCAGTTTATCAGTACAATTCTGTACGTTCCCGTAATATTTATGTTCAGTTAATCGCCCAAAAAGTACTACAAAGTGCAACGTACTTTTTCGTCAAATTCCGTACATTTCCCGTAAACAACCGTACATTTTTGGTAAATTTACCGTTCAGTTTACCAGACAGAAAGCACTCCAGACAGAAAGTACAGAAAGTACAAATATATCGAGACCACTAACCGTTCGATAACCGATAACTATCGGTATCGGTGTTATCGCGATAAGTTTTTTACCGATACACAACACTATATTTTATCACCGCACTTTTTATACTGTACTTTGGTTTGAAACTTTGGAATGCTCAACAGCCATGGCTGATACTGTAATGATTACTGCATCCTGGATGGACACGTGGCACTCGAAAGCTGGACACTTGTCCCTTCAAGGTTTCGAAAAAACTCGTACACTGCAGTATTCAAGCCATGGGCGGAAAAGTTCAAAGTTTGTCGTTTCTTGCCAGGTTGTTTTTCCTAGTTCCTAGAGTTGACATAAAGAAATCTAATGCACCACTGGATAAGTTTTCAACATTGTTTAAAAAAATTAACAATGATTAGTGTGGAAGTTAAAGCCGATATTTTAAGCAAGGAAATTTAAAAGTGTATTTTATAATGTATGCTTATTTGAAGACGGTAATACGATGTTCATTGGCTTGCAAGACTTTTTTTGGTTGTAATTTGGTAGTATCTGTCAAGTTGTTGTCATGTATAAATTCAACATAAAAATCTCTCTCTCTCCCTCTCGCTCCCTCCCCTCCCTCCCCCTCTCCCTCTCCCCCCCCCTCCCTCTCCCCCCCACCCTCCCCCTTTCCCTCCTTCCTTTCCCCTCTCCCCCTTCTTCTTCCTCCTCTCCCTCCCCCTCCCCCTCCCCATCTGCCTCCCCCTCTCCCTCTCCCTCTCCCTCTCCCTCCCTCCCTTCCCCCCCCCAACTCCATTTATTATTTTTTGTAGACCAAGAATTTGATGTAAATTTGAATGATTCAACAAAATTTTTGGAAATATAGTTCGCAACAATCAATTTTACCTATTTGACATATGTATACATATGCATATACTATATTATATTATAACATATCATACTATATTATACCATATTAAACTATATTATATTGTGTAGTACGAAAGAGGTTTGGACTAGAGATATTTCACAAAGTATAAATATGCGTTGTTGTCTCCAGACTTCAATTTTTGCATTTTTTTTTTACTTTTACGACTTTAGTTTTAAAAGTTTTATAACTTTGTTTTGAAAATTTTATTGTTTTGTTTCATTAGTTGTTCACTCCTGTCCAACGAGCCTACCGTTGCAAAATGTTGTCTTCATAATGAGAAATTAGAACGCTGATATTGTTTAAATGAGCATTCATTACTATTAATATAATAGTCATTGCCATTATCATTATCATTATCATCATTGTTATTCATTAATTTATATCCAAAATGATTGTCTATAAATCCAAGCATTGAGTGTGAGTTTCGTGCACCTCCCATCGCTATTAGAGTTGGTGAATTCTTGCCGTTAACGCTTTACTAGAATCAACCACACTAAATTATGTTTTGCCATGTGGCTCATTTTGGGCCCCAATGGACCACTTCCTTTTTTTATATACGACAAATTTGATAATTGACTACATTGCAACTTTATCGCTTTTAGAGTTAGTGAACTATTCTCGTAAATACGATTTAGTGTAATAAACTATAATGTTCGATTTTTTTTGGACGGCGTGGCTCGTTTTTGACTACTCTTTTAATTAGTGTTACTAACACTATTTAAAGATTTTGAGTAAACAATCACGCATTTGAATTAGAGCTATTAGTGAGGAAAAGTGTAGAAGGTTCTATGGAGACTCTCCATCGATTCTCCGACAGTTTTTAGGGTTGAGATTGAAGTATGCATCGACTTCTTTTTTTTTTAGGAGCTTTCTTCGTTCTTCAATCGTTAGAACAAATTAGGGGAATGTGAGTGAGAGGTGTTAGTTTTTTGAAATCCAAATAGCTAAGATATGCCTGAGCATCTGAGATATTTTCCTATACTTTGACATCGTTTACTCTAGCAAACAAAAATTATTAAATTGTTTTTTTTGTTAATAATGTGAACAAAAATCCATGTCCTCAAGGCTCTCAAACTTGTGCTATTTGAGGCGCAATTGTATATTAAACCTTGAATAGCCACTCTGATCTGAAATCCAAAACTACACCGCTAATCGTTATTAGTGTTTAATTATTTTTTGCCACTGGAAATATCTTTTCTCCGTGCACACTTGTCAGATTTTCAATCGGAGACCGCCAATAGGGAGGTGGGAATCTTGCCTTCCAATAGCATCCATTCGATTGACGATCCGACAGTGTGAACGGAGAAAAGATGTTTTAAGTGGCGAAAAAAACTTTAACACTAATAACGATGAGCGGTGTAGCATTCGGCACTCTAGAGCTCCTCATAGACGAGGTTATTTGTGACAATATCTTTTTTGGTTCCTTCATTCACACTCGATAATCTTTGGACATTTGCCATACGAAACATACGTAGAAAAACATATGTAGAAGAACATACGTGGATTAAAATCAATTTTTTATGTCCTTTACACATTTAAAATCAGTGACAAGACTTTAAAGCACTTAAGGATGTAAAGTTTGACTAATAATTAATCAATGTGTTCGAGCCCATATCAATCTAAGCTTCCTAGATGTCCGCTATCTTGTCTATAAATCTTACAAGCTTCCTTTAGAAAAGTAAAATTAGTTTCTCAAGTAACATGTCTTAAGCTTTCAAAACTAGAATGGATAAGAAGTGAGCACATCACATATCCTTTTACCATCACTTGGTAAGTAAGAGTTGTAATACTGAAGATTGAGTATTAAGTACTTCTTTCTTTTTTCTTTTTTTTTTGTAATAACTCCTTTGTACCCTTAATGTCGACTCCGTGATCTTTTGCTGTTCATTTTTGTCAATTTCCGTTGTTTTTCGGTGTATTCATATCAATCTTTTGTCTTTTTCTGTATTCGCATCAATCTTCTGTCTTATCTGGTCTCTTTTTGCGTATCATTTGTCTCGTTTGTTTCAAACAAGTTTTTTTGTCCTTTTCTGCTTCTTCTTGGTATATTTACATGAGTTGTTTGTCGTTTTCTGGTGTTTTTTGGCTTTATTGGCGTGAGAATTCCAGAGCGGAGAGGCTGTCACTCGACGTCACGCCATTATCACAGGAGGGAACTCTGGTAAACTCTAATACTTAACCCCAAAATTCAATTTAAACCCTAATTTAACCCTAAATTTAATCATAATTTTAACCCTAATTTGAACCAGAATTTAAAGCCTAATTAAAATAGGAAATGGAACAGGAGGGTTAGGGGGAGGGGAGGGAGGGGGAGGGGGGGGGGAGGGGAGAGGGGGGAAAGGGAGAGGGGGGGGGG
>JBBHKE010000267.1:0-42224 GCA_037447655.1 Zygnema cylindricum | reverse complement strand
GAGAGAGAGAAAAGAGAGAGAAATAGGCTCTCTCTCTCTCCACCCCCCCCCCACCCTCTCACTATCCCCCTCCCACACACTCTCTCACACTCTCTCTCACTCCCTCCCTCTCTCTCTCTCTCTCCCACTCTCTCTTTCTCAGAATGTCTCCGTGGGTGAAAGTCGGAGACGCCGCCTTTATCGCTGTTTTGACTTCCATGGTACAATTTACTCTCCCGTGGGTCGTCAGTTGCAAGCCCTGTCCCTCGGACTCCTCCCACTTTGAGTGTCCAAGCAAAGGGAGGATTGGTAACTTCAAATCTTTTAACTGCCCGGACGGTCATTACAATGACCTCGCGAGTCTCATGTTTAATACCAACGATGACGTGATTCGCAACCTTTTTAGTGCGGGAACGGAGAGAGAGTTTTCGTAAGTGGGAAGATGTTTTCAGTCTTTTGGAGGGAGAGGGAGGGAGGAAGGGAGGGAGGGGGTCTTATGTTAAACAGAGTGCAGAAACGGAGGGAGAAATTTTTTGAGTCCGCAAATTGTTCACACTACTTGGGGGGAGCGATGCAGGGAGGGAGAGGGAGGGGGGAGTGAGTGAGGGAGGAAGGGAGAGGGAGGGAGAGGAGAGAGTCTCACGAGAGGGCACAACTTTGATGTTTAAGACAAACGATGACATCATTTGCAACCTTTACCTTCACACTTTTGTGGGAGAGGGAGGGGAAAGGGGAGAGGCCGATGCAGGTGCTGTGACAAAGGAGAGGGGAGGCACGGAGAGAGTGAGGGGGGGGCAGAGAGAGAGGATTGCAGTTCTTTAGTCTGTGTGTGGGCCCATTAATGCATGTGGTGGATACATAGCACATATAACTGCTTTGATTCCATTTTTCTTTTTTCTACCTATACATGATTTGTGTCGTTTTTGTGCTCTCCTTCAACTCGGTTTCAGTTATTTATTGTTTCCAGTTACTTTTTGCTCCAGTTATTTACTTCTTTTTTTCTGTTATAGGATTATATACACCTAAGCTCGTAGATAACACGAACCAGAATTAATAATGTGTCATTATTATTGGTGAAGACCTAACTTTAACGGATTGCTTTTCTCCCGTTTCTCGCAGATATCAGACCCTTTTAATTACTCTTTTTAGTATGTACACTCTCTCCCTCATAACATATGGAATTGCGGTTCCTTCCGGTCTTTTCGTTCCTGCGATCCTTTGTGGAGCTACTTACGGTCGACTTGTGGGTCTATTTATGGTAACAGTTTTCGGTTCCGAGAGAGTCAATGAAGGTACATATGCCCTTTTGGGTTCAGCTTCGTTTCTCGGAGGTTCCATGCGAATGACAGTTTCGATTTGTGTCATTCTTTTAGAGCTCACGGGAAATCTCACTATGCTTCCACTTATGATGTTGGTTCTTTTGGTGGCGAAGACCGTGGGAGATGTTTTCAATCACGCTATTTACGATACTCATCTAAGATTTAAACGAGTTCCTTTACTCGAAGCTCATCCTCCTCAATTTATGAAAAGGTTAGAAGCCATGGATGCCGTCCGTGAGGAACCTGTCACATTTGAAGTCGTGGAAAGAGTCGGGAGAATCTTTGAGATTCTTTCGTCAACTACTCACAATGCATTTCCCGTAGTTCACGGGCCCGAGTCCGGGAAAGAGGGACTCTATGGTGTTATTCTCCGTTCCCATCTTCTCGTTTTACTGAAATGTAAACGGGCGTTTCAGTTTTCTCAAAATCCGTTACCGTCGAAGAACGGACAAATGGGAAATGGGTATTCGTCCGTTTTTGATTTTGGAAAACCTGGTTCCGGAAAAGGTCTCCGTATTCAAGATATCGAACTTAAAGAAGAAGAAATGGACATGTTTTTGGATTTACATACATTTGCAAATAGATCTCCTTTTACTGTTTCGGAGGGAATGACTTTGTCTCAAGTTTATACTCTCTTTCGACAATTAGGGTTGCGACATCTTTTCGTGGTTCCTAGTCCTCAAAAAGTTTTGGGAGTTATTACTAGGAAGGATCTTCTTTCCGACTCATTCGAAGGAAGAATAAATAGGAATGGGAATGAGAGAAACATGATTGGGACTACGAGTGTTTCTATGTTATGAATCTTTATGTTTCCTTTTTCCGTTTTCCGTATTTTAGTTGTAAGTTACATTATTGAGGATGCCACCGAGTTAGAATATTCATCTTTAAAAAGAATCTTCTTTTCATTTAAGAGAGTGTACAGGCATCCCCATTCTTTGTAGAAGAAAACTGAAGTTAGTTAGTCCTTTTTTTTATTTTTAGGTGTATAAGGAGACGATAAAACAATTTTTTAGTTAGTTTCCAAACGACCTTTCAAAGGTTTGTGATAATATTTTATTTAGGTATGAGTTTCTTATTCTTTTTAACTTGATATTTTCTTTTTTTTTGTTCATTATCATGGTCCATTGTTGTGTTCATTCTTACCTTAATTAATTTGGAAAAGGCGCTCAACTTTTGCTATATTGGGAGAAGGAGATAATAAAACGTTTATTATACTGAAGGTTCCTTAATACCTTTACTTTTAATAAATATACTAAAGATTCCTTAATGCCTTTACTTTTAATAAATGTACTGAAGGTACCTTAATACCTTTTCTTTCAATAAATATACTAAAGGTACCTTAAATACCTTTACCTTTAATACCTTTTAAGGTTTTTACAATAGGCAAAGGAATCTATTCGAAGGTCGGGAGATTCTTGACTTTTTTGCATAAAGAAAGGATAAAGTTTGTAAAAAAAAATTACGACAGGGATGTGTAATAATGATAATATAATAATAATAATACAATAATGATAAAATAAGCGAAAATCATGATGAATAAATAAAAATCATGCGATCAAAGTTGTCGTTGAAAAGCGGTGTCTTTCTATTGTGTTTGAAACAAAAAGGAAAATAAAAAAATGTGCATGACCAAATATGGTATAGCTGTTTTTATGCACAATTGTTACAATAATTTCTATTAGTAAAAATTGTTATAAAAATATGCTTTGTTAAAATCATAAGTGCATGGAAACAAAAGGCAAATAGGTAGAGCAAAACCAGAAAAAAAGAACGGAACAGAAAACCATAGACACAGAAACGGAAAAATAAAAAACGCCGCAAAAGATGATTACAAACACAAAAGACAACCGGCATGATGAACCATGTCGACTAAACTTATCTTATTATCGCTACATTTCACAATCTTATGAAAACATTTTTTTTTTTTTTTAAACAAACCTAAAAAATGGACCATAATTAGAAAAAAAACGGAGGGTAAAAGTTAATTGTAAAATTTCAATTTCAGTTCACAACTTCATAGAACGTTTTAAAACAAAAAATTCAAACAAACCTAATAAATGGACCATAATCAGAAAAACTTAGGGCAAAAGTTAATAATAACCCAAGCTTTGTTAAGAAAACACAACGGTAATCGACAATCCACCCTTTGGGCAAAAAGTCAAAGTGACTTGTGAGCACTTTTTCTCTGAAGGAGAAAAAAAACCAATGGAAATAACCATTACTTACCATATTTCCTAGGATTGCTAAGAACAAAGGATTTTAGGGTTTTAGGGATTTAGGGTTTTAGGGTTATAGGGTTATTTGGGCCTAAATGTCTCAACCCATATTAGCCCTAAGCGGTGAAAAATAATTTAATGTAATAATAATTTAATATAGTATAAGATTTTATTTGATTTACTACGGTTTGATTTCACAGGCCCGAGGGAGATCATCGAGGGAAATCATACGGTTAAGGGCTACTCGTAACGTCGTCTCACATAGATTTGTCGAATAGAATAGAACAAAGAATACGGTTAAAATGTCAAAAATGTTATATGCATAATTCGAAATTAGTACTACGTCCACTTTCAATATACTAAATGATGAGACGCACAAAAATGAGAAATTGAGAATTCATTGTGGAAAAACCGTCAAAATTGGTAATAAGGTTTTGATTAATTTGAAGACTAAGGGTATGTCCCCATGTGGCTAAGTAAGGGTTTTTTTCTGTCGTTTTCCAGTAAAACTTAGCGCCGTACTGCCTAAGTTGCAACCATACGAAGGAATCGCAAATTTGTAGAGTACAATTTGCGTCACCCTCGAACTTAGGATGTACGAAAATTTGTCGTCTTGTGTTTTTCGACCCGCGGACACGACAAAAAACGTTATCTTCAAACTTCTCTTTAAAACACATCGGCGATGTGTTTTAAAACTAAGTATTTTTCGATAAACAAATAGGAACATGCATTCGCACATGCCGTAATTCTCAAAAGATATCAAACGATTTCCAAAGACAAGAAAAGTACAGAAGCCGCTTCCGTTTGCGTTCAGTACGAAAAAGAAAAGTACACAATTTGTTTTGTTTTGTCCGTTTTCGCCAAGTACGGATTTTTTTTTTGCAGGGGTCTTAAAATTCTGATGTCACGTCGACCGGACAGGAGACGCAAGGTAAAGCACATCTTCTTCAACCGTGAAATGGCACAGGCTGTAAGGCGGTACGTCTACAATGTCACGGTAAAACATGCGACGTCACAAGCAGTTCCAAAAAATAACGTGCGACAACACAGATTGTAGACGCTGACAACCGTCACAGGTATTGTCGAAGTATAGAATAGTCACAAACGTAAGTTACGATTTCGTTCTTACGCGTAGGGATACTTGAAAACCGGGTCCGGCGGATCCGCGCTAATATACGAAGTAAGTTCGCTAAGTTACAAGTACATGGGGACATACCCTAACACATTACAAATCACGTTTTCCCTTACAAAAAATGGCGAATGAAGAATAAAAACAGATTGAACTAAACATAGTAATATAGTTGCATACTAAAAACAGATTGCTCGACTTTTCGTGAAAAAGAAAATCAAACAATCTGAACGTTTGTACTTTTTTTCGGTAATGAAAACCAAGGAAAAAAGTCACAAACTTTCTAAAACGCGCACGAAAAGGAAGTCAGAAGATTTTGAATACGCGCACGAAAAGAAAGATGCCGAGTGTAGATAAGTACACCGTTTTTCAAATTGTGGATCTAACGGTTACGATTGAAAGATAAGATTATCACCTTCCGATTGGTGGTCTCCAATCGGAAATGGGACATGTGGGTACAGAAAAAAAATGAAAATAAACATTAACACTACACCGTGTATCGCTATTAGCGTTAATATTTTTTACGCCACTTCAAACATATTTTCTCCATACATAATTGTCCGATTTTCAATTTGAGACCGCCAATTGGAAGCAGAGAACCTTACCTTTAAATCGCAACCTTCAGATCAACAATCGGAGAAATGTGTACGGAGAAAAGATGTTTTAAGTGACGAAAAAAACATTAACACTAATAGCGATACATTGTGTAATAGCGACACGATGTATATTTTTAGTGTTGTGTATTGAGAGCTTCTTGTAGGTAATCGATATGTACACCGTGTATCACTATTAGTGTTAATGTTTTCTTTGTCACTTAAATCTTCTTTCTCCGTACACACTTGTCCAATTTTGAAATGGAGACACTTGTCCAATTTTGAAATGGAGACAGCCAATGGTAATGTGGGCACCTTATATTTCAATCGCAACCGTCAGATCCTTAATCCGACAAATATGTACAGAGAAAAGATGTTTTAAGTGGCAAAAAAAACATGAACACTAATACCGATACACGGTGTACCTTTTATGGACCAACCTATAATCGAAATGTCGAATCAACATTAATGAAAACAATGCGATACATTACCGATATATAGTCATAAATTATCGACCCGATAATTATCACGACGGTTGTGATAGGAAATGGATTCTAAAAAAAAATCAAACGTCCCCTCTTCCTCCCCGCCTCCCCATTAACACAATACCTCAGCACTTATTCCATACTAAATTTACGTACTATAGTTCCGTAATGTGGTACAAACCCCCCGCCGACAAATATATCACAAAACATTTTTGCTAGTCTCAGAGAGACTTATCGCTCCTTCTCACCATTTGATACCCAATATGTCAATTATTGTATTTAATTATATATATTGATAGGAAATTATCGGATTCACACCACTTCACCCCCCTTTGTTATTGGAGTTAAACATTATTCAAGGAGTAAAAGCGTTTAAATCTTTGATGGACCATTAGATCTATTTTAGGGACAACCAATTGAGAGGTGATAGTTATACCTTCCGATCGTTATGTCACGATTGAAAATCGAAAAAACATGTGACGACAAAAAAATCTTTGACTTAGGGAAAAATGTTTAGACCGAATAAGAATGGGCATTCTAATAGATTTAGGTTGGGCATACGGAATAAGATGTTAATTAAATTTGGGGTTTTTTGGCGTATGTTGTAAATGGCAAATGCATTCACTAATCTATTTACGCACATGATCTCCATGCTCTCCAATTTTAGAAAAAGTGTAGTTAGGCAAAAGATAAAATTATGGTAAACAAATCTCTCTCTCTCTCTCTCTCTCATATTGGGAGAAGGAGATAATAAAACGTTTATTATACTGAAGGTTCCTTAATACCTTTACTTTTAATCAATATACTAAAAATTCCTTAATGCCTTTTCTTTTAATAAATATACTAAAGGTACCTTAAATACCTTTACGTTTAATACCTTTTAAGGTTTTTACAATAGGCAAAGGAATCTATTCGAAGGTCGGGAGATTCTTGACTTTTTTGCGTAAAGAAAGGATAAAGTTTGTAAAAAAAATTACGACATGTGTAATAATGATAATATAATAATAATAATACAAAAACGATAATATAAGCGAAAATCATGATGAATAAATAAAAATCATGCGATCAAAGTTGTCGTTGAAAAGTGATGTGTCTTTCTATTATGTTTGAAACAAAAAGGAAAATAAAAAAATGTGCATGACCAAATATGGTATAGCTGTTTTTATGCACAATTGTTACAATAATTTCTATTAGTAAAAATTGTTATAAAAATATGCTTTGTTAAAATCATAAGTGCATGGAAACGAAAGGTAAATAGGTAGAGCAAAACCAGAAAAAAAGAACGGAACAGAAAACCATAGACACAGAAACGGAAAAATAAAAAACGCCGCAAAAGATGATTACAAACACAAAAGACAACCGGCATGATGAACCATGTCGACTAAACTTATCTTATTATCGCTACATTTCACAATCTCATGAAAACATTTTTTTTTTTTTTTTGAAACAAACCTAAAAAATGGACCATAATTAGGAAAAAAACGGAGGGTAAAAGTTAATTGTATAATTTCAATTTCAGTTCACAACTTCATAGAACGTTTTTAAAACAAAAAAAAATCAAACAAACCTAATAAATGAACCATAATCAGAAAAACTTAGGGCAAAAGTTAATAATAACCCAAGCTTTGTTAAGAAAACACAACGGTAATCGACAATCCACCCTTTGGGCAAAAAGTCAAAGTGACTTGTGAGCACTTTTTCTCTGAAGGAGAAAAAAAACCGATGGAAATTAAGTTCTTTTTTTTTTTTCTTTTCTGCTAAGAACAAAGGATTTTAGGGTTTTAGGGATTTAAGATTTTAGGGTTATAGGGTTTTGTTGGACCTAAATGTCTCAACCCACATTAGCCCTAAGTGGTGAAAAATAATTTAATATAATAATAATTTAATATAGTATAAGATTTTATTTGATTTACTACGGTTTGATTTCACAAGCCCGAGGGAGATCATCGAGGGAAATCGCACAGTTAAGGGCTACTCGTAACGTCGTCTCACATAGATTTGTCGAATAGAATAGAACAAAGAATACGGTTAAAATGTCAAAAATGTTATATGCATAATTCGAAATTGTTAGTACGTCCACATTCAATATACTAAATTGTCCTTGCAAGATAAATTAAAAAGCACGATGGTAAACCATCTGAGTCTGGGGGTACAAAAGGGGTGGCATGGCCAACACTGAAAAACAACAATAAAAACAAAAAGAGCGACAAGAACACACCCTAAAAAAGGAAGCAACAACAAGGAAAATAAAAGCACCCTAACTCAAAATGAAAAGCACGGCAACTCACAAAAACAAAAATACAAACCCCAACCCCAATCCTAACTCAATTAAATATCTACAAAAAACAACCCCGTAAAATGAGAAATTGAGAATTCATTGTGGAAAAACCGTCAAAATTGGTAATAAGGTTTTGATTAATTTGGAGACTAAGGGTATGTCCCCATGTGGCTAAGTAAGGGTTTTTTTCTGTCGTTTTCCTGTAAAACTTAGCACCGTACTGCCTAAGTTGCCACCATACGAAGGAATCGCAAATTTGTAGAGTACAATTTGCGTCACCCTCGAACTTAGGATGTACAAAAATTTGTCGTCGTGTTTTTCGACCCGCGGCCACGACAAAAAACGTTATCTTCAAACTTATCTTTAAAACCCATCAGCGATGTGTTTTAAAACTAAGTATTTTCGATAAACAAATAGGAACATGTATTCGCACATGCCGTAATTCTCGAAAAAATTCAAACGATTTCCAAAGACAAGAAAAATACAGAAGCCGCTTCCGTTTGCGTTCAGTACGAAAAAGAAAAGTACACAATTTGTTTTGTTTTGTCCGTTTTCGCCAAGTACGGATTTTTTTTTGGCAGGGGTTAAAATTCCGATACCGGACAGGAGACGCAAGGCAAAGCACATCTTCTTCAACCGTGAAATGGCACAGGCTGTAAGGCGGTACGTCTACAATGTCACGATAAAACATGCGACGTCACAAGCAGTTCCAAAAAATAACGTGCGACAACACAGATTGTAGACGCCGACAACCGTCACAGGTATTGTCGACGTATACAATCGTCACAAACGTAAGTTACGATTTCGTTCTTACGCATAGGGACACTTGAAAACCGGGTCCGGCGGATCCGCGCTAAAATACAAAGTAAGTTCGCTAAGTTACAAGTACATGGGGACATACCATAACGCATTACAAATCAGAAATAGATTGTAAGATTTTGCACGTTTTCCCTTGCAAAAAATGGCGAGCGAAGAATAAAAACAGATTGAACTAAACATAGTAATATAGTTGCATACTAAAAACAGATTGAACTAAACACAGTACTATAGTTGCATACTAAAAACAGATTGAACTAAACATAGTACTATAGTTGCATACTAAAAACAGATTGAACTAAACATAGTACTATAGTTGCATACTAAAAACAGATTGAAATAAACACAGTACTATAGTTGCATACTAAAAACAGATTGAACTAAACATAGTACTATAGTTGCATACTAAAAACAGATTGAACTAAACACAGTACTATAGTTGCATACTAAAAACAGATTGAACTAAACATAGTACTATAGTTGCATACTAAAAACAGATTGAACTAAACATAGTACTATAGTTGCATACTAAAAACAGATTGAACTAAACATAGTACTATAGTTGCATACTAAAAACAGATTGAACTAAACATAGTACTATAGTTGCATACTAAAAACAGATTGAACTAAACATAGTACTATAGTTGCATACTAAAAACAGATTGAACTAAACACAGTACTATAGTTGCATACTAAAAACAGATTGAACTAAACACAGTACTATAGTTGCATACTAAAAACAGATTGAACTAAACACAGTACTATAGTTGCATACTAAAAACAGATTGAACTAAACATAGTACTATAGTTGCATACTAAAAACAGATTGAACTAAACATAGTACTATAGTTGCATACTAAAAGCAGATTGAACTAAACATAGTACTATAGTTGCATACTAAAAACAGATTGAACTAAACATAGTACTATAGTTGCATACTAAAAACAGATTGAACTAAACATAGTACTATAGTTGCATACTAAAAACAGATTGAACTAAACATAGTACTATAGTTGCATACTAAAAACAGATTGAACTAAACATAGTACTATAGTTGCATACTAAAAACAGATTGAACTAAACACAGTACTATAGTTGCATACTAAAAACAGATTGAACTAAACATAGTACTATAGTTGCATACTAAAAACAGATTGAACTAAACATAGTACTATAGTTGCATACTAAAAACAGATTGAACTAAACATAGTACTATAGTTGCATACTAAAAACAGATTGAACTAAACATAGTACTATAGTTGCATACTAAAAACAGATTGAACTAAACATAGTACTATAGTTGCATACTAAAAACAGATTGAACTAAACACAGTACTATAGTTGCATACTAAAAACAGATTGAACTAAACATAGTACTATAGTTGCATACTAAAAGCAGATTGAACTAAACATAGTACTATAGTTGCATACTAAAAACAGATTGAACTAAACATAGTACTATAGTTGCATACTAAAAACAGATTGAACTAAACATAGTACTATAGTTGCATACTAAAAACAGATTGAACTAAACATAGTACTATAGTTGCATACTAAAAACAGATTGAACTAAACATAGTACTATAGTTGCATACTAAAAACAGATTGAACTAAACATAGTACTATAGTTGCATACTAAAAACAGATTGAACTAAACATAGTACTATAGTTGCATACTAAAAACAGATTGAACTAAACATAGTACTATAGTTGCATACTAAAAGCAGATTGAACTAAACATAGTACTATAGTTGCATACTAAAAACAGATTGAACTAAACATAGTACTATAGTTGCATACTAAAAACAGATTGAACTAAACATAGTACTATAGTTGCATACTAAAAACAGATTGAACTAAACATAGTACTATAGTTGCATACTAAAAACAGATTGAACTAAACATAGTACTATAGTTGCATACTAAAAACAGATTGAACTAAACATAGTACTATAGTTGCATACTAAAAACAGATTGAACTAAACACAGTACTATAGTTGCATACTAAAAACAGATTGAACTAAACATAGTACTATAGTTGCATACTAAAAACAGATTGAACTAAACATAGTACTATAGTTGCATACTAAAAACAGATTGAACTAAACATAGTACTATAGTTGCATACTAAAAACAGATTGAACTAAACATAGTACTATAGTTGCATACTAAAAGCAGATTGAACTAAACATAGTACTATAGTTGCATACTAAAAGCAGATTGAACTAAACATAGTACTATAGTTGCATACTAAAAACAGATTGAACTAAACATAGTACTATAGTTGCATACTAAAAACAGATTGAACTAAACATAGTACTATAGTTGCATACTAAAAGCAGATTGAACTAAACATAGTACTATAGTTGCATACTAAAAGCAGATTGAACTAAACATAGTACTATAGTTGCATACTAAAAACAGATTGAACTAAACATAGTACTATAGTTGCATACTAAAAACAGATTGAACTAAACATAGTACTATAGTTGCATACTAAAAACAGATTGAACTAAACATAGTACTATAGTTGCATACTAAAAACAGATTGAACTAAACATAGTACTATAGTTGCATACTAAAAACAGATTGAACTAAACATAGTACTATAGTTGCATACTAAAAACAGATTGAACTAAACATAGTACTATAGTTGCATACTAAAAACAGATTGAACTAAACATAGTACTATAGTTGCATACTAAAAACAGATTGAACTAAACACAGTACTATAGTTGCATACTAAATACAGATTGAACTAAACATAGTACTATAGTTGCATACTAAAAACAGATTGAACTAAACATAGTACTATAGTTGCATACTAAAAACAGATTGAACTAAACATAGTACTATAGTTGCATACTAAAAACAGATTGAACTAAACATAGTACTATAGTTGCATACTAAAAACAGATTGAACTAAACATAGTACTATAGTTGCATACTAAAAACAGATTGAACTAAACATAGTACTATAGTTGCATACTAAAAACAGATTGAACTAAACATAGTACTATAGTTGCATACTAAAAACAGATTGAACTAAACATAGTACTATAGTTGCATACTAAAAGCAGATTGAACTAAACATAGTACTATAGTTGCATACTAAAAACAGATTGAACTAAACATAGTACTATAGTTGCATACTAAAAACAGATTGAACTAAACATAGTACTATAGTTGCATACTAAAAACAGATTGAACTAAACACAGTACTATAGTTGCATACTAAAAACAGATTGAACTAAACATAGTACTATAGTTGCATACTAAAAACAGATTGAACTAAACATAGTACTATAGTTGCATACTAAAAACAGATTGAACTAAACACAGTACTATAGTTGCATACTAAAAACAGATTGCTCGACTTTTCGTGAGAAAGAAAATCAAACACTACGTTTGTACTTTTTTTCGGCAATGACTGCATTCGTTTTTGAAAGCCTATGTGGCCTTTTTCTTACTTTTTCTCCTTCTTTCGTTTTTTTTTCTCCCCGCGTTCTCTTTTTTTCTTTTCTTCTCTCTTCTCCCCTATCCCTATTTCATTTTCTCTCTCTTTTCCTCGTTCTCTCTCTCTTTTTCTTTTTTTTTTCCCCTTCGTCTCTCTTTTCCGTGAACCTTTTCTCGTTTTTTCCGTTCTCTCCTTTTTTTTTTTTTTTCTTTTTTTTTTCTCCCTCTTCCCCTTTCCTCTTTTTTATCATAGATAATAGCGGAAACAAAAAAGTTTGCTAACAATTTAAATAGGATAGAATAGAAAAGAGATATAGTACACTATCCCATACATTCTTTTGCGAGAAGCTTTACCCGACTTAATGTCCGATGCGGAAGCTGTTCAAAAATTTGTTGGACAGTTTCCAGATCAATCGAAACGTTTTATACAAAGTCATCTCACTCAGACTTACGGTCAGAAATTTACATTTGATCAAGCCGCTCAATATGCGGTAGAATATGAGATGCAACATGTTGGTGGGAAGCTGATGATCGTTCGGAAGTCGCTTCCCTACTTTCTCCACCTAGTAGCCCATGGCCCAACAATAGGCCTCCAAAGACGCCGGCCATGGGAAATCCGCCATTTGATTCCAGAAACCGATTGTGTTTCCGATGTGGAAACACGGGACATGATGCCCGCATGTGCCCGGATAAGTCGGCCACATGCACCCATTGCAACCAAAAAGGACATTATGTTCGGCGTTGCCATGTTAAGGATCCTAAATTTTCCTATCAGAATCAAATTTAGAACGGTGGAATTCCCGCCCGTTCTGCCAAGCCGGTCACTCCTACTACCGAGACAGAGAAAGAGGCAACTCCGCCTAAGATCTCTCGAAGAGAGAGGGAAAAGGCCGAGTTACAAGTCATGATGGCCGCCATGATGAAGGAGCAATTCGCTGCCTTCATGGCCGAAATGAAACCCCAGTTCACGTGGATGGCAAGGACAGTCGTCCACACGCCATCGTTGGTTGGTCGAATCCTGCGAGATTCCACGGTTCAACAACGGGCAGCCACTTTCGATAAGGGATCCCCTGATCATAATCGGGACGGTAAATTACAGAATTCCCGTATTCCACTTTCTTTCGAGAAACAATCTCTCTCTCCTCTACCAGACACAGCTTCCTCCATTGTGGCTGAAGCTCTCACCATCTGGATAGTACCATACATGATGCACATTGAGTCAAGGAACGACTAAGCATCCTTTCTGCCATGATTGATGAGGCCCCCAGGGCCTCTCCATTTCCTAATGAGGTTCCTAAAGCCTCTCCCCTTGTTGACGAGTTCGCTGCAGCCGCCGCTTTGAGGGCGTTGCAACTGAACCGTAGTCTTTCAGTCATTCAGCCGGTTACCGTGGATGAGCGCTGTGACCTTGATCCTCACATCAATTTCCTGGACAATTCTCGAATGTCCTTCTCTGTTAATGGTGTTTCTCCTTCTCTCCCTCTCATGGACACCGGAGCCAAACCCGTGATCATTGGATCCGGATATGAGCTCAAGCTTGGTGTGACAACAAACAAGCTCCAAGCCACGTTTACTCGGCTTCTTACTTCAGCCAGTACCACGGAGTCGGTGCTTGGAATTACCAAGGACCCCATTGTCTTTCGGTTTAACAACGGAACCGAGAATGAGTCCGTAGAGGTTTCTGTCCGAGCAGTGGTCACCAAATCAAACGACTACGAATGCTTAGTGGGACAGGATGTTATCTTCCGAATCGGTGGAGGAGTAGATATGCATGATCAGACCTTCTACTACCGTCCCTCTAATTTTCCCGGTCGCAAAATCTGCCTCCCTCTTGTCTCTGCTCGCAAGCCGTTGCCCACTATGGCACATTTCGCCTCCGCTCTCCCTGCATTTTCCAGTATCGAACTTCGGGAAGACAATGGCGACTCCTTTTTCTCGGAAAGGATCCATACCGTCGACACCGAGGTCTTTCCACACATTCTCAATGTGGTGGATAGTGATACTAATGGGATGTTGAGTTTGCAGAGTGTTTATGCATGTACAGGTGGTGATCAAGGGTTCCCCATGGAGTGCCTCTCTTCTCCATTTTCTTTCAACCCGGCTGACCATTGCTGCCTCGATTTCTGTTCCAGACCCTCAGCTGTCTTGACCAGCTCCTCTACAGATTAAGGAGCTGGGGGGGGGAATTATTGGGTTCACTTCACTTTAGGGGAGTATTCTTTCCCTTTTTCTCTTTGGGTCATTTTCACCTTTATACCTTTCATGGTGTATTTATTTCTTGTCTTTTCATATTTATGTTCATTTGTATATATGTTTGTGAGCATGACTTTGCTGGATGTGATGCATGTTCGCTTGCTTGCCTCTCATGCACGACATCCTCCGGGATTCGGGGACTTACGTGGTTGCTTTCCATAGGATATTTGGTTGTTTTGGTGTGGCTTTGGACGAGTTTTTCCGTACTTGTGGTCGGCACTCGTTCGAGAGGCGGGGACCTGGGAGCCCTTTTGTTTCAGTCCTTAATTCTTTTTTTCGTCAACGTTTTTCCGTGGCCCTACAACGGGTGCTGGCTTCTATATTACTCTGATCGTCTATTGACGTTATGGATCGACGGCGTTTTTCGGAACTTCCTCCTCGTGCTCCTCCGGGATTCGGGGACTTACGTGGTTGCTTTCCATAGACTTTTAGTGATGTTGGGGGTTTTTATTGATACGTGTTAATTTTTTCCTTTGATGTTTTGTTTGCGGGGTCTTGCTTTTTGGATGGTTTTGATTTCCCTGCCATTATTTCGAATTTTCGTCGGTTTTGCCTTTATTTTCCCTTTTGTTTATTCCCTCGTCATGTGGTTTTTTCAGTTTTTGCAATGCTACTTCCTTTTGTTCCTATGGACTCAGATGGTTTACCATCGCACTGTTTATTAAAGTCGGCCCCTTTTTTCCTTATTTTTTTTTTATAATAGGATACTAAGTCAACCCAAATATTTTTCTAACTAATGCTTTGACTTGGATGGTTTACCTTCCCTCTTTTCTAGCATCGATAATAATATATATGGATAAACTGGCTTTAAACAACCTCCCATTTCAGCTTAAAAACAGTGTTGAATTGTCGAGATGTCGGAGATAGCTACACCAGAGATTATGTCCGTATGTTGGGATGCTAAGGGATGGATTCCCTCTCGGTAGAAATCACTCTTTAGGTTATAGAGTGGAATGATACTTTGCCCCTAGACAAGAGTCTCGGGTTGTTTTAGTAGTTCATCAACTGATAGTTGATACTTGGTCATATTTGATTTCCGTCTGATTATCTTCCAGATGACACTCTTGCTTTTACTTGCACCTTCTCATTGACAGTTGTAACCTTTGGCGGATTTGCTTGCCCATTTCGGTCTTCCATGTAATGTGCTTGATTACATGATTCATATACATTAGAGGTATTTGAACTTACACAATATCAGGGACAATCAGGAATATTTAACGGAATATCTTCACAATAATTACAGAAGGTTAAAAGACAGTTAGTTCACCTTTCCCGATTTTTTGACCAAAATTACAAGATATTGATTTTGGGGAGGAAAACCGCTCGACGACCAACGACATTCCAGCCTTGCATGACGTCTCCCATAAAGGGTTGTATCATTCAGTGTATTCACATTTGCTTAATCCTTGCACTGTAACAGAATGCTAACACAATGTTTACACACGACCTAGAGTATTCACACAATTGGTCGATTCTTCCCACTTAAAAGTAACTATCAGATAACTTGCCTGAATTCAAAACCATTCTCAAAATACTGCAAATTTCATTATCCTCCTAAGATGAAATATATATGAAAACCCCACAATGGATATTAGTATGGAAAAGGTCGACATTTTCGAGTACATTTAGGCCACATTACACATCCTCATAATTAGGATTTATAAATTAAGTGAAATTCAGAGGCAAAAAATATGAGTTCATTTTCTGCTGACAACCTTCGCCATATCCATTTGAACTTCCTACTTCATTACTTCTATTCCACTCTTGTTAGTAAAACATCCACACCAATTGCCAAAACTTATTAAGAAACAAAGTATTCTCGTCAAATTATTTGCGTCTCATTAAGCTCTCTATTCGAGGAGCTCCCGTTCTACTACTATCTGTCTCTCTTTTCATACATTCCCTCCTACAGCTGAAATAAGAATAGTCAAAATAGTCAAAATACAATGGCACTGAAAGAGAGAAAAGAAGAATAAATCAGAGCCTATTTCCATCGTACCTAACTACGCAATTTATTTTTACCATAAAGCTGATCGTCTAAAGCCCTAAAATCTTCCGTATGCCGGTATCATCTTGACAGGTAATACGTACCCACATAATTAAATGAGAAGTACTCAAAGTACTCAAGCCAGTATCACCCAAATGATTACTCTCATTATTTAAAAAGTATAATAAATTTTCCAATTAAACAGTGTAGGACTGCTGAATAGTGTCGATGTCAATGTTTTTCAACTTGACGACATTCTCCACATGACCTTTCAGTGTCGTTCGTTCTCTCAACCTATCCAAGCCACAACAGACATTGTCAGTTTATAATTCTGTTCCGCTCCGTTTAAAATTCAGGAATTCAAAAAGAGATCGAGTAAGATATGTGAAGAGCCAGAACTATTTCCTACTCCAAGTACCAAGATTGAATGAAAAGACGAGAAAAATCTCAATGAAAGCCAAGGTAAAGAGTAGAAAGATAGGAAAATATATATTTCCAGGTTCAAGATGTAAGAGAGATATCAGTAGGCAGTTGGCCTTAAGTCACATGAATAAGAGATTCAAAAGTTAATGGGTTGAAGATAAAACCTTGAGCATCTCTCTCTAGGAATGAAACTCTTAGACAAACCAGAACACGGTCTCCACATCCACATCCTCACCAACCACAACCATCCATCCATCCACATCTACACCAACCACATACTCACCTGGCAATTTCAGCACGCCTCTGAGCAGCCTCTGCTGCGCTGGTGTTGGCTGGCATAGGCAGAAGGGAAGACATCGCTTCAGCGTGCTTCTCCGGCTCCGCCTTATCTAAACCGTGGAGAGTGCGCTGGGCAGAAGCCCAGGCTGCCTGGCGCTCATCTGCTCCAAAGTTCGCCTTTGTGGTGAGGGCAACCTGTAGAAATTACGAAACGGTCGTTAATAAATCACCACACTACTTCGTTGAGTAAAATGGGATAAGGCACACATTCAGCAACCTTCTGAAAGCAGCTTAATGTTCTTCTGAAATGCTGATTTGTGACGATGACATGTGCCAAAGAGACTTACATGCTGATTTGTGATCAGGTTCCATGCCGCGCCGCTGAGTCCGTAGCGAACCGCGAATTTGAGAAAATCGAGCGGGATGTAGAATACAATACTGAAACCAAAAACATGGAAAGGTCAGCATATTCTCTTTACAGCAGTTGACATGGGAGCGGAATATTTGAAGATGTTCCAACAGAGCTTACAAGACTGAAACAACAAACAAATGGTTCGTACTCAAGCCATCCAAAATGCGGATCAATTAGATATATTAGGAAGTTAACAAAGATAGAAAGCACAAACAGCTCACCTGTACAGCCAGATCACACCAGCCCAGCCCCAGCCAATGGGCTTCACATAGGCAAAACTCCAGTTGGCATAGACAGCGAGGAGAGTAGCAATCTGCACAGTGCCAGTTTCCAGAGTAAATTAGAAACAAATACCAATAAATCTAACAGGTGTCCATTGAACAGAAAAACAAAGAGCTAGCACGGTTTAAAAATAACTGCATAATTCAAAAGAGAGACTCAGCCAGACATCTTCAAAACATCAGTGACAGTAGCTCCAGAAGCAAGCAAAGCTTTTCGCATAGAAAATGAGCTACTAGATAGAACTACCAGCCCATCAAAGTTACAAGAAGGCAAGAACAACTATACTTGCAGCATGGACTGGAAAAGTACAAATTCATCATCACCAAGCAAACTCTGTCTACAGAAGGAAAGTGAATAGCTGAACTCACAAGCTGGGCAACTGCGAAGGCACCCAACAGCAACAAGCCTGGGCGTTCCAAGAATGAAAAGCTCTGTGAACGTGTGACAAAAATAAGGGCCTGGCTCACAATACTAACTTGAAGATAGACAGCAGAAGTTTCTTCACCCCTATTGCGACTGATTGTCCTTACTCCAAAGTTGTCCTGCACATGTGAGGAAAAAGTCAGCCATGCACACAGATATTTGAGAAACTAATTGTAAAAGCTCTACAATACCTACCTATCTAGCTCTCCAGATTATGGAGAATAGACTAATAAAATCATTTCTTAGCTGGGATTCAGTTACTTCAGTTAAGGAACCACAAAAATGAAACATGTAAATTGACTGCTCATTAACATGAACATGAATTTCCACAACCTACAGTGAAATGCACTAAAGTACTAAAGCAGTGAAGGGAAGAAGAAACTCTCGAGTGTAGAAATATTCTGCCTCAGCGACTTACTTTTGGCAATTTCCCTTTGACATTCGCATGAAGTACAGCAGATTAGTGAAATCATTAGCTGGACTAGAGGCGACTAAGTTCTTTCCCAAAGCTAACTCTCCGCCACATCATTTCATATTGATCTGCACTTACCTGAAAGAATTCAGTTGAGTGAATAAGCCAATAGAATATGACAGTCATAATAGCGAGATAAGCACCGATGATGATGCCTGTAAAGAAAATCTCATTGAGCTTCCAGCTATCTGGCAAAGGAGAGGGCTTCACACGATCCTTGGAGATTGTTAAGATGGTCCCTGCAAACCATTTCATGTACACATTCAGAAACAACTCTGCTCCCTGGACTCCCGTTAACTAAATTGGAAAGGAAAAAATCAAATCTATTCAGTGACTGGAAAAAAGGACATTTATAAAGACAGCTCGGATTACTTACCGTCATTGAGGACAGCAATAATTAAAGTCATAAACGGAGAGAAGTCAAACTTCCAGATAAGCGCCAAGAGCAGGAATCCAAGCTGCACAATGACATGGTTTTGCAGCACCGCATGGTTATCCACATGTAAAACATAACAGAAACGCACTTTTTGCCATAGCAAAATTAAAGGATAGAAAAGTACTGAATGGGCAGCAAGGTGAAGACTGCACGAAAGCCACAGCAAGAAACAACAGAATCAAAACCTTGACTAGCAAGGAAATGGGTTCCCATCTAGCATTGAAAGGTACTCACCACAATACGCACAGTGATGGACACAGCATAAATCTGCAACAAAAACAAAAGAGAATTTTAGTGCCAGCTGTGATTACCTTTTGGTGAAGCATGGGAGAAAAAATTGTGAGACTGCCCTACCTAATACAAACAAACAAGAATTCAAGAGACAGACTTTCTCCAGACTGTAAATACCAGCCCAGTGCTACCCAGAAGAACATGCAAGCAAGAGAGCATCACCGTGTAATTCTTCATCCGCTGAAAGATGCAGCGGCTGGTGAGAACAGCATGGATGATAACGCTGAGTCCGGGTTCAGTAAGAACAATGTCAGAAGCAGACCGGGCCGCATCAGTGGCATCATCGACGGCAATGCCAATATCAGCCTTCTTTAAAGCGGGAGCATCATTTACACCGTCACCAGTCATACCCACAATATGTTTAAGCTTCTGTAGCTGGTTGACAATTTCATACTTATGTTCTGCACATAAAAACACATACCAAACCATTCAGAATTCAGAATTCGCAAAAAAAAAAAAAAAGCAAAATAGCTGGCAGTGAAGCCATTAAGAGTGGGCAGCTTTCATATGCAAAATGATGATCGTCACTTTGATCAATGTGATAAGTGAACATCTACTAAAGACCATTAAACTTCAACAGTTTCTTTATATATGTAAGAAAAATCCACACTACAAAAATAGATGCAGAAATGGGCAAAAAGAAGCAATGAAGCAACTCACCACATCATGCAAAACGCCTTACAATGCATGACTAATGAAAGATGGAATCCTGTAAAAGTTATAATGGACTATACCTGGAAAAACACCAGCAAACCCATCTGCTTTCTCAATGAGCTCTTCCACTGGGAGACCCAAGAGAGCTGGATCCTTATGTTGACCCAACAATGAAGATGAGGGATACATGTTTGTTCCCATGCCCAATCGTCGCCCCGTCTCCTTCGCAATTGCAAGCTGGTCACCTGAAAACCCAATAACAATTTGAAGGCCAAACTCCACATAAGGAGACAGAAAACTATACCATCCTGCTGAGCAAACCTTGCCCCCCGTCTTGAAATGGAACAAAATCTGTAGGCCCATCTTGTGCAATGATATCTACCTGTGATCATCTTCACATTCACTCCTAGTTCAAGCGCCCTCTGGATTGTCTCTCCACTATCATGTCGAGGTGGGTCGAATAGAGGCAAGAGACCGACCATTTCCCAGGGTCCACCCGGACTATCCTTGTTACCGTCAGGAACATCCTGTATATGCCACGTCCCTCTGTCAATGCTTAAACGATAGCAAGCACCGGTGAAGCTGTAAGGTTTTCAAATTGTCATTGATAAATGTCTAAGTTGAAGAAAACGTCCAC
The DNA here is from genome assembly GCA_037447655.1 of Zygnema cylindricum. Taxonomy (NCBI): domain Eukaryota; kingdom Viridiplantae; phylum Streptophyta; class Zygnematophyceae; order Zygnematales; family Zygnemataceae; genus Zygnema; species Zygnema cylindricum. Next base: position 21,404 of record JBBHKE010000267.1, on the reverse strand, counting down.
AGTTGCCTCACCTGTCTCGCCACACCCAGAGCTCTAAGCCCTCGCTCAGCATAGTTGGCGATTGTCGCATGTACTCGTGACTCAAGCTGGGCCTTGTTGTACGCTAACTCCAAAATCTGAGACAAGGATACACAACAGATTGTCATCCAGGGTGCAATTTTGTCACTATTCACAAAAGGTTATCCCCTATCACAAGAAGGCTTTACAGACTATTGACACCTTACTATGCCACAACATTTTTTCTAAAAAACCTATTACCTGAGAATTTCTGCATTTCTATTGCTGGTAAAATGAACGCGAACCAATGTTTGAAGGCAGAAATTAGAGACACAACAAGGCTACCAGACAGAACAATAGGGAATCATATGCACATTATTATTTGAATGGATTATATCAGAAACAGTTATCCCAAAAACCAGACATCATACTACCCTGACTGGTCTGCTGCCCATGAGAGTTCCAGCGTTTACACAAATCAATAATACCCATCTATGTAAGAGACTGACAGTTTTCGAAAGACACCCACTATAGACTTGAGCATCACATGAAAACATGGTTTCCAAAAGCTGCTGAATTCAGGCTTAACAGCCCTTGCAATTCAGGCTTTGCCATGGCTTACAACATAAGCATAAAAATTATGACACTAGGACTTGTCACTGATAAAACAACAACGAAAAAGGGTCGTTCCCTCCATATGCCCAAGTCTGACAGGCAATAACATGACTGTCAACAATATAACTCTAGAGTAAATCTGCGACTATGACACTGGTAAATTGGACCTAATCAGCAAACCTCTGCAAGTCGGCAACCAGCCAAAATCATGCTGACAATTGTAATTGGTCAAAACTCAGTGGATACTGAATTACTACGTGGATACCAGCAAACTGGAAATTTTCACAAATATGCAAGCAATTGGTTAGCACTGTCCGTTGATCTTGTAATTGGCCTTTGACACTGCTTCTAACCCTCTAGATGAATACTGGATAATATGATGATAAACCATTCCCTCTGTTGAATAAATCTCCTCTTGACTCTCTTGTTGTTGTGAATGAAGCACAACGACTATATGGTCCTTGTAGAAAAATTTAAAGGTAAAAAAAAAAACGGAAAGTATAGGGTAAGACATGGCAAAAAAACGGCTAGAATACCGATAGGGTTTCTTATAAAAAATCGTCGCACCTGCTCAGGAGCCCCCTTGGAAGCACGGTACATTTTCTTGTCCTCCGCGATGTAGGTGATAGCAGTCCTCTTGTCTGTGGGGTTGAATGGCAAGAAGTGAATTTCCTGAATGCCTGCACGGGCCTGCAAGAACATGACCGATAACGACCAGTAAGAAAACTCCGTTTTTAAACAGTTACATATTCACAAAGGAGGCTCCAGTAGTGCTGCATGCAAAAAATGGAGCTACGACCATGTGGATGCTAGAAGGAAAAAATAAAAAATTTAACTCGTATGATGATCCAATATTAGATTGCCCATAACAGTGATAACACTGAGGCTTAGAGACACCCCGATAAACAAAGGAACAATGCGATTTAACAAAACAATCAGATACAAACCAGCTTACCTCTTTGGGATCAGCCAGCATGCCGACAATACAAGCATCGATAGCATCTTGATTTTCTGTTCTTGCAGCTCTCGCGGCCAGCAGCAGCACCAAATCTTGATCAGCATTCTTGGAATAGACCTGTGAAAGAGAGAACAGGCAAACTACACTAAGAAATCTTCAAACACATCTTATATGACAGAGATGCAAATTCTTCATTAAACAAAATGCATGTATGACATAGAGATGCAGATGATTCAAGAAATAATAGAGAACACATTATGACAAGCATTACAAAAGTGAGAACAACCAATCCACATTCTACACAACTTCCTGACAAACGCATGCCTATAAGAGATTGTAGGAGATTCTTCATGCAACAACAGAAAACACTATGGCAAGCATATGAATCATATATGTCAGGCAGCATGTAGTAGGGACTAACCTCGATAATGGACTTATCCACAGTGAGCTTGTTCAAGGTCAGTGTTCCTGTCTTGTCACTGCAAAGAATATCCATGCCTGCCATCTCTTCAATAGCCGTAATACGTTTGGTGATAGCTCCCTGGATGATCCAGAATAACTTTCTTGTTAGTAGTCTGGACAGTACTAGAGTCACAGTATTGAAGCCTTTCCAAATGCAGACTAAATACAGCTAACGAGCAGGGAAAAAAATCAAAGAATCAGCATACCTGTGTAGACAACTTGTGAGATCCAATAGCCATCGTGACTGATAATACAGTAGGCATAGCAATGGGAATACCACCAATAAGGAGCACCAGAAGATTGTCAATGCCATCACGATACTTCCTCTTTTGAATAGGGAACATAACTATAATTTCCACGGCTATACCCACAGCAATGGTACAAATACAGAAGCTCCCAATGGAAGTCAGAACCTGCAAGTCAAAAACAGATTCAGAGTCATCAATCCCGTCATTTTTAGTGGTCACAGAAACAATGCACCCATCAGAAATTTAACAGCAAAGCTCACATACACCACCAACAACTATTTAACGCATCAACGCCCCCATGGTCAATGGTTTGTTAACAGTATCAGTCTGCATTCACCTATTCATGGCATTTTAGAAACTTGATTGAGGAGCAAAAACACACCTTCTGAAAATGGCCAACATTATTTGTCGAGTCCACAAGATGGGCCGCCTTCCCAAAAAAGGTGTGCACACCTGTCGCAATGACAACAGCCTCAATCTCGCCCTGCTTGCAAGTGGAACCGGAGAACACTTCTTCACCAGGGCCCCTAGTAACAGGAAGAGATTCTCCAGTCAAGGCGGACTGCACAGAGAGGGCCACAAATGTTTAGCTGGATCACAAAAAATCAAGTAGTTCAGAAGTACAGAGTATCCACATTTCACGTTCAATTCATATACATCTCGTATGTACATAATTCAACAAAAGAGTATAAACGTTTCATGTCCATTTGTTAAAATGGACTCATTTCAACAAAAGAAGTTCAACAAGCTGCACTGGAATTCAACCATTGTAAGTGTCTTCAGGATGTATACATTACCTGATCAATCTTAAGCGAATCTCCTTCCAATAGACGTGAATCAGCAGGAATGATGTCGCCCAATTTGACACTTATAATGTCTCCAGGAACCAGTTCAGCGGCATCTATCTCACTCCATTTCCCTGACCGCAACGCCTGTTCAGGGAGACGGAAAGCACTTAGACAGCCTTCATGCATACTAACTTAAACAATGCTGTACGACACGGCTAAACGTTAGATACAGCTTTGACCAGAGCTTACCTTCGCTTTCGGAGCAAGGCGTGCCATAAGCGCTGCTGCTGCATTTCCAGCATTGTTCTCCTCAATGAAAGAAATGGTAGAGTTGACAAGAAGGAGCAACACGATACCTACAAAATCCTGCCAATCAGGAGGTCTTCCCTGCAATTCCATTTTCAAGCCAAGCGAATCATTTACGAACATCAGAAATAAAAGTAATCATAAAATCATATGTTAATCAGCTATCATACGTAATACTATACACATCACTTGCCTTATCATATGTTCATCAGCCATTATATATATTATTACATATATCATCACAATAAAATATGTTCATCAGCCATTATTTGTATAATAAATTTTTTGTGTCTGTGTGTGTGTGTGTATGTGTGTGTGTGTGTGTGTGTGTGTATTACTACTACTTCCTTTGACGTAGTTAAGATTCCAATAATTAGATATGGGAAAACAGATGCACAAATGATGCAGTGCAACAGATCAAGGGACGTCAGCTAACACTGTAATAGCTGATCATAATACGTAGAATAGCAAGTTACCTGCCCATTGGCCAAACCAATAGCCATAATAGCCGCCATTTCCATAACCCATGATAATGGATTCCACATGAAGCCAAGAAACTTCAATATCTTGCTCTCCTGCGAAAAACAAAATTAAAAAAAAATATATATCAAAAAAAAGGCAATGACGCAGCAATGAAATGGCACATCAGTTCCTCCAGTGATAAAATTAGCCAGAACTAACACAAATAATGATAAATACTAATAAACAGCCATAACGGATTCATAAGAAGGAAACAGGTCATACGTTAACAGTGGTCAAAGCGAGTAACAAACGATAGACATTTGGACAATAAACTTGGTAGGTATCTTTCTCACATGCTTCTCCTCCAGTTTGTTATATCCAAAAACACCAAGCCTCTCCTGAGCTTGGTCCTCAGTTAGCCCCTCCTTGGTGCAACGCAACTGCTGAAAGACTTCGTCCATCGGACAATCTTCCTGCAAGATCATTGTTCAAGTCGTGAGAAGCCTACATGTTAGTCAGCATTAACCAGTCATCATCCGTCTGCAATGCAATGAGGCAGACACCATCCACGCGTCGAGGAAAACAGTAACTGCAGGAAAGTGGATGGAGAGACAGAGAGAGGTAAAGAGAGAAGAAGCAGTAGACGCACCAAGTTGACTGTCTCATTGTTGATAGCGTCAAAGTCGATGTCGGGCATGGCTGCTGATCTATAACTCTTCGTCTAAGAACAACTGCTGCACTGACTCTTTGGCCAATCTGGTGGACCAAAAAAGACGAAGATCACGAAATAGAGAGCATGAGCACAAATATTTAACCTCTGCACTGCTGTTTCTAGCCCTTGCAGATGACTTCTATTTCTCGCCTCTAATACTACTGCTTGAAGATCTCGTATACAGCAACTATTATCCCCTTCTAATTCTGCTGCTTGTAGCTATAGCAAACAAGGGCAGCTGTTTCTCCACTATATCCGCTTCTTACAAGCAGCTATTCTCGTCTCAACTTCAACAGCGTATACTTCCTAGAGATAGGCTACTTTCCAGCTCGGAGACAAGCTGCTTGTAGCTACAGCAGAGAGACTCAAGTATTTCTCATCTCAGGGTCAGCAGCTTGTATCTCTTAGAGCCCAGCAGCAGCTATTTCTCCTAGGCTGGACCCCGGAAGCAACGCTTGAAGCCGTTACATTCAAATTGCTGTAGTAAAGTACAATAAAGTACATTAAAGTACATAAAAGTGCAGTAAAGTACAGAATAGCACAGGACAAGGAGCATCAAAGCCGGACAAAGATAATGAGATCTCAACATCGGCGCAGCGGCGGCGAGTCTGTCATCCGGTAAAGGTGAATTCAGTACAGCCGTAAAGTACTTTTAATCGTACCGCTCGGATTAGCGCCGACGTATTGTGTCGGCTGGGCGAGGATTTCGTACTGACAGAAAGAAAGTTTTGGGGAAAAGGACAAACTCAACCAAACTATACGGAAAGACAAAACGCTATGTGGACAGTGACGGGATACATCGCCGCCATTGGCGGGATAGAGATCAGGGAATAGGTTAGGAAAGTTTTCGGCTACGCACTGACGAACAGAATCCGTACAAATATTTTGCACGCATCATAACTGTTTTCTTCTGCGAGAAAAGGACTCGGAAACCTCACATTTTGCGGCGGCTGTACGGTAATTTGGAGCCGGTTTGGGAGGCGGGGCGGTGATACTAGGGGAGGATAAAATAATAAAATATGGCGGCTAAAAAAAAAAAATATTAAATTTTTTGTCCGTTATCCATACCTACAATTGTGTATACTGCAAATTGATTGGCAAACAATACGTTGTGTAAAACGTACACACCAGAGATTCCTTAAAACAATTTGTTTCACGCGCAAAATTATCAACATTAAATCAAAATGTCAAAACTTGTGGTGTGAATTGAATTTTTGAATTTGAATTACAGGGAAAGTACAATCACACGTGTAGCTTTACGTTTTAGCGCTACTGTACTTTTTAGCTTTAACGGACTGGAAATTATCGAAGAGAACAATTGCCTGAGTGTACCTTCCTAGTCCAACGGTACACTACAGTACAGTACAGTACTGTACTTTTTATATCCAATTAACACAGTACACGTGTACGAATTACAGCGACACACTGAATCCAAGTACCACTGACACACTCTGAATTTTGAATTTTCAAAGCTTCGATCATAAAGTCTGAAGCTTTGAATTTTTTATGTACACCGTGTGTAGTGTGAAGGCCTTTTTCGCCACGTAAGACGTTATTTCTCCGTACACACTTGTCAGGTTTCTAATCTGACGGGTTCGATTGAAAGACAAGATTCTCGCCGTTCGATTGTTGGTATCCAATCAAAAATCGGATACATGGTGTAGCAATGCATGGTGTAGTTCGGAAACGCCCCCGTTTTTCGTTGCGAACATCCCTACCGTAGTTAAAAAGCAACGGTCGAGATCTACAAATCTCCAACGGCTCAAGGCTCCGGAAGAAGATATTATGCGCCTGTCGGTCTGTCCGCCAGCCAGGCGGCTAAAAAGACGTACCGTACATCGCTAAACGACAAATTAGGGTGGCCTTTCCATTATGCGTTCCAGTAATTGTACGGAAAAGTTTACTGAAGAGCGTGCCTTCCATTACGCCCTTCCATTAGGTCGCGTCAGTAGACCACTTTTTATTCGCGTGGCTCGTTCTGCTTGGTAACACGTAGGTTAATATTCGATGCTAAAAATCTAGAAAGAATCTTCGAATGCAATGTTTGAACGCAATATCTGTACGAGCGGAGATAATATCTGTACCACCGGAGGTAATTAATGACTCGTACAGAGGGCATTATAATGTACTGTACTACCCAAAATTTCAAAAAAATTGAAAGGGGAACGGAAACGAACGCTGAAACGAAAACAAAAACGGGAACGGAAAGGGAAACAAAAACGGAATGGGAGCGTGACGGGATGATTTCGGCGGAATCGCAGCCACCCTGGCGGAAGGCACGTGGCCCTTGCGACGTGTACGCACATACGCGCGCGGTCATTGTGGATTTTTTTCTCCTTTTCCACGCGGCCCATTTTTACACGTTCAGTCTCTTAGAAGTGTCCTCCCCTGTGCACGGTCGTCAAAGACTGTAGGGTTAGTGACGTGGCGTCTCGAATAAAAGTGTAATGGCATCCGACGGTCAGAATTTACGCCTACAACCTTGGACATTTTCCCGTAATGATATTTTCCTTGGAAAAAAAAAAGGTACGGATCTGTACGAATAAGTACGGCTCTCAGTAAACAACCCCACTTTTTCGCTAATGGAAGGGCCACCATTAGGCCCCTGAATGATCCGTAGAGCATCGGATTTCCCGTTGCCGATGCAGTTTTTAAACCGATGCGTACTAAAGAACGCTTTTTTGAACTATACCCGATACATTCGCGATATCATCACTATCTATACTATACTTTGGTACTATTCAAATGATATCTTTCCAAAACCATCGAGGCGACTTCTAAGGGTAACATTCCATTAGACGAAAAGTGGGCTTCGTTACTGGACGCCGTACGTATTCGTACAACACCGTACAGAGCCGTACCATCATTTTTTTTTGGTCAGACGAAACATCGTTACTGGAAAGCTGTCGGGAAGCTCCAATGATGTAGGCGTGATTCCTGACCGTTGGATGTTTCACTATTTTAGATCCGCGAAGCAATCGGGCACATCATGTAGTGGGCCCCAACTCTCCTCGCGAGGAGTGTTGGGGCCCACGAGATGATTGCCATTGGTACACGTCAAAAAGCAAATACATATCTACTTTGAACAAGCGATCACAGGCGTGCACGTCGTACATGCCATGTGCCGCCTACCACGCTGGATACACGTCTATCGAAAGTATCATCGCACGCTCCGTCTGACATCCACCGACCTTCAAAAATTGCGGCGTCTTTTTGAAATTCCGTTTTGAAATTTTGATTTCCATTTTCAAAATTAAAATTTGGCCGCAAACTTTTCGTACGAATCATTATCCTCCGCTAGTACAGATATTATCGTTTAGATTTTCCGTTTGAAGAATATTTTTAGATTTTTAAAATGTGAACACTAACTACGTGGCACCATTCATAATCTCGAAAGGTTTTTCACTGGCCCGACACAATGGAGCGGACTTCCAGTAAACGCTGTCAGTAGAATTTCCCGTACATTTACTGGGACCGCCTAATGGAATGTTACCCTTATCCGCATGTTTACGTACACTAGAAATAGACGTATCCGCATGTTTACGAGGACCGCTTATTTTATAGGCGGTCCCAGTAAACATGCGGATACGTCTATTTCTAGTGTTTACTAGCATGGCCTTCCATTTCCATTATGGCCTTCCATTTCCATTATGTCGTGCCAGGAGACATCGTTTCTCAATTATGATTGGCGCCAGTGTTTACTGGCATGGCCTTCCATTATGTCGTGCCGGTAGACATCGTTTCTCAATTATGATTGGCGCCACGTAGGTTAATTTCAGATTCTTAAAATCTAAAAATATTCTTCAAGCTGAAAATCTGTAAGTAATATTTGTACGGGCGGAGGTAGTTAATGATTCGTACAAAAATTTTGCGACCAGATTTAAATTTTGAACTTGAAAATCAAAATTTCGAAACAGAATGTCAAAAAGGTGCCGCAAACTTTTAAGGTCAGCGGATGCGAAGGTATTTCGGTCGACCTTCATACACCGTGGCGGAAGGCACATGGCGTGTAGGACGTGTTCGATTCTCATCGCCTGTTCGTGGTGGATCTTTTTTTTACTTTTCACGTGTACCAATGGTACGCGACCAGTGTGAAGAAACTCTCCTCGCCGAGGAGAGTCTGAGTCTCTTCAAACTGGACGATGTGCGTGATTGATTAGCGAATGTAAAAAAAGTTAAAAATCCAACGGTCGATACTTACGCCTGTAATATTGGAGCCATCCAGTAGACATGTTTCGTCATGTTTCGTCTGACAAAAACAAAAATGGTACGAATCTGTACGAAATCATACGGCATGCCAGTAAACAACCCCACTTTTCCTCTAATGGAAGTTCACCCTAATCATGACGAATGCTTCACATAAAATGGCGTCGACAATGTCACGAAATTACATATCGTCTACAAATGTCACGACTTTAAGTGGCGATTTTTGTTTTCGAACATTGGAACAAGCGTAAAACCCGTACGGAGAATCTTCACTACAAGACAAAGTCGCTAAGTTACGGGTACACACCAAACTCCAAAAGTCCGGGGTCGTCAGATCGTTTGGTCATTCCCACTTCAGGTGCTAAATTTAGGGTTTCAGCTTCTTCCTTCCACGTGGCAGCATGGCACGCGGCGAGAAAGATAGGACGAGCAGGAAAGGAGGGCGTCACACAACAGAGTTCCTACGTGACGAGTCTCCCGGAATCACAAGGGGAAATAATGGTCGGAGCCTTACAAGGCAAAGGTATTTTGTACGATACTCGTTCTTGTTGGAAATAGATTTGGCTAGAATGATGGTGAGCATAGTTCAAATGTGCGAAGCCAATTGGAAGGATTTTTTTTTGGTTTCTCTACACCATAGACTTCTTATACCGTATAATATATATAATATACACAGATTGTACAGTATAATACTCGTGTAGTATCGTATGATCACATATAGCTTTTCCAGTTGTTTTCGCACGAAATTAAGTTTAATGAAAGCTGTTTGTTTTTCCTAGGAATCGATTTCAGTAGAATGATGGAGAGTATAGTTCAAACGTGTGAAAGGGATTGGGAACACTATATGTGGTTCTCCGTATTATACACGTGTTGTACCGTACAATGCATGTTATAATACTTGACCATAAGGAGTTTTTCCAGTTTTTTTGGCTCATTTAAACTAGGATGGAGAGTGAGGAATGTAAAAAAAAAGTAAAAAGAAAAAGGTAAAAAGGAATGAGGAACTACGATGGAGATTGAGGAATGTGGAAGTGATTGGGATGGATTCTATGGAGTGCGAGAGAATTTGATTTGGGAGAAAAAAATAATGTTCAAAGGAGCCAATTGACTTATAGATAAAGAGTTGTTTTTTGAAATAAGTCATTAAAATAAGAACCAAGTTAGGTCGTTACTTTTGGATTGTCTATGTAATTAAGATGCTTACACATTTCATCTCTCTCACTCTCTCCCTTGTTTTCTCTCTCGCTTTCTCTCTCTATCTCTCCCTCCCTCGTTTACTCCCTCCTCCCTTTTCGTTCTCTCGCACTCTCTTATTAATTCAATTTGATAAGGTCGTAATTTTTCTAGAAACAACGGTCGTTGTGTATTAAACCTCAATTTGTTTTTCATTATTCGTCAAAAGATTGCATAGGAAATATTTTGAGGAGAGTATGTGGTGCAGAAAGACAACACGCTCGGTACCTAAAACTAATATCTTCGCATAAAATTTGGTAACAAGTAATTAAATGCAAAGAAATGGGTTGAATTTAATGCAAAAAGTTTAGTTTAATTAAATTCAAAAATTCGAATTAAATAGCTTTGTCAAAATCAAGATACAAAAATTGTGGCTGGTTGAACAGTATCTGCACAATCATCATGTAATTAGTTTGTAACTGCACAAGTTTTGGTTGACATTTTTTTGAAGCTTGATCTTATCCAAGGAATTTTGCAGTCTTGCTTTCTACAAGCAGACAATTATTCTAGAAAACACATTTCTTATTTTGTGGTTTCTTTTGTTTTTCGGGATTTTCTTTTTGTTTTGGGTCCAGGAAATCTCCATCCCGTTCACAATCTCCTGCTCCGTCTGAATCAGAGTCTCCTTCTCCCTCTCCCTCTCCCTCTCCTCGTCGTCCTACTCGCTCCCCTTCTCCGCGTACAAAACGAATTCGTAGAGCTCGAGAAGAACGTGACATTAATAACGGTAGGATACGAAGCCTCTCTCCTAACAGAAGCACATCTCCTTCCCCACCGCCACGGCCTAAAAAAAAGCCGTCTCCCTCTCCTTCGCCCTCTCATTCCTCTCCCTCAGCATCTCCCTCTCCCTCTCCAACCCCTCGTTCTCGTGCCCCACCTCCGTCTTCGCGCACGAGTAAAGGAAAGTTGCAGGGGAGAGAAAGAGAGAGAGATGAAGAACGCGAGAGGAGGGATGTACGGAGGCCACAAGATAATGATTATGGGAGAGGGAACAGAGGAAGGGTCCGGAATGATGAGAGTGAGAGACTCGATTCATCTTCTTATCGTGATCACGGTCGAAGTGATTCAACGAGAGAAAGAGAGAGAGATGAGAGAGGAGAGAGGGGGGGAAGGGGAGAGAGAGGAAGTTCACGCCGTGATTATAGTCGTGACTATCGAGGCCAAGAAGATGAGGAAGAGAGAGGAAGAGTTTTTCGTCAGGAACAGCGAAATCACGGGGAGAGAGGAGGAGAAGTTCGTGGACGATTTCAGGAAGATGAATCGCGAAGTTCTTTTCGGAAGGAAGGAAATCGTGGAAGTAGGGGAGGAGAGGAGGATAGAGAAGATTTTGACCGTGATGAAGGGGGTAGAGGAAGTCGATATCGATCGCCAGAAAAGAGGAGAGAGAGGGAGGGAGAGCGAGAAAGAGGGAGGTCGGCTAGGAGAGGGGAATATTCTGAGGAAGAGGAGTTGCCTCCTCCTCCTCCTCATCGGCCCATTACTAGAGAAGATGGCCATGACAGAGAAAAGGGAAAAAGGAAAGAGGGAAAGGAGAGAGAGAGAGATAGTCGGAGCAGTCGATTTGAAAGTGATGGGGGCCCTCAAAATGGAACGCAACATGAGAATTTAAAGTAACCCTAAAACCATTAAAACCTTAATTAGCAACCCTAAAACAAATATAAATACAAACCATTCAAATGGGCTGTAAATGAGAATCAAATAACCCTAATCCTGAAACCCTAATTCTGAAACCTTGTATTTTCTTTTGACTCTTTAACTTGTGACAGATTCCTGAAGGTTGCTCGATTTTTTCAGGGTCTGTTAAGAGTAATTCAAATTCGGGTTTGTTTTATTTTAGGGTTCTTTTTGACGTTTTTCGTGATTTTTTTTTGGGCTATGGTTTCTTAAATGTTATTTGAGAATTTGATTTTTCACAACAAAGTAGTGACTTGGACTGAACTAAGAAAATGGCAGAAAACAAATTTAGAAAATTAGGAAATGAGAAACTGATACAATAGAAAAGACACTGAATTACAGGGATGAAGGAGATGGAGGGGAGAGAAAAAGAGAAGGAGAGACTAGAATCGAAGAGGCTTTTGGGAAGGACTCCATTTCGGCAATGGAAGCTACTACGAAAAACCTCGAAAATAAGGAACAAAAGAAGGTAAAGTCGAACCATATCTTGAGGAACAAAAGAAGGTAAAGTCAAACCATATCTTTAGGAACAAAAGAAGGTAAAGTCAAACCATCTCTTAAGGAACAATTGAAGGTAAAGTAAAATATATATTAAATATTTATTATTCCGTGATATTTTTGTATTATTCCATTCATGGGTTTTTTTTTTTTTTCTTTTCTATCAAGCATTAACAAAACAGTATGTAATACTCATGTGTGAATATTTTTTTCAGCCATATATTCACTTAAAAATGGCCTAATTTCAGCATTTTTCCTGTCAGAAAATGTTTTTTTTTTGTTTTTCTTGTACGATTTTCTTCTTGAACTTCCAAATATTCAGTTATCCTTTGATTTTGAAAAGGCAACTTCTGATGTTTTTACTTTTATGGAAACGAAAGATGCATCACTTTTGGCAAATGTATCAACTATTGCATGCCTAAAAATTAATGAGATGTTTGTTTATTTGTTTCTCTCTCTCTCTCGCTCTCTCTGTTTTGTCTCTCCTATGCAACTTTGTTTTCGGTTCGTTCTTTTTACATGCATAAAAAGTATGAAATGTTTATTTATTGATTTATTCTATTCTGTATTTCGTTTATGATTCATTTTTTATATGCTTGATTGTTTATTTATTTATTTTCAGTTATTTGTCTACTTTTGCTTTTTTATAACTGGGCTTGGAATATTGAATCAGGCGAGAGGGAGAGAGGGAGAGGGAGGCAGGGATGGAGGGAAAGGAGAGGGAGAGAGGGAGACTTCTTTTGCGTATCAAAGAAAAGTCTTCAAATGAGGAATATTTTCTAAAATAAAAAGAAACAAAAACCTTTCTAAACCAAAGAAAAAACCGTTCTAAAATAAATATAAAAGCGTCCCAAAATAAATAAAAAGTGTTCTAAATTAAATAAAATATCATCCTTTAATCAAACAACTATTATTTGGACCAAAAATACTTTGTCAAGAAAATATTATTTGCTTTCGGAGTCGATGAGTATTGTTTCAATAGAATTTTCTTCATATGGAAAGTAGAGAGAACTTAGTTTTTTTCGATAGAAAAGAGGTACTTTCTTCCAATGGAAACTGAAAAGAAACTTACTTTTTTTCGATAAAAAATAGAAAGAACTTGTTTTTCTTCTTTGAATGGAATGTAATTTTTTTTTATTTTTTTTTGAGGGGAGACCAGACACAGCCATCTTTTGCCCTATCTGGAAAACTCGCAGAAGAGACAAATAAAGTGAAAGGTGCATTTCCATCCTCTTTTTTATTCCCATTTGTTTCATCCTTTTTTACTCATTTTTACTTATTTTTACCCCTTGTCCCCCTTTTTTTCTCACCTTTACCCATCTTCACCCATCTTTACTTATTTTTACCCATTTTTCATCCCTGTTTCTCATTTTTTCCCCATGTTTACTCATTGTCGCTCATTTTACCCTTTTTTGCCCATTTGCCCGTTTTACCAATTTTTCTCTTTTTTCCATTTTTACCCATTTTTACTCACCTTTTCCATGTTTTCCCATTTTTTCTCATGTTTTCTCACCTTTTCCCATTTTTTTCTCATTTCTTCCCATTTTTTCATTTTTTTCCCATTTTTTCATTTTTTCTCATTTTTTCCTATTTTCACCCATTTTGCCCATCTTTACCCGATTCCACCCATTTGTACCCTTTTTGTCCTTTTTATGGACATACATGGGGCATATATTGGCTTGAACCTCATATTCCATTTTATTTAGTATCGCGATTTTTTTTGTGACAGGTGTTACTCTCTTATTTACCGAGCCTCCGGAAGCTCGAAAACCGACCACTCGATGGAGATTATACGTTTTCAAAGAGGGAGAGCCTCTCAATGGTACAAAGCTACTATTCCTCACCAAAATTAGTGCGGTTTTTTCATTGTTATTCATTTGTCCATTATTCATTTGTTTTATATTTTTTAAAGAGGGATAGCCTCTCAACGGTACATAAACTACGACCCCTCACCAAGATTAGTGTGTATTATTCATTATATTTTTGTTTGTTTATTATTTATTATTGGTATTGTTAATATTCTTTTTTGTTTTATTATGGAATATTATAATTTTTGAGGTAAAAAAGTTGCGGTTCATTTTTGAGCTCGAAAAATCGACGGCGACTGAATTTTTTCAAAGAGGGAGAGAGTTTCTTACTTTTGGGGGGGGGCGGGGGGAGGGAGAGACTTCAGAACCTTTATACATCCATCGACAAAGTTGTTATTTGTTTGGAAGAGAGAGAAGAGTGAGTGGGTCTATGTACCCCTTTAGACCCCTTATTTTTAATCCCATTATTTTTCTTTTAACATCAATAACCGGCTGTAAAACTAAAATAAATCAGAAAAATGCCGATAGGTATCAGTAAAAGAAAGGGTTTTTTATGTTTGTTTATTTGTTTGTTTCTTTTGTTGTTGTTGTTGTTTTTTTTTTTTTTTTTTTTTTTTTTTTATTTTTTTTTTTTTTTTTTTTTTTTTTTTTTTTTTGCTTATGTGATTTTAATGTTATCCTTTTTTTCTTTCTTTCTTTTCCATCACTTTTTTCTTTCTCTTTTCTTTCCCTTTCTTTTTTCCTTTTTTTCCGTTACTTCCTTTTTTTTCGAGACTGTCAACGACATGCGTCATGTCACATTTGTTTTTTTCTGGTCTTCTAAACCTTTTCCGAATAGTGAAGCGAAAATATAGTTTTCTTTTTGGAAAATTATTCTTTTTTGTTTCTTTGGTTGGGTCTCTCTCTCCCTCTCTCCCTCTCTCCCTCTTGCTCTCTCGTCCCCCCTACTCACGTTCCTTCGCCCTCTCCCTCTTCTTCTTCTTCCCTCTTTCTCTCCCTCTCGCTCTCCCTCTCTCTCTCTCGCTTGTGCCCACTCCCTCTCTCCCTCTCTCTCCCTTCTCTGTCTGTCTCGCTCGCTCGCTCCTTTTCTCTCCCGCTCTCTTCTCCCTCTCTCCCTCGCTCCCTCTCTCCCTCTCTCCCTCACTCCCTCGTTCCCTCTCTCCCTCTCTCCCTCGCTCTCTCTTCCTATCTTTTCCTATCTCCCCTCTCTCTTCTCTCCCTCTCTCTCGCTCCTCTCTCTTTCTCCCCCTCTCTCTCCCCCCCCCCCCACCAGGTAGTGGACGTCCCCACCGACCACCCCTCCTGCAGCAAGCAGCACGCAGTTTTGCAGTACAGGTAGACACAAACCCTAGAAAAACCCTTAAAATCCCGAAAAAACCCGAAAATAAAGAAAAACTGAGCTGAAAGAGGGAAAAGGCCCTAGAAAAACACAAAAGAAACCCTAAAAAAACGTCAAAAAAAAACCCTAGAAAAACGTCAAAAAATTATAATTAACTGTAGAAAGCCCTAAAATCCTGCAAAAGAACCCTGAAAAACCATAAAAAAATATTGAAAAGCCGTAAAAAAAAATCCAAATAGCTGTGAAAAAATCCGAAATAAACGTAAAAAACCATGAAAAACCGTAAGATATTGATCAAACATGGAAAATTCCCTAGAAAACTCTTAAAAGCCCGAAAAAAATCCTAAATCCTTAGCAAACCTAGAAAACGGTATAGAAACGTTAAATCCAGAAACAACCCTTCAAAATCCCAAAAAAAAACCTAGAAAGCTGTGAAAAACCTATGAAAACCCTAAAAAAACCATAGAATTGGAGGAATCAAGTTTTTTGTAAAATTAGATTTGCGAAATTAAATTTGTGAACATGATTATGTGAAAGTTAAATATGTGAAATTTAAAATTTTGCAATTAAAAAGTTTTGAAATTAAAATTTGCTGACTTAAAATTTGCAAATTTAATATTTGCGAAATTGACTATTAAAACTTTGAATGTGAAATTAAATACGCCAATTCAAATATGCAGAATTAAATACGATAAAGTTTGCACTATAAATTAATTATGTGAAAATAAGTTTATGAAATTTTATTACCTGGCAAAAAAAAGTTGTAAAATTAATTATGTGTAACTTAATTATGTGAAACTCTTTTTTTTTTTTTTTCTTTCGACTTAATTTTCAGGATGGTACAAACAGAGGACGAAAATTTTAATACAAAAAGTGTTGTGAAGTAAGTCTCTCCATTTTTTATTTTTTTAAATTAAGTTTCAAAATCAATCTAAAAATAAATTAATAAATCAACAAAAAAGCGCGACACCTCTTTTGTACTTTCTGTACTTTTTTTCGTAATTTATTTTTCCCGTTTCTTGGGGTTGATCTATATGTTGAAATGCCCTCAATTCGAGATCTGCAAGCAATTTATTGACGCGGATTTTGTTTGTGCCGGGCTAAAAGAGCGGATGATGTGATGGAACCTTTTGATGAAGCGAGCGCCGGTTGAAGACCGACAACGCACCTATCAATGTCACTATTCTTACCACCTTTTGTATAGCTGTAATATCTATATAGACATATAGATATAGATATAGATATAGATATAGATATAGATATAGATATATTTTATATTATATCATGTGTGTGTGTGCATGTATATATGTATATGTGTGTGTATATATATGTATATATGTATATTTTAATAATTTATATGGCTATACATATATAATACATATAGACATATATACATGCATATGTAATATATATATATGTAACGTGTATATGTATATATGTATTTTTGTATGGGTATATATGTATATAAAGTGGGGTTTATATATTAAGTGTATTGGTGTGTGTGTGTGTGTGTGTGTGTGTGTGTGTGTGTGTGTTTCTTGTTATTTCTTTGTATGTTTTCTAATTATTTGTTTTGTTTTTTTTTTCCTCATTCTTTCTTATTTATTTATTTAATTTATTTATTTATTTGTTCAGTGATTTTTTGGGGCCTTGATAATACTTCATCGTTTTAAGATTTCTTTTAGGGTTTTGGGGTTTATTGGGTATTGAGAAATGCAGGGAGAGAGGATTGAAGCCCAAAGATATTACGAACTTTTGGAAAAAGACACTCTCAAATTTGGAAATAGCAGGTGAGATTTTTTGAGATTTATTTATTTATTTACTAGTTATTTTTTTAGGTGTACGTGAGTGTGTTAATTGGAGGTTTTTTTTTTTTTTTTAGGAGTATATACGAGGTTAACCTAAACTCTTCTGGGGGGAAAATAGCTCCATATATATATATAAATTTAATTTTTAAATCAGTTTTAGAAAGTTTTTACCATATATGGATTTTTTATTTATTTTTTGGGTTTTTTGGTTTTCTTAGGCAACGCACTAACATAAGTTAAATGCATAGAATTGATTTTTGTCTTCATGTATATATAAGCCGAACTCAAGAATGTTATATATATTATATGTATAGTATGTATGTATACAGGGGGGAATTTCGCTATAGAAAGAAAAATAAAAAGGTACAAAAATATGAAAATAGGAAGCTAAATAAAAAGACAACATATATGCGATTTTTTAAAGATACTGTAATCAATTCAATTTCCAATAATTGTTTAGTTTTCTTGACCCCTATTTTTTGGGGGGCCGGGGGGATGGGAGGATGGGGGGGGAGAGGAAACAGTCGAGAATACGTCATCCTCCACGAGAATTCCGCTTGATGAGAAAAAAAAAACTTTGGGAAATTTTTGAGAAAAAAAAAGATTTTTGTGGATTTTTTCTTTTGTTTTTTAGGCTTTTTTTTTTGAACCTTTTTTTTGTATAGGAGATTAGGAGCTGTAAACAAAATTTTTAGTTTTTTTTTCTGAAAACTAAAATTACTTCAAATTTTTATAATGGAAATATTGAAATCGAAATATTTGTAAATGGGGTTTTCGAATTAAATTCAAGATTTATAAAAACGATTTTTTTCGTCTAAGTTTTCAATAAAAAATAAGTCTTTATTTTTCCCCCTTTTTTTTGTTTCCCGTTTTGAGAACTTATGTTTTCATTTCATGTGTTTTTGTTTCGTGTTTTTTATATTTTTTTTTGCTCTCGTTTTTTTCTTTGCCTTTCTTTTTGCATTACAATTTTGACAAATTTAATCTCTCAGTAATATTAATTCATTGACTCGAGGGATCTAGGAATTAAAGTACAAAAGCAGCTGCACTAACTGCCGAAACCTTTACCTGCCTTTTCTTTTTTGTAACTAAAATCTTTTGAAAAAAGGAAAAAGAAAATAGAAAATAAAGAAAAGGAAAAGGAAGAAAAGAGTAAAAAGGAAAAAAATGAAAAAAGACAAAAGAAATAGAGAGAGAAAAGTGAAAAGAGAAAAGAGAAAAAAGAAAAAAAAGAAATGGAAGGTTCTCTACCTAGAGACACTAAAATGTTTAGAGGACTGACGACCAAAAAGGTACGGTACAGTACGCCGTGTATTGTTATAAAGCAACCTTTTTCCGCCAGTTAAAACGTTTTTTCTCAGAACACACTTGCCAGATTGTTTATCCGACGGCTGCGATTGAAAGGCAGGATTCTCACCTTTCGATTGGGTGTCTCCAATCAAAAATCGGATTGGTGTGCGCCGAGAAAAGACGTTTTAAGTGGCGAAAAATACATTTAAATATTCGGGTAGTTAGTCCGACGGTTGCGATTAAAAGACAAGATTTCTTATCTTCCGATTGGCATTCTCGAATCAGAAAGCCGACAGGTGTGCCCTCAGAAGATGTTTTCATTGGTGAAAAAAACATTAATTTTTTTTTTCTCCAAACATGCTTGTCAATTTTCAATCCGACGGTCCGATTGAAAGGGAGAAATCTCACCTTCCAATTGGCAGTCGCCAATCAAAAATCGTAGAAAGTGTGCGCGAAAAAAAGGTGTTTTGTGTGTCGAAAAAATCGAGCCGTAGATCGAAACAGTCGACAGCATTCCTTAGACTTATGGATTTTTCCTTTTTTACAATTTAAAAGGTTTTTATCAGCCATTGTCAATAGATCTCTATTGGAAACATTTAGATCCTGTTTCCCCAAACTACGTGTTAAAAAGTTAAAATCTATTACTACCATATAATACGCACATATAGTACGAACAAACGACTTATATGCTATACCATTTCCAACTCTTCGCACTCATTAAAAACTTTCAACTGCGATGCGAACCCACACGTGCGGAATCATCATTCTCCCACACTATCCTCCCAAAACGTTTCCCGCCAAAAGATATAAAAAGAAGAAATTGCAGCGTTTCAAGTATACTTACCTGGGCGGGGTCAATCTGTGATCAGGAAAGCAGATGTCCTAGAGCCAGGCGCGCCATTGCACTACGGCGGGCCAACGCTCTAACACGCCGGTATTCCCGGTGATGTACGTCATAATTTGTGACAGAGGGGGCCTGCGCTTGCGCGGCCCCTACAACAAAAAAAAATATGGATAAAAATTATATAATACATTAATCATTTCTACTAGCCGAAGTGAATTGACGCATTGAACATAGTGTTTTCTCTTCTTCAGAAGAATCTTTGAGTACATTGTACTTCTATCAGAATGTAAAGCCATCTAAAAAGGAGAGATTCTTTCACCCTACGGACAGTGGGTTTCAATAGAAAACTGGACGTCTGTGCACGTAGAAAATATATTTTTAAGAGGCAAAAAGAACATTGGCGGTAACAGCGACACACAGTTGTAGCGTGGCCATTTCATAGCGGCATACTAGTAAATAATTTGGAAAAAAGCGAGAGTTTATAACAATTAGGTGTTGGAAAATCGAAAATTATAGTGGTTGTTGCTGATAATGACACATGGTGTACTACAATACAGATAAAAATGGACAAAAATGAAATACCCATAGATGTCCAATTCGTACGGATTTTGATTTTTTTCCGAAAACTACGTAGTATTCGCTTGTTTCGTAAATTTCGTACGTTTCACACTGTACGGAAAATTGTACGGACATTTTTGAAAAAAAAGAAAAGTTGCGTCATTTGCGCGCGCGTATTTTTATCTGTCCTCCAGTCCGTCTTCAAAAGGAAGCCGCCATTGGATAAGCCATAAATTCCGCCGCTCGCCGCTAGTTCGTTACACTTTTCAGTTTTTTAGGGTATTGAATATTTCAAATTTTTAAAATTTGAAAGTAAAAAAAAAGTACAAATTTTACGACGAATTTTATAAAATTTGAAATTGTTTTATCCGCACAGTAAGTAGTAATCGTTAGTTTACTCCGTGCGTTTTATGCGCATAGGACATCTATGGAAATAACTGAGCATGAATAATAGAGTTCGATTCTTAGGGTGGCGTTCCATCAGGAAATTCTGTAATCGTACGAACAACATTACAGAATGCAACATTTTTAACGTTGTTCTCTCGCGCAGAGTGTGTAATCCACGTGCTCAGAAATGAGTGGTACCACGTAAGATAAGATCGTATATTGAAAATCGTCAAATATTTTTTACACCGACCAACTTCAACTCGAAATCTTCATTTGCATACCATGTACGTGCGGACCTGGGCATCGTACCACACACATTTTGTACTCTTCGCAAACGCTTGTCAGATGCCAGCTCATTATTTTTAGGGTATCTTCTTTTTCGCGTGACGAATGAGTGCTTCCACAAATAGTGTGACGAATGGCCGGTAACAAAAATAGCGCGACGAAAGCTCGTTACGAGATCACTTTCGTGATTTCTGTTGAATTTTTGAATGTATATATCATGTGCGAAATTTTTCGATTTCCGTTGGTTGCCGCCTTGACACGTACATTCATTATCCAACGTGTCGCGGCTCAATTTTTTCTGTAAATGGTGATGTACCTCCTCGAGGTACATCACCATTTACAGAAACTTTCGAAGCGAATGCTTCGCGGAAAAAAATCCAACGGTCACTGTTACCTCCCAGACCTTTGGAGAATATTGGCTAGATTCTCTATAATGTTGTTCGCGTATAAAAACAAAGTAAGAGGTACGGCGTAGTACGGAGAGGTCCAAATTTCTGTAAACAACCTCACTTTTCGTCTGATGGAACGCCACCCTTACTCCGGCAAGTGGTAAGTCTACAAAATTCATACGGACTTAATTACGAATTGACGACAGGTACAGTATAGGTTCGTTACAATTTTCCCTGGTGTGGTGTACCGTGGCTTCCCACCGTTTGAAATGCGACGTAAGTTCACCACTGACAAGATACACCGTGCATCGTTATTAGTGTCAAAGTTTAAATAGTGTGGAAGTAAATATACCGTCATTGACGCTAATTAACAATTAAAAAAAAAAAAAGGTGTATTCTAATTTCGGCGTTTATGCTGATTTGGGAACAACAAAAATGGAATATTCGCTGTACGATTATATACATTAATATATGTATCCGTACAAAATATTAAAAATCGTACGCCGTCGTGAAATTTAAATATCCGTACATATAAGA
>JBBHKE010000266.1:37456-60262 GCA_037447655.1 Zygnema cylindricum | reverse complement strand
TACACATTTGTCCAATTTTCAATTTAAGACCGCCATTCGTAAGCTGAGAATACAGCCTTTCAATCGCAACCGTCAGATCCACAATCCGACATGTATGTACGGATAAAAGAAGTTTTAAGAGACAAAAAAAACATACACGCTAAAAACGATCGACGGTGTACTGATCTTCCAATAATGTCTCGCCGCGTGTCTGACTTCATAGGTGGGACGCTCCGCCTTGTAGTCGGGAGGCTTCTGTAATTGTACGAAAACGTTACTTGCATCTTAGTTAGGGCGTTTCCCCATGTGTTCAAGTAAGGGTTTTTTTCCGTCGTTTTCACAGAAAACGGGACTTGTAACGAGAAAATATTACACCGTACGAAAAATGGGCAAAAACACAAGTACATTTTGCGTCTTCTTGGAACTTGGAGGGTACAGCAATTTGGCGTTATTATCATGGCGACCCACTTCCACCTCATCTTCACACTTGCACTAGAATCAAATCGCAACCTGATTTTTATCAAAATACTACCCTATTGACGAATAGAAAACTTGTATTGAACGTGTCAAACATTTTCAAAAAAAATTGCACGAAGGAAAGTACACGCTATTTTTTTCACTCCTCGTCACGCGCGTGCACATAGGAAAATGACAAACATGTACGGAAAAAAATTCGCAGGGGTCGCGGACCTCCACTTTCCTTCATGGGTCCTTTGCAAAATTTACGGCGTCCTCGTCTCTCCCCCTCTTTCTCACTCGACCACTCCTCTTTCTCTCATATTTACACGAGATGCAGCAATAATAGTATAAAATGAAAGGTATATTTTTTTTTATATTTTTTGAATATTTTTTGTCTAAGTTTGATGGCATTTCGAATGATAAAAGATAAGAAAACGAAATCGGGAAGCCATGGCGGAAAATGTACGTACTGATGACGCCACATGGTAGCATGACTTCGCTATGTCACAAAACCTTAAACATCTACAACGTCACAAAAACCTCGACGTCTACAATCGTCGCCGTTTTTAGGAAGTTTCGTAGTTTTGTACTCGTCTACATTTCGTTTCGAAGACTGTCGCACATTTTGTAGACGTCTACAATTTGTTAGATTTCCTAGAAATCGGGGCTTCAGTATGTCCCATACTAGGGAAAAGTGAGTTGGCTAGGACTCGAACCTGGGACCTCTGACTTGAGCTGTCAGCGCACTAACCACTGTGCCACCAGCTCGATGTAGAGCCTGGCGGGTCCGTACCTATTTCTTTTTAGGCGGGTTCAAGTGTGACGTATCACATTCTACCCCGTATTGAACCGGCATTCACGTGCCAATCCAACACCCCCCCTCACGGGAAGGCCGGTCACACCATCCGCAATCCCGCTCGCTCCGATACCATGTTAGATTTCCTAGAAATCCGGGATTCGGTATGTCCCATACTAGGGAAAAGTGAGCCGGCCAGGGCTCGAACCTGGGACCTCTGACTTGAGCTGTCAGCGCACTAACCACTGTGCCACCAGCTCGATGTAGAGCCTGGCGGGTCCGTACCTATTTCTTTTTAGGCGGGTTCAACTGTGACGTATCACATTCTACCCTGTATTGAACCGGCATTCACGTGCCAATCCAACACAATTGTCACACATTCGAAGTAATGAACGCAAAAGTAACGATTGACATAGGCACACTTTGAAAAGTACACCGTAAAATCGGCGCTAAAATCCAAAGTAACGTTTCAAAGTTTCGGTTACATTGGGACACGCCCTAAGCCATCTTGCAGTCTGTTGTGTTCGGACTTGCGTGGTACACCGCGAATCGTTATTAGCCTTATGTACGCTATATCGGCACCCCAAAATTTTGACATTGATACCCGAAATACAGTGAATGAATCTAATTTATCTTTGACGTTAATTATGGTTCAAGTAAATTAGCGTCAATGGTAATACCGTACTGGATTCATGAATAATGTGGTGTACGGAAGTAGTTTGTTCGTACAACAGTGTACTTCGTTACCAAAATTTGTCCGGAAATTGTTGTTAACTTATGTCGGTCGCATACAAAGCTGCGTTTAGAAAAACAATGGAGTCGAGTTTGTAAAATAGGCGTTCGCATACATTCAGACGTTCGTTTTTGTGTGTGACAGTGTGAACGGATAACATGTGCACATGCTAAAAACTGTCCATATTACGTAAACGTAGTGTTGCATACTTACACATGTTGATAGTCGCGGAAAGTTAAGTCTAATACGGTGCCTTTTTAACTCTATTTGAGATCCTGCGAGATTATTAGAGTATACATTTACTCTATAAAAGGGTTAAAAGGAAACATACGGTAATACCAGACCTTTAAACGAAAGAGACGCTTATTAGAGTTAAGTTTGACTTTAAAATGGGATATGTTTCACAAAACGACAACAAATTAGTGTCATATTGTGTAAACATTAGAGTGACGTTACAAAATTTAGAATTGAAAAAACGCGGCGCCTTGAAAACGAGAACTGATAACAAACCAACGGCATATGCAGACAAAAAACAAAAAAAAGATTTTGCGGTCAAACAAATCCCAACCACACCCTCATTTCCCGGCGGCAGGCTTTTGAATCTCGCAGATCCATTTTTACACGATGTCGCCATTTTTTGGGCAGGATGCGGATCATCGCCTCACCGCCTTGCTTAGTCTTGCGGCATCCAATAATGTATACCTCTTTTTAGGGTTTACAACACTAGTAGGGTAGACTGTAATATGGCGGAACAACAAGGAAGTCCGATCCAACATCGTCGCTATATTTTTCCGAGATTATTAGGAAATCATTGGTAAGTGCGCATCTCAGTATGTTTATTCATCTCTCCTGCGCTCTCTACCTCCTTATTCTTCCTCATTAATTATTTCTTCCTCAATATCCCTTAACTTCTCCCTCTACGAATTGTCCATCTCCCACATTTTTTCCCATTCCCTTTCCTTACTCTTCTCTCCCACTCTCTTCTTCCCACTCTCTCTCTGTCGTATATCCTTTCTCTGTTTTTCTTTCTGACTCGTTTTTTCCCCATTTTACTCTCTTTTTCGTTCTGTGTCCCTCTTAGTTCGTCTCTCATTAACTCACCGGTAAATCTTCCCTCTTAAATATTTGCTCATCCTTCGACACTTGTTTCTCTCTCATCATTGCTCTCCATCCTGTTATCTAACTCTTTCAATCTATCATTTTTCATTTCTCCCCACTTGTGTCTCTCGTGCCCTCTCTGATTTTTTGTCACTCCCTCTTTCATATTATCTCCCTTCTTGCCCCTTGGCCTTATTTATCTCCCTGATCGTTAACCATCCACCATCACTTTGTCGCTATGTCTCCATATATTTCATTGGAATCCCCGAATATAACATACTCTTTTAGTCTCTCTCTCTCTGTCCCTCTTTTTCACGTTATATTTGTCAAGCCCATATACCCCCTACGAATCCGTTATCTTTATATCTTTTTTATATTTTGAATTGTCATCGACAATGAACTTATATCTGATTGCCTGTTGTATTGGAGAGCACCTTGCGGAATCATACGATCGTGAGGATGAAGAAAAAATCATATTGAAGTTATTCGACCATACGAAAGCGCATGGAATATACCGTGAGGAGCTTTTCATGGATCTATACTTGTTATCACAAATCGTTGATACTTAGTGTGTGTAAAATACGAGGGTTTTAAAGTTTTGTAAAGCGGATTTCCGAGCTAGAAGCATAAACGTTAAGAGTTAAATACTATTTAGAGCTTTTGGCTATTATAGATTAATATGCCCTAGATAACTTTTTGTTTTAGTTTAATGTTGTAAAAAGAGTTTATCATGATATATAAATTTGGTATTTATATTCCCATTGTTGTTAATGAATGATTTTTTGTGTCAACTTTTTATAAAAATCTTATTCATTGTGTGTTTTTTTTATTGCTTTCATGTTGTTTCGATGACATTATCACATTTAAATATGTTAAATGTACTTGGCATTTTTTCGTTTGTGAATCATATGTAAATGCTAAAAACATGACTTCTTTTATTTTACTTCTTGCAGCGTATCTTTCTTGATCTTTGCTTTTCCAACCCGGAATACTTTGGTTTCATTTTTCACTACTATTTTAATGGTTTCGGTCTACTTTTTATGTGTTTTTTTGATATAGGAAAAAGCCTCTAATTTGGTCATAAACATAACAATATCCATGTATATGAAAACTGAAACTTCATGAACCAGCGACGAAACAACCTCGGCGCTGAAAAGCTATTAAAAGAGATAGAAACATAGTAACAAAGGCTTCTATGATTTGAATTCAACGACTTTAAACTCTCTGCTTTGTCGAAGATGATAAGAAAATTGTTTTGTCCCTGGATTTCTGTCTAGCGACGAAACACCCTTTGTTTTCTCGGAGATGATGATGAAGTTGTGTCGCTGGATTTCCATTTAGCGACAACACAGCCTCTCCTTTGTTAGATATGATAAGAAAGTATTTTCGCCGCTGAATTTCCATGCTGCGATGACATGTTCTCGTCGCTGAAAGGGCAACCATTACTAAGTGCGATGAATATGCTGTTTAGAAAACTAATAATTTATCAATTTCCGAGAAGGATGACCAACAAACGACGAAGCATAGTCGTCGCTGATTAGGGTAGGATGTACATTGCAACAAAATATATAATTCCATATCAAAAGCACACTCAAATTTTGAACACCATATTAACAACATCTGAAGGTAAATACATAAGAATTTTTCATAAAAACCGAAATTGTATTATCCCATAAAAAAACCATACACACATACGAAATCTGTTTTATCCTATGAAGTCAATGAATACTGGACTCCATGAACTGTGTAGATTAATCTCGCACAAGTTTAACTGCGTTTCCCACTCTATATTTAAACTACCATTCCCAATCTAATATATAAAAACAAAAAAACAATAGGCGGTTATAGAATATCTTAAAAACTCGCTGCCGCTCATCCCACTCTCGTTGAAAATGCTATCTTGTTGACTGTCGGCATCTTCAATATTTTGGAGGAATTACCTTGCCCTCGGGCAAAGAGGTTCCACAACCTCGCCTTTGAAGTGGTTGCGATATTTGTTGATTATGCCTTGCAAAAGTTGTGTGAGCATGTCTTCTTCCCACCTTCCGTCACGTAAAGACAAGCCACATTGAATCATTGCTTTTCTCGCATAACTCATCCCGTTTTTGTCCCTCGTCGCATTAACCTCTCCAATAGAGTCCCTTGCCAATCTTAGAAAAAATGCTTTATCGGGTCTAACCAATTTCCTGGACCATCCACGACTCGAAGGTTTAGCCCATTGACCGTTCTCAATTCCTTTCGCCTTCCAACTGTCCCAAATGCGACTCCACAAGTCATTAATTTTAGAAATCACGAAAGAGTATGCCGGTTAAACAAGATGCGTTGCATTAGGTGGAAAATAGTGTAGCACGGTGTTTTTGGCCTCTAGAACTCGTTCCAACTCATCGGGCGTGTTGTGACCACGGTAGTTGTCCAGGAAGAGAATTTTTTACGTCCATCTCGATCCCCTTGGTAAGACATTGCCTCTTCGACCCATTGTGGGAACACCGTTTTATCACTTCAAACCTTCGGACCAGTCCGGTAACAAACACCTGCAAAGATATATAATAAACCAAAAAATGAAAAAAAATAACATTTTGTATTGCTTGCTTACATTCCCATTAGAGGGAAAGCAAGCTACGTGTACCATAAGTAGCTTAAAATAGGAGTCATTGTTTGAGATAAGAGATGTTAGAGATTTAAAGAACAAAAAATTCCTTATTTTGTAGTAGGAGAATGGGGGGGGAGGTATGAAAGGTCAATGTAGATAGATATAGATAAAAAGATGAAACAAAAAAACATAGATAGAGAGAAATAGAGAAACATTCATCAAAGACAAAAAGACATAAAAAAAAATGAAAACATTAAATGAGGAAGAAAAAACACACTCGGGACGTTGTTCGGTAAACCTTGTATCGGGTAATTTCTGCCACGATCTGTAAAAATTATCATTGGGTTTTTGATACGAGCGTTCACCCGTCCACTGATTCGCACCATGAGAGTCATGGATTCACCTCCTCCGGTGACGTCGGCGTATTTCACCACATCATCCCCTGGAAACCCCAAAGTCTTTCTATTATCGGTGTTGACGATCATGTGAGTTTCATCCATGTTTTCCATAGGGTCTTAGGTTGATATGTGGTATACTTACCAGAACCGAAACAAACTTAGTTCTTTTTAGTATATGTCGTTGAGTAAGGAACACAACGAAAACAAAACATAATAAAAAAAAAGAGACATCATTATACTATATTTGTAATGGAAAGAGACTCACCGGATTAAAACCCCCGCTTCAGAACGCCCATGTGGAAGGCTACGGTATGCTCAATGTATTCCTCTTTCTCGAGACTACATTGTAGTTTCCACTTTTGTGCACGCACAACGATGTTGTGCTTCTCTTGACACCTTTGCACCCACCTTTTATTGATGATTGGATGTATTTAGGACCCGTGATTGTTTAACCATTCCCGGCAGTACTCTTTCCTCCTTTCTGTTATTTTGTCCCAAGCGATGTCCCCGAGAATTGAGGTGGACATCTTCATACCCACTTTTTTAAAACGTTCAAAATCTGAAAGCAACTCCTTGTGTATAACACTCACCCAAGCGGCTTCCTTCCTTCCTCGTCCCGGCAAAGCTTTGGTAACCGCCACTGATCTCGTCCCAAAACTAGAAGTAGAGAACGTCCGGGTTGTCTCTCGTATTCCGTCAAGCGTGGACCTCCTCTCCACCCACCATCGCTTGGCCTTTTGGTACCCTGTAAAAAATAAACAATGTCAAAAGACACAATGAGTTTCTTTAATGGAAAGCCATATAACAAATTGAAACGACTCTAAAAAGAAACGGAAATATTGAACGACGAAGTGTCGCTGTCGCAGATTCAGCAACGACAGAAGCTCGTCTTTATATCTTCAAAGTTATTATTTTTTTCATCAACACCGTTGATACGTAGTCAGTTGTCGACCACCAATGAGAAATCCTCACTTCGTCGACGAACCAGCGACGACCCTGTCTTATCGTAAAGCCGGGAAAGAGGATTATTAAACACAATGACGACATCAACAAAACCAAATGTATGACTTAAAGTTGAATTTACATGCATTCAGTGAAAAAATGGGAGAGAAATATTAAATTCACACTTATATAATAAATAAATAAAAACAACAAAACATTGTGGCACGTAATGTAGGCTTAGGGGTAAATCGGGATACCTCTCTTTTGAACGAAGGCCATGAAAACAACTCTCATCATCTCCCATCAACGTCGCCTAATACTAGCAAGCTCTCGAGATAGATTGTTAATTAGGCGACGAACCGATATCATCGCTATTTCTTAAGCCTCCAAACGACGATTGAGATTTTAAACTTCATTCCTCAATTGTTATACTTCCGGTGGTGAAGGGCGCTCATCGACATGTGGGACCCTCGAAATTTCCTAAAGATACGTACGCCTCACTTGCACATTTCGAAAGTGTTGTAAAACCGCACTTTAAGCCTCTAAAAAATCCTTTAGCTTCGGAGTACGAATTGCAAGACGTAGAATGGTGAATAACCATGGGTCCTAAGGGTGATATTGCCATATTAATTTCGGCACATCAATTTTGAATCCAATCGGTCGACGTACAATCCATGTGAAACATTCATCATTAGGTTGAAAATGCCTAATGTATGGGAAATTTGACACACGGTTGTATGATGCGATGCGCAACCATGTTGGGTGGGCGGGGACATCCGAAGGGATGTCAAGAATTTTAGGGACGGGGTTCAACCACCGGTCAATAGGACGAGCCTCCCCATTACGCCAATAGTCCGGCTAATCCTCGACCTGTATGTAATGGGCAACGGTTGGTTGCAAGCCATCCATTGCCTTATCTCCGACGTGAGGCGAGAAAAACCAATCGTGTTTTTCCTCTCGAATTACCACATCACGCTCGGCCGTAAATTGAGGTCTTTGTACCACCACGAGAGCTCTATCACGGTTTGGTGATGGTGGAAACGACACAACCTCGTCTTCGTCTCCATATTCTTCCTCCATGCGTCTCTCCTGGCTCTTCAAGGATTGCTGGTCTTAGGTTGAGGGATTGTCGTCGTATTTCGTCATCGGAATGTCCGACGATTCGGTTTCTTCCTGTACTTCCTCCTCTTCTGCAGGCTCTTCCCCTTCCTCTACAGGCTCCTCCGACGCAGTTCGAGAGGGTTCGTACTATTCGTCTACTTCCTTACCCCCTTCTACTTTGCGGACACCTTATTCGTCTGCTCCAATCCCTTCATCTGGTAACTCCCCCTCCGGCACACTTCCCCTTACTACCCTTTCTGTTTGCGTCCCTTCCCTCCCCACCGTCTCTGTTTCCTCGATCTCATCTATTTCAGCACCCGATAACTCCCCCTCCCTCAAAACCAACTCCATTCTAACCCTTTCCCTACTACCCTTTTCCAGTTCCACCCTATTCCCCAACACTCCTCCGATTGCAACCCCTTTCCTCTCTAAGTTCTCCCCTCTAGGTATAGGACCCCCGATCTCAGTTGCCGCTGGTAGTGGACAATATCGCCGCCGAATGGCAGAGCGAAGTCGTTTGAATGGTCGTCGGCCGCTCTCCATTGAAAAAAAAAACTGTTGGCTAACAAAAAACAAAACAAATACACAGTTAGGGGAGATAAAAACACCCTAAAAGACGTAGTAAACGTCCACTGTTCACAATTGGAAAATTGAACCATTGGCCGTGCATGTTATAAACCGACATTCAAGCAACCACACAATGTCATCAAGAGCTCGACTGTATTCGAGTTTCCTAATATTGAATCGACGAAACAACGTTGTCGCCTGCGAATTACATTCAATAATACCAACGCTGGATTGTCTGAACTGATGTTGTCGGTGGTTTAGTCGAAACGACTAACCACTGTCGTCCGTCATTCACACTTTTGACCTAACGAGGTATCCTCATCCATTCAATTATTTTGTCGTACCCATCATTGAAGCTACGACATGATGTCGTCGCATACACCGCGACAAATACCTGTCGTTGCTAGTACGCTGTCCCCATAAGGAGATCACAAGATACGCGGAAAATAATATTAAAATATAACAAAACAATGCATGCCAGTCAACAACATAGAAAGACACGCACTAATGGAGAGTTAGTGAGAAGTCGGGATATAGATTGAGAGGGAAAGGCGACGGTCCAAAATATTACTATACAAATAATTTAAAACCATAAACAAAATTAAAATATATCAACGCATTGTGAATGGGAATAATAACAGAAATGGAAAGATGCAACGAAACCAATTATAAATGGGAGAACGTTTGCTTGAAATGGCTTACTTGTATCGTACACTCCGGTAAAATGCTCGGAAAACTTCTTTGTTGTCCTTGGAATGAGTTCAGTCGAGCCGTTATTTTTTTAGTCCTTCAACATCCAGTTTATTACTCGCATCCGAGTTGCCTTAGTCGACACGTGTTGAACCTTACGGTGGGACACACGTCCTCTCGTGTTGGCCGAGGACGGAAAAAACCCTTCCACCATGGCCGCCGGGTCAACCGAGGTTTCAACTTTCGCCTCACTCTCTTCCTCGTTCGGAAATGCGTTTTCCTCGTCGTTCCTCTCGTTTTCTTCGTTTTGTTCAGTCTGAGCGTTATGGGGATTGTTGTTGTTATTGGCACGGTTGGCACCCCAAATTATATTAAGGATCCACATAATTTCAAAGACTTAATATCACTATAAAAAATAGAAGTAAGAAAAGACGAAAAGGAAGAAAATGGCAACCCAAGCAAACGAGGAAGAAGTAGCGATAGTGTCATTGTCATTATCACAAATGCATTTATATAATCCACGAGATGTAAGTGAAAGTGAATTTGCTCGGTAATAATGGAGGGATTTGCCATTTTATTTTTTTCGTTTAAAATTCAAATTTTGAACTTTAGCAACGCTTTCAATTTAAAAATATTTCAAAACGCGGGAATAGAAGCGGGATCACATAAAAGTTGGTTCAAAATTGCCAAAATATTTCAAAACTTATGTCGTCGGTGTAATGTTGATAGCACCATGGAAACACCTCCAGCTTACATGTTGCATGGCAAAAAGATGATGGGAAAAAATGCAGCGTCGTAACCCCGACAATCGGTTGTTCTAACGTCATCTATGAAACGCGACCAGCTTTAGGAATGCCTGGATGGTAAACATACCACGTATTTTCGACAACAACTAATGATAATCTTACGACGGCGCCTGATCAGCTTTCGTCGTTGAATTACCGCCAATTATAATTAACATGTATCCTAATAAGTGGTCTTTTTCGTTTTACGTTCAATTATAATTAATAGTGATACTAATAAGAGGTTTTTTTACGTTTGATCTAAGTAAACGCATCCTTATTAGTCTTATGTCCCAATATTACAATGCATTTATTATAATAAAGTATCCCACCGTGCACTTTATTAAGGTTAATGGGTCCTTATTTAACGCCGTACAACGTTCGTTCACCCCGCGAACGACAAGGAAATAAAAATCAATCACTGAGTTCAATGTACA
This sequence comes from Zygnema cylindricum, assembly GCA_037447655.1. NCBI lineage: Eukaryota > Viridiplantae > Streptophyta > Zygnematophyceae > Zygnematales > Zygnemataceae > Zygnema > Zygnema cylindricum. Next base: position 49,690 of record JBBHKE010000266.1, on the reverse strand, counting down.
TTATGTAAAACAAAACGTAAACATGTAATACCCTCTGTTATAGTTTCGTTGATTATACAACACATATCTGAACTGAATGAACATATTAAAATTGTAGGGTTACGTAGCACTATAACGTAACTGCGTTTTACAACCTGATGCATGGAATCTACTTTATGATGCGACAATGTACGTTTCGCCCTATGTTGTCCTCGCACCTTTTTTACTGATATCATTCACCGCTTGCGAAACATTCGCTTAATAGAATCATGAATGAACTTAAATGAAAGTACATAAAACCGTACGTTTCGACGGTTTTTATTTGTACCTATTTTAGTGTATAATTATGAACGGCTTAATGATCGTATATCCGCAAACCCAAAATAGAATTATGGATTTTTACACTGGAAGGACTCGCCGTCGTACGGATTGTCAGAATTTGTGCTTCCACCTATTTTAACGTATATGTTATGACGACGGATCATGTATACCTAAATCAGCGTTATGGAGAAATTACAATTAAACATTTTTTTGAAAATGGGATCGATACACAATTTAGCGTAAATGACACTAATTCTTTATTCACACTGATAATTTTTATACGCTAACAATGATTCACGGTGTACACCGTGAATCGTTATTTAGCCTTTATGTACTCTATATCGGCACCCCAAAATTTTGACATTGATACCTTAAACAGAATAAATTACACTATTTAAGAACATGGACCATGATCTGCCACGTCTCCAGGCACTAAATTAGAATCAGGGTGGCGTTCCATCAGATGAAAAGTGAGGTTCTTGACAAAAATCGGGGCCCCTCCGTACCACGCCGTACCTGCTATTTTGTTTTTACACGCGAACAACATTACAGAGAATCTTGCCAATATTCTCCAAAGGTCTGGGAGGAAAGAATGACCGTTGGATATTTTTTCGTGAAGCACGGCCCCGGCAGCCCCCCCCCCCCCTCGGTATTGCCTACCTCGCTCGGCAGCGAAGGGGGAGGGGGGACAAAGGAGCGCGGTGTTGGGCCGCAAGCAAACTGAATATCTCTCACTTGAAAGTATTCAGTAGTCAAGTTTACAGTCTTGACACAGATAAGAAAAACTGGAAATTAGATGCTAAAGGGAAACGGGGATATTTTGTGGGATATGATGAGGATGTCAAGGGATATAGAGTCTATGACTTAGCTAAATAAGATATCATTCTGGTAAAACATCGAGTTGTCATGAATGAAGGGAAGTCTTTTGATCCCTTCAAATACGCTAAGAAAATCAGAATCAGTTTTGAGTCCGAGAGTGAGGAGGACTTAGATCTTCTCAGAAAGGACACTAGTGAAAACATGATTGCAAATCCAAGGGAGATAAAAGATGGGGGAGATATACCGGAATCCCCTCATATAACTACACACTTTGAGGAGAGAGAGGAAGAGGAGTCAGAACCGGTTTCCATGGATAGGGGAGCTGATGAGACAGTGCGGAGGAATACAAGACTTCCCTCCATTCTAGCTTTGGACTTTGAGGGAGGACGAAGGAGCAGCAAAAGGCTTCAAAAAAAACAGGCTGCTCACAAGGTAACAAAGCTTTCTCACCCAAATGAGCCTCAGTCATACTTGGAGGCAATGGACAGTCCGGAGAAAGAGAGATGGGTCAGAGCCATAAATGATGAGATGCCCTCAATCATGGAGGCAAATACTTGGGAGCTGGTGGACTCTCCACCTGATAGAAAACCTATTTGCTATAAATGGGTATTTAACCTGAAACTAAATCCAGATAATACCATTGAGAGATATAAGGCTTGGTTGGTGGCAAAGGGGTTCACCCAAAAAGAAGGGATAGATTATTAGGAGGCTTTTCCTCTAGTGGTTTGGTTCCCATCTGTAAGGATTCTCCTTAGTCTAGCAGCAGCGGAAGACATGGAAATTCACCAGATGGATATCAAGACCGCTTTCCTCAACGGTGAACTAGAGGAAGAAATCTTTATGCAACAACCAGAGGAATTTATAAAGGAAGGAGAAGAAACCAAAGTCAGCTGGCTCATAGAGTCCTTATATGGACTAAAGCAGGCTCATAGACAATGGAACAAGAAACTAGATGAGTTTCTCACCGGTCTGGGATATATTCGGATCCCTTTTGACAATTCTATTTATATGTTTGAGGATGAGAATGGTGTGATTTTTATTGCAATTTATGTGGATGATTTGCTGGTATTGAAAAAGTCTATGGAAAAGATAAAGGCTAAAGAAAGATCTTAAAAGTAGATTTGACATGAAGGATTTAGGGGAGGCTAAATATATTATGGGAATTCAAATTGAAAGGGATAGGGGGAAGAGGATAATCAGACTTCCTCAGAAAGAGGCTATAGGTAATATGTTGGAGAAATTTCTGATGGAAAATGCTAACAGTTGTACCAATCCCATGGACTTCAAGAAAGTAAGTGATGGGAGTGTAGAAGGAGGAGTGATAATGCTGGATGGTCAGATGAGTCCAGAAGAGAGGCATTTTATGTAGTCTATTCCTTACAGACAGGTTGTAGGATGTTTGATTTACTTTATGAATTGTACCAGACTTGACATAGCTGCAGCAGTTGAAGTCCTCAGTAAGAGTCTTAATGATCCCAGAAAGAGAGACTGGGAGGCAACCAAGAGAGTAATGAGATACCTGGTGGGAACTAGGATTTTGAGGTTGCATTTGGGAGGGGAGCACACTGACATCACTACTTGGAGTGATGCCAGTTATGGGGATGCACCTATGAGAAGATGCACTTCTAGGTATGTATTGTATGTGGGAGAAGGTGCTTGCTGTTGGAGCAACAAGCAACAAAAGGTTGTTGCCCAGTCCAATATGGAGGCTGAGTACATGGCCTCTTGTTAAGCTGTGAAAGAGTTGATGTGGGTGAAGTCTTTGTTGCAAGAATTGGGGTGCATGAAGTGTTTTGTGATAATCAGACTGCAATTTGCAATTGTAGCCAATCCAAAATATCATTTCAAAGCGAAGCATATGGACATAAGATAGAGTTTTGTGAGGGAAAAGGTAGAAAATAAAATTGTGAATTTGGTGTATAGGAGTGATGGGGAAATGGTGGCTGATATGATGACAAAGCCTGTGCCATCTCCAAGCTAAAGTACTATAGAGAAAAGTGTGGATTAAAAGAGAAACTAGAATTAGACTAGAAAATAAGGGGAGTGTTGAAATCACTAAATTTAGGGGAGGTGTTTTCTAGGTCTAAATTAAAATAAAGAAAGGAAAAAGAAAGCACAGGCAGCCTGCCTCCACCTTCTCTCTCTAGCCCCCATACTTGTTGTAGTCACTGAAGGAGAGAGAGGGCGGTGGAGCTATGGCTGCCTTAGCTCCATAGGCAGGGCTTAAAAGTGACCTAAGTCATTCTCAACCAAAAAGGTTGAGTCCGGCAGGACTCGAACCTCCGACCGGTAGGGCGAGGCGTAGCCGTCAACCCTTACCAGTCTGTCGTAGTAGTCCGTTAGGATAGTTAAGGTTTGATAGCTATTTAAACAATAGATAGGCGACTAATCCGATTAACGGAATAGAATACATAGAAACTAGTTGGAGTTTTTAGTGCGCACGAGACAAATGTACCGGACATTTGTTTTTGAACGGCTATCGCTTAAAGTCGGTTTTGATCCGACGCCCAGCACCATCGCCGAGATCCCGAAATGGCCGCCTTGGCGGTTTTCGGTCGTTAGATGACCTGGCGAAACGTGGCACGATGTCATTGAGAATAGGAAATCCCGGAGAACATGAGGACAAGTCCGAAGCAGACAGGCGTCCACTCCATGGCCTTGTCGTACACAGACCGTACAGAAAGTACATCGGTCGTAGTACCTTTCTGTACTGTACAATCTTCTGATTGGTTCCGTACCTCAGTAGATTGAAGTTGTGAGAGGGTTTAGGACTTAGTAGATTGAGAAGGTAGCCGCCTCTCTCCCAATAAGTTTGTATAAATATTGGCATCTTGGCCACTCCATAACTAATCGCCTGTTTGGGCGTTTTCAGTAATTCTTTTTGCTGTGGACTCAAGGGAGTCCAGACTGTACAGGGGTGCAGTCAGATTATATATTTGTCTGTTTGGGTGGCAGTTGCTGTAATTGAAAGTGGTTCAGTTAAAAATTACCTAGAGGCTTCCTCAATTTTGGTCCAAATGGGGGACACAGAATTGCACTTCTTCCTCTTCCGTAGGCTCTCCCCTTCCTCTATAGGCTCGTCCAACGCGGTTCACGAGGGTTCGTACTCTTCGTCTACTTTTTTATCACCTTCTACTTCGCAGACACCTTCTTCGTCCGCTCCAATCCCTTCAACCAGTATCTCCCCCTCCGGCACACTTCCCGTTGCTACTTTATCAGTTCCCGTCCCTTCCCTCACCACCGCCTCTGTTTCCTCCATCTCATCCATTTCAGCACCCGATTCCTCTCCCTCCCTCAAAACCAACTCTATTTCAACCCTTTTCCTACCACCCTCTTGCGGTTCCACCTTATTCCCCTACACTCCTCCGGTTGCACCCCTTTCCCTCTCGAAGTTTTCCCTTATAGGTATGTGAACCCCCATTTCGATTGTCGTTGCTAGTGGACGATATCGCTGCCGAATGGCAGAGCGAAGTCGTTTGAATGGTCGTCGGCCGCCCTCCGTTGAAAAACAAAGATTGGTTAACAAGAAAAAAACAAATACACGGTCAACGGAGACAAAAAAACCTTAAAACACGCACTTTTACCCCGGTATTTACTTAGATTGTCCAACTGTGAACGTAGTCCACTGTTCGCAACTGGAAAATTAAATCGTTGGTCCTTCGACTTACAACCCAAAATTCAAGCGACAACACAATGTCGTCGAGCGTTCGACTGTATTCGAGTTTCCCAGTATTGAATTAACGAAACAACGTCGTCGTCCGCGAATTACATTCGAGGATACCAACGTTGGATTGTCCGAAGTGATGTCGTTGGTGGTTTAGTCGAAACGACGAACCACTGTCGTCCGTCATTCGCACTTTCGACCTAACGAGCTATCGTCATCCATTCAATTATTTTGTCGTACCCATCATTGAAGCGACAACATGATGTCGTCGCATACACTGCGACAAAGACACGTCATCGCTAGTACGATGTCGCCATGAGGAAATCGCAAGCCACGTAGAAAATAATACTAAAAAATAACAAAACAATGCATACTAGTCGACAACATAGAAAAACACACACTAATGGTGAGTTAGTGAGAAGTCAGTCTATAGTTTGAGAGAGAAAGGCGACGTTCCAAAATAATACTGTACAAATAATTTAAAAGCACAACAAAATTAAAATATAACAACGAATTGTGAATGGGAATAATAATACAAAAGGAAGGACGAAACGAAATCATTTATTAAATGGGAGAACGTTTGGTTGAAATGGCTTACTTGTACCGTACACTTCGGTAACATGCTCGGGAAACTTCCTTATGGTACTTGTAATGAGTTCAGCTGAGCCGTTATTTTCACAGTCCTTCAACATCGAGTTTATTACTCGCATCCGAGTTACCTTAGTCGACACGTGTTGAACTTTAGGGTGGGAGACACGTCCTTTCCTATTGGCCGAGGACGGAAAAAACCCTTCCACAATGACCGCCGGGTCTACCGAGGTTTCGACTTCCGCCTCACTCTCTTCCTCATTTGGAAATGCGTTTTCCTCATTGTTCCTTTCATTTTCCTCATCTTGTTGAACCTGAGCGTTATGGGGATTGTTGTTGTTATTGCCAGGGTTGGCGCCCCAAATTCTATTAAGGGTCCACATACTTTCAAACACTTAATATTACTTAAAAAATAAGAAATAGGAGCAACCGAAAAGGAAAAAAGTGGCAACCCAAGCAAACGTGGAAGAAGTAGCGATAGTGTCGTTGCCATTATCACAAATTCATTTTTATAAGGGTATTTTCGCATGTTACCGAAACTTAGTCTTGCTACTTTGCTTTTTAGCGAAAATTCTCCGTACAGATTTCAGAGCATTCGGATGTAAACGCAAATAACTTGTCACTTAAAAAAGTGATTACGTAGACATGTACGAAGAATTGTGACAGATGGAAGTGGTACATTAAATGAGACGAAACTTCCACTCGCCTTCAATTTGAGGCGTTTCTCCGCACGCTGTACAATTTTTGTAACTTCATAATGTCCGTACGCAACATTGTCGACGTGTCAAAACCCTGAAATACGTTTCGCTGTCGCACAAATTTGCGGTTTCGTTTACTGTCTTCCCACTTGCCGACAGGTGGCCAGTTTTATTCATTCGCGGTATGTGTGAAGACACGTGTTTTTGAAAGAGACGGCCCCTATACAAAACAGCGTACGGAAAACAGTATGCACAGGCTCCGCGCACAAAAATTGTAAAAAACTGCAGACATGTGCGAAATTGTCTGCCTATTCGCTCACCGTATTGGACTTTATTTCAAATCACCTCGCAAGGTGATTTGATGTAAAGTTTGAACGTGTTGAAAGGACGCGAAAGTGGGTCGAAATGCGCTAAACGACAAATTATATCACGCTAAACTACGAACCACTGTACGTATAAAGTTTCGGGGTAACGCAGCTTGTACGGTGGTAATTTCTATTTTTTGGTACGGCTGCAGATTTTATCGTTTTTTTCTAAATTATGGAGGAAAACGACAGAAAATAACTGTAACTTTAGCACATGCGAAAATACCCTAAACGTGCTTTCTGTTGTGTGAGAATGCCGCCTAATAATTTACAAAACCTTCAACTTGCCGCCCGTATCGGATCGTAAGACTAAACATCAAAAAGTTCGAATACTGCAGAAATTCCTAGCGAATTCGGAAATCGGACGAAGTTCGTCCAGACGTACTGTAGATTCCACACCGGAGATAAATATTTACAGCCCATAGCGCACTAACTACGCACTGAATTTTCAATTTAGAAATTTACCATATGTTCGCACGCCGCCGTTCACGCACGAAATTACGAAATTTCCGTTTCTCTCACATGTCGGTAGACTTGGTTTGACTTCTGGTTCCTCACTGAAACCGCGAGCATCACATGGAAAAGGGGATTCGGTTCCTGGTAACGCGACATTGTACGGAATGGCGCAAGCCGGTCTGTTGTCAGTCGACACTTGGCTGAATAGCGAGTGGCGACAAAAGGAGCGGGCTTTCCGGAGGGAGAGGGTGGGATGGCGTTTGGAGGATATGGAGTACCGACAACTTGTCCGTACAATGGCCGACGAAGCGCAAGAGTATCGGAAAATCCGGCGTAGGTCGGTGCGCGAATTATGTCCGGGTTAGGGTTTTGGTGAGGGTTTGGGTTAGGGCTAGGGTTAAGATTAGGATTATGATTAGGGTTAGGGTTAGGGTTAGGGTTCGGGTTAGGGCTAGATTAGAAGTAGGGTTAGGATGAGGGTTAAGGTTAGGGTTAGGATCTGAGCTAGGTTTAGGGTTAGGGTTAAGGATAGGATTATGAGTAGGCTTAGGGTAGAGTTGAGGTAGAATTAGGGTTAATTTTAGGGTTAGGGTTAAGCATCCAATGTGTTTTAAAATCAGAATTTATACCCTTTAGCCTTTGAAAAACTGGTTTACAGGGGTCGGATTTTTGGGGCCACGTTTTGGTTTTTACTGAAGATTCTGGTTTAGATTCTGTACGGATTTGAAAAGACTGGGTTCAGATTTGGAGGACTTAAAGCTGTGCTTCTTTCTAGTGTAGAATTTGGGATTGGGATTTTTAGGGTTAGGGTAACAGGTTTTTTGGGCTATTGTTTTATTGCTTTAAGTTTGGGAATTAAAAAATTTAATTTTAAGATTTGAATGAGGATTTCAGGGCCTCTTTATCTCTTCTCTTTTTTTTATCCTGGGATTTGGACAGATGGAGAGAAGAGGATGTCCAGCAACGAGGTCTCGAGAATTCACGATATCTTTGGACAAGGTGTGGTTTTCTCTCCCTCTCTCTCATTTCTCTCTCTCATCTCGCTCCCCCTCTCTCTCCTCTCCCGTCTCCCCCCTCTCCCCCCTGAGGCAGCTCCATCGCTCTCTCTCTCCTTCAGTGACTACAGCAAGTATGGGGGCAAAAGAGAAGAGATGGAGGCAGGCTGCCTGCATTTTCTTTATAGACCTAGAAAATACTTCTTATTTCAACAGGGGACGGGGTTCCGTACGACTTTCCGTATGATTTTTCGTACAATTTTCCGTATGAAATTATGTACTTTAGCTGTACGGACACCCATTTTTTGCAATATATTTCGCGATAATTTATGTTGGTCCTGGTACGATATATCGAGGAGTCTGCTCGATCGATATTTGATATATCGAATATCGAAGTTATCGCCATATGAATTTACCCGATACCCAACACTAGTAACAGTAATAGTGGATCGAACTTGTTCGTAAATGCTTATTTAAGTGTTACGAATATAGAGTTGTGAATTTGATAGACGTCCGCGAAAGAATCGCAGGATTTGGAGTTAGTATTTTCAAAGATATAGTGATTGATGTATTTAGGCGACAACGCGAGGTCAAAATAAGAATGGGTGTTCATTGTTACAAGTTAAGGGTCAAACGAGCCGCGGAATTTATGGCGTACGTTTATAAAGTACACCGCCAATCACTATTAGAGTAAATAACGCCAATTCGGTGTCTTTTTTTCAAAAAAAAAAAACTCAAATATAATCCATAATTCTATTTTTTCCATTATTCTAATTAGGGTGTTTTTTTAATTAGCGTCAATAACGGAAGTACACTGCGATGGAAATAGTGTGGCGTACGGACATGGTATTTCCGTACGAAATGGTACTTTTTTAATTACAAAGGCATAAAAAGACACTTAACATTATTGCGCACACATGTGAATTTGCACTGGAAGAAAGAGACGCAAACTCGTCGTCAAAAATCACGTTCTCATATGTTCGTTCGTCGACCGTGTGAACTGCGTGACGTCGTACGAATTGTCAGATTTTGTATGTGTACACATATTACTGTAGACATCGAAAGGGCGAGCATTTATTATTCAGGACAACCCAAATTACAGTTAGGGATTAATTAGTATATTTATTTAAAAAAAAAATTAGGCGACTACGCAATGTCAAAACAATGAGTGGGTGTTCATTGTAACGGGATAAGGGTCAAAATAGCCACGGAATTTCATGCGCACGTTTAAAAGTACCAAATGAATCAATACTTCGTTTGGTACGCACGATTGTTCATTTGGTACAATTTTTAGTATGAAACGTCACTTTCACTTTATGGAATTTCATAGGTAGTTTCGCATGTGAAATTTGCGACACACGTTCGTGCGAAGTCGCGTTTTGTTTGGCGCACACTTTTGCACGTAAATGTTACGTAGTGAAATGTACCGTTTGTTTGTTTAGTAAATCCTATGTAGTTAGTAAAAGATATCGCACGCTTTTGCATTGGTCAGTATTTGTCCTTGTTGATCAATGATTGGCACAGGTAAAACATGTTCAACGGAGCGTTGACTCTAGCCTGGCGAGTATAGGGCCATGATAGATAAATAGTGAAGTCTATGAGAAAAGTAAACATCTTTTCCTTTGGAAAAGTTTGTGGAAATTCTTACTTATCTTAGTCTTTAGCGAAAAATACCAAATTGGAGCAATGGCATTTTTGGGCTTAAAATCTCTTACAAACTAAGTAGTGTTTAAGACATAGAATATTTAAGAGTGGAGAGTAGTGAAAAGTACTTTAATAAAAAGGGTTGAGCCATGAGGGCAAGAGACCAAGCTCATGTTATGTGGATAGAAGCTTCCTCTAATTTAAAGTTTATCCTTATGAGTGTGCTTTCCGATGTGGATGTGTATTTTCCAATGTGTGGAATGTGTGGTTGAAATTGGTTGTAGTAATGGGATTTTCTGAGAGGTTGGAGATCCTATTACACATGAGTTCACATAGTCTACGTTTGAACAAGTGAGAAGAAGTTTGCGTGAATTTCCGTCGCCTTTATCATTGGGAATCAAATTTGAATGCGCTTTTTAGTGTCGACGCACTCACTTTCTGGTGGCGACGCCTTTACATGGCACTCTTTTTGTATGATTGTACGAAATAAAGAGCAATTTCAGTAAAGACTGCCACGACAATATCTACAAAATAAATCCAAATTAGAGTTGTTAACGCTAATTAAAGATTTGCCTATATCAACGTCAACAAAAAATCATAGTTCTAAATTTTATTTTAACTTCGGGGATCAAAATTTGGGGGCGTCCAATCAGTATCGTTTAACTCTAATAGAAATACTCAGTGTAGTCCATCGTTGCATGAACCTATATCATCAAGGTGTAGCAATTTTACACATTGCATAGGTGGTTGGCCACTTCCCCCAGTGTGTTAGTCGTGTCTCGAGCAGGATGGAGTGATCGTTTCGCGAAGGGGACCCAAAAAATAATCGAACAATCAAAGTTTGTGCCTGGCCCTTGGAGAATCTAGTTCGGATCTCCAATAACGTTTATTTTGAAGTAAAAAAACTCTACCACATGTTAAAAAAACGTATGGAATTATATAAACAACCTCACTTTTCCATTGAAGGAGTTAGGGTGAACCTCACCCTTAGGGTAAAACTCAATCAGACAAAAAGTGAGGGTGTTTGCTAGAAAACACACATTTCGTATAAAGGCCTTACTGTTTTTATATATATATATACATATATATAAAACATGTTTACTAAAGATTTGGCAAGATTCTCCAAGCTTTTGGGTGACAAATTTGACCATCTGATTATGTGTTTTCGAAGCAAACGCTAATTTTGTCCAAAGCCTAGCTAGTGTTCGCAAGTGTTTTCAAGCAGGACACCACCATTCGAAATAAATAACGTAAACAATAACTGCATTGTTGGTAGGAACTGATGGATGAGTGATCAAAATATTAGGGGACTGCCTCATGCGCCAAAGTAAGTGTTGTTTCCTATAGTTTTCCTCGAAAACATAGTGACATACTGGTAAAGTTGCAATCGTCCGGAGAAAGTGAAAAAATGTTAAGTACAATTTGCATCATATTCCACCTAAGGATATTCAACAAGTTGTCGTCTTGTGTTTTTCGAACCACGACCATGTCATCTTCAAACTTTATCTTAAAACACATCAAAGATGTGGTTTGAAATAAAGTGACACCGCTCTTAAAATAGAATAACACATTCACATGTGTCAAAAAAATTCGACGAGGAGAAGGTCACGATTGTTTGTTTTTGTCCGTTTGCATCTAGTTTGTACTTTTTTTTTGCAGGGTCAAAAGGTTTTAATGCCATTTCACGGAAAGGGAAAGAGTTGTGAAGGCGTCATTACAACTCGCGCCTCTCTCACCTTGCTCACCTTACCTCTCCTTCAAACATCACTAATTCGCGGCACCAGTGGAGGTAGGCACAATGGTGATGGCGATCGAACATGCGGGAACCAAGTCACTTTGTGACGATTCTAACAAACGTTAGAAAAAAAAATGTTTTTATTTTGTAGGGGCCTCAATAACTCTATGTCCATTCATGATGATAGGATAAGAGGGGCAAACACAAAAAGATCTTGTTCACTCATCAACAATATAGTTTAGAAGGTTGTACGTCTACCATGTCATCCAAAGACATGTGAGTTACCAAAACGTTTCAAAAAATACCATGTGTTTTGCGACGTACTAAAAGATTTCAAAAAATACGGTGTGTCAAGACAAATTTTCGACGTTGACAGCATTGTCGATGTAAAGAATCGTTACAACATTATGTGACAATATAATTGTTACGCATCGGGACACTTGAAAAACGTGTACAGAGAATCTTCGCTACAATATAAAGTAAGATCCTTAAGTTACAATTACATGGGGCCGTACGTTTACTCCTAGTAAACGTGTCTGTACGATTATTGGAAAGGCTTGATGGACAAGAGCCCTTATTCTTAGAAAGCGCATTTTGACACGATTCACGTCAAAATCGCATTGAATAATATGGGTTGCCGCACTATTCCCGAGAACAGGTAGTTCGGAAAGGTTATTAGCATGTCTGTGCAAATGATCCTCATTTGCATGCCGGGGTACATTAACATTGAATTCCTAGAATGAAATATAACATCGCTTCTAAGAGACATGTGCAAAAAGTTCACAGGGCTACGCATTGTTAATATAACAGTGTATTACAACATTGCTAAGAAATGTAGCTGTTACGACAGTTGCAGCTTTTAAACAGAACTGTGTGGCATAAAAAACTTTAGAAAATCATGCAGCGTTTTGTGTACCATAAAAAACTTTGCAAAACCATTGAGTGTACAGAAACCTACTGTACCATCTGC